>CM055100.1:926623-1018586 GCA_029204225.1 Diphasiastrum complanatum
CCAATTCTACCAATTCTACCAATGTGAAAAAATCACCATCTACTTAAAGAAAGAGATGAAAAACCCACTAAGAACCTGATCAAACATCAAATATAAGATATGATGAAGTTCCTGTCTGTAAAAAAATAGTAATCTAGGATATTTCACATGTGGACCTGAAAATAGCATAAAATAAGCATTCTACACAGTTGCAAGATATCAAGTATAGTGCACCAATGGATAGTATAACCAAAGAGAACCATGTATAAGCATGAATGACATAAGAAAGAGAGAATGTCTTCTCTTCCCACGAGTTACATCATTTCATAACAGGTCCAAACCTAAATTTTAAACTCTATTTTTCCTCCATAAACAGGTCCAAACTTAACTTTTAAACTCTGGTTTTCCTCCATAATAAAATCCCTACTATTTTTGTGACTAGATTCTAACTACTACTCTAATTGAATCTCACCAAAACCTCGTGTTTCTATAGTTTTCCACACTTTCCAAAAGTGTTTGTTCAAATGCTTTTAGACTAATATAGCATTGAAAGTCAAACTCTAAGTCTAATATGAAATTGGGCTCAATTGCCAAATATACAAATATGACCAAAATAGCAAAACTAGTTGAAATCTTTCACACTCCCTCTTCAACTAGTTTAAGCATAGACTTTGAAAAAACTCCAAGTGAAGTCCCTATGGTTTATGAACAAGTCCTTTCCCAATGATTGTTGAAGATATCAGCTACACATTCCCTTGAAGAAACATGTTGAAGCTCCACCTCCTTTGTCATGACGTGCTCCTCACAAAGTTTGACATATCACTTCAATGTGCTTGCTTCTAGCATAGTTTTGACCATAGAACTTTGCAAGCATGTCATTAAACTCAACTTTGAAACCTTAACTTAGCAATTGACTCA
The DNA here is from genome assembly GCA_029204225.1 of Diphasiastrum complanatum. NCBI lineage: Eukaryota > Viridiplantae > Streptophyta > Lycopodiopsida > Lycopodiales > Lycopodiaceae > Diphasiastrum > Diphasiastrum complanatum. Next base: position 927,521 of record CM055100.1, read on the forward strand.
CACTAAGTAAATTCTTGGTAATGGAATGTATGACAAATGAATGTATGAACAAAACAACCTTCAAATGAACTTTCCTATTTGTAGAGAGAGAAATAGGAATTGTGCCAATCCCTTTGATTTCACACTCACCATCATTGGCCATGTAGATCACCCTTTTGTCATCTCCATATGCCAAAAAAGAAGTAAAGTACTCTTTGTGAAAAGTCTAGTGTGAACTTGCCCCACTATAAATCCACCATAGATCTAGATCTCCAACATTAGCAAGCATACATGAAGACATCACAAAAGCATCAACATTTGCATCTTGAATATCCAAACCATCTTCAACATGAATAAGGTTACTTTTGCTTGTCTCCTTGATCTCTCTTCTTCTTGTAATACTCACTTGCAAAGTGTCATTTGATTCCACAATAGAAGCATTTGAGATTTGACCTATCTTTCTTTTTGCCATTAAATTTTGAAGAAGCCTCCCCTTGATCTTGCCCCTTTAAGACCACCTGCTTTTTCTTTTGCCCTTTGAATTTGCCCTTGATGAATATAGCCTCCTTTCCAACTTGAGATGTTGATGTAGATCCACCTTTTGTTTGAAACCTATATTCTTCATTGATCAAGATCTCTTGAAGATCCATCAAACTTGGCAAAGTTCTCTGAATGGAAAGACTTTGTGCAATGTTAGTATGAGCATCCAAAAAAACCATTAAGAATCACTTGAACAAGCTCTCTTACTTAATGCTCTCATCAATAGATAGCTCATCATTCAAAAGTTTTCACTCTCAAAACAAAAACATTTGGACTCTCTCCATCCTTTTGCAAACATTGAAGATTTGTCTTCTTAGAGTCAACACTCTAGAAGTAGATTTGGACTCATAGAGCTTCTTCAAAGCTTCCCAAGCCTCACTTGATGAACTACACTTACCAACTCCTTGAGGAAGTTCATTGACTTGGAATTTGCTCCAAACAAGATCATGCAACACAATAACATAGACCAAAAGCACTCTCCACTCCAAGCTCACATAGCAACTATATTTCTCAAAAATCAAAATACACTATACATATAGTTTTTCACTATGGCAACCCATGCATGGCCCAGGTTGCTGTTGACGGGATGCGTGTCCCATCGACTAGCCTCGTGGCGAGGCCAACTAGTCCTTATCCACTCATAGGACCCACAGTACAGTAACATAGTAGTTCTACTTTAGTTCTAACCTCTCTCCCTAAAAGTAGAATCTATGTTTTTATACATCCATATACATAGCAATCAAAAGTTAACAAAATTTAAGTACAGAAAGTTTTGACCTAAACTTATCAAACTTTTCGGTAATGAGTGGCTTAGTGAAAATGTCAACTAGTTGCTCATATGTACTACAATGAACAACATTAAATTCTCGACTCAACAGCGTCTCATGTATAAAGTGATACTGAATCTCGATGTGTTTGGTTCTCGCATGAAACATCAGATTCTTTGCCAGCTGAATGCCCACTCTGACTATCTCTATGTATAATCTTGGGATTTTCCTGTTTCATGCTAACCTCATCCAAGATTTGCCTCAACCATATGGCTTCTTGTGCTGCACTACACATTGCCTTATACTTCTGTTGTGGATAGAGCAACTATACTTTGCTTTTTACTAGACTAGGAAAAAACCACTATCACAAAACTGGAATACATACCTTGTGGTGGATCTACGATCATCACAGTCACCTCCCCAATCTACATCCACATAGCCACATAACTCAGGTAAACCTTCATGCTTCCTTAGAAAGATTTTTACCTGGCCCAATAGGAGTGTTCATTGGCTTGCAATCCTGTAGCCTGAACCTATGCAGCAGCTCTCTGACATACTTCACCTGTGTTAGACCCACCTCATGTGCTTTTTGCTACACCTCCACTCCAAGGCAACAATGCATTAGGTTGAGATCTGTCATCTCAAATTGTTCCATGAGATATTTCTTGATCATAATCTATCATATCTATTATTTCTTGTAATAATAGGTCATCAACATAAATAGCAACCAAGGCAATCATACCATCGAAGCATAAGACATAAAGGTTTGGATCAGAGTGTGTTCTCACCATCCCCTTAGAACAAAAGTAGGCATCAATCCTGTTGTACCACGCATGTGGTGCCTGCTTGAGACCATAAAGTGCTTTCTTTAAGCGACATACTTTATTCTCCTGTCCTTTCGCTATAAAGCCTTCAGGTTGATTCGTAAACACATCTTCTTCTAACTCATCATTTAGAAAAGCAAATTCCACATCCATCTGATATAAAGGCCAACCAAAATGTGATGCTAAAACAACAAGTAGACGTATAGTATTCCACTTACATAATGGTGCAAAGTTCTCCTCATAGTCGATGCCTTTACTTTGTGCATAACCTTTGATTACCAATTTTGCTTTGTGCTTTGCTAGATTTCCATTAGGGGATATTAGAACTCAAAATGGGCCCTTTGTCAAGATGTTGTTTTTGACTTCACACGCTTTCAATGCTTTATGTGTCCCAATGAATGGCGTCCATCTGTGACGAACTGTAATAGTGGTTGACAGATGGAAATTGTATTTAACTTTCCCGGCCAAATTTTTGTGATTTTCAAATATCCCGCCGGGCAGAACAAACAATTGTGATTGGACCACAGTTACTACCCGAATACTCTTATCTTGCTCATCATTGTACACTCGAGGTTGATTTGACATCAATAGTCATAAACTGTGGTTAACTAATCCTTGTAGTTTAGGAACTTCTTGTCATTCATAGGTATACCTCTCATTTTCTTCATTCTATCTCTTATTTTGGATTGTCATTCTTAGGTTTACCTCGCAATCTCTACATTCTGTTAGCAAATTCCAAAGAATCCCCAGATGCCGAGCCAAGCCGAAGACACAAAATACCTCTCACCCATGACCGAGGAGGTCTCAGAAGGAGGAGAGAAGAAGAAGTTGAGAGTCGAGCATGAGAGCCGAGAAATTACTAGCCAGGATGACAATGAAATATCTATGTGAGCCTACATGGTGTATATTAGAGAAGGAACGACCATGTAGGAGCTAGTCACATTTCCTAGGCCTTGTAAATAAATATAGACCCCCCCTTAAATTAGTTAGAGTGAGCCACCTTTTGATGGTGACCTTTAGTGGAAGGGCAAATTCCACATGTAGTTTCTAATTTGGTGGAATTACCACTTGGGCTCCACATGGGCAGCCTTCTTGCTTATTTAAGGGCCCCCCCTCTCTTGTGAGGGAACTTTGAATGTATTGTCAAGTTCTCTTGAGCAAATAAAGAGGATCTTCCACGAGTTCTTGATAATTGCTAAGCTCCTTGTTCATGGCAATGTTCTTGAGTGAAGTTTCTATGAGCATGCTTGATTTCCTTGTATTGTGGATTAACTAGGATATTGTTTTCTTGTTTCTTACTTTAACTCCACCTCATTTTGTACCCACCCTTTTTACATCATATTTCATTTGCAACCCACATTCCACACCGTTCTGTCCAACACAACCCACTTCCACACATTTTTCATTCCAAACCTTCCATCTTTCACAACCCTTTTTCATACAGCATCATACATCCCTCCCCCACACATCTTCCAAACCCTTTTACACCATCATTTTTTTCTCAATCTCGACTAAAGCCGGTCCTTGAGACTCAATCGGAACCACTCTTTCAAATCTCAACCGATGCCAACCCACCAAATCTCAACCGACGCCAAACCTTCAAATCTCAACCGACGCCCTTAACACTGTCTGCACTCTCAACCGACTCAATTTTTTCAGAACCTTATTTTTTTCATTTCTCCACCATGTCGTCCAATCCCAGTTCCAGTTCTGATGATCCCGAAGCATGTAAGCTCGACATCCAACTGTACAAGTTAGACCTTACAGAGATGCATACATGGTACCAGCAGGCGGAGTCCTTCTTCAAGGAAATTGAATTCCAGATCCCTGTCCTGACAGGTTATCAAAGCCCGTACCTGGTACACATGGCCTATGCCAACTATCATGCAACGGCCAGGTCATGCCAAATCATAGTTCCACCTATCAAGAATTATGTTTATAACGTATCTTTTGCGACAGCCGACTTCCAACCTTATGGGTTCCTACGAGGACCAAATTGTGAAAATTGTCAACATTTCCTTGTCTAGTTTTAGGCCAAAATTGCTAAAAATGGCACATAGTTTAGGATATGACTTTTCACACGTGTGAAACAGGTCTAGATATTTTTAGTAAGTGTATTTTTTCAGTATGAAGAAGTGTCAAACTTCAAGACCTTCGAAATGAGTCCATTTTCATGTATTTTGGACATATATGCCAATTTTACCTATATAGGGCATATTTTAGGTAAGGAGGGTCTAGAGAGAGGAGAGAGAGTCATCTCTCTCAGCTATATATAGCAGGTAGGCCGTGGAGAAACAGGTTGGAGCAGATCCATTGTATTCATTTGCTTAATGAGAGATTTTTCTATTGGGTTCTCCTTCCATTGTTGGCATTGTGTAGTGATTGAGTTCAAGCTTTGTGTGTATGATCTTAGGTGCTTTCCAAAAGTGGTAGGCTGATGTATTATGGACTGTATAATGCTATTTTGGGCCGCACTTGATGTTTATGGAAGTTTCCATTTGTGATAAATGCTTTTTGATCAAGTTCTTTGCATTCTAGGTAGCATAGAATGTGTTGCCAATTCCTAGCTTATGTAGTTTGGAGTGCAAGCATTCAAGCCAATGATCTTGGAGTTTAGATCCACTTAGGATCTGTATTTTTCACATGGTATCAGAGCTGGTTGGCTTCTATTTACAGTAAGTATTCCATTTTTGGTGATATTTGGATGTTTGATCAAGTTCTAGCATGATTTTGCATTGCTTTGTTGATCAAATCTTACTAACCTTTGTTTTGTGAGTTGAACTTGTGGATCAAAAGCATATTTCAGGTCTATTGAAGATCAGAGGCTGAAAAGAAACTATTTTGGATCAGATCATAACACCTAATCATTTGTGATTGTGAGGCTTGTGCATATTCAATACTAACAATGTTCTTTTCAATCCTATTGTTGACAATCTCCATTCTTGGATGAACACTCTCCTTAAGTGGATGAAACTTCTCCTTAAGTGGATGACAAATGCTCTTTTGAGTGAGTTGTAATTCTCCTAAAGGCTGAGCAAAGCTCCCATTTGGATGAAAGATCCCCTTTTTTGGGTGAACATATTGTAAGCTCCATTGTGAAGAGCATATTGTAAAGATTGTCATCAATTTTGGCATAAATTTTGGTGTACTTTGTTGAGCATGTAAGTAACTCTCCTTATGTAATTTGATTGGAGCATTTGCAGGAAGGTGTTAACCATTATGCAAGTGTGTTTTCAGGTTCTTAACAGGTTGAGGAACATTCTCATGTGAAGTGATCTTAGATCTACATCTAAACACCAAGATTTGACAAGATAGTGAAGCTAGTCTTGTGATTCACTAAGTGTGCTCATTCATTCACCTCTAAATCTTGTATTTATCACTTGCTGGAGTTTATAAACTTTTAGAAGTGTGGTTTACATGTGGTTTTACAGGTTGAATCAATATCTTAGTGTGTTGATCATATGTTGATCAAGTTTGTTCATTACTAGGTAATCTTGGCATCCTAGTTTTGGGTATTTTCTAAGAATGCAAGTAACTCTTCACACCATAACTTGATTTGGTCACTTGCTGGAAAGTTTGAGAGCTTAAGCAAGAGTGTGTTCAGGTTGGTTTGAGTTTGTAATCCATTCTTAGTGTGTGCAAAGTGTTGCATGTGTTTCAATCTTCCTTTCTATGCTTGAAAGCCAAATAGTTTCAAGATAGAGGTCATTTAGGGTTCTAAATCTTTTAAGATCTTCTCCTTCTTCATTTATTGAGAGAAAGGAGAGTGCTAGGTGCATTAGAACAGAGCCTAAGGACACAAGAAGATTTTAGCATCATGACATCCAATGGTGGAATCATGTTGGAAGCTAAAGAGAGGTTAAACTCTACAAACTATTCAACTTGGAAAGTGAGGATGGAGTCTTTACTAGAGTTGAATGAGCTAATGGATATAGTTGTGGGAATTGAAGAAAGACCTCTAATTCTTCAAGAGCAACTAAATTTTGATAGAAGGGCTAAAAGAGCCTTACATATCATAAAGATGAATGTTACCAATGAACTTCTTAAAGAAGTTGGTAAATGTACTTCTTCAAGTGAAGCATGGAATGCTTTGAAGAAGATCTATGAGTCCAAATCCACATCTAGGGTTCTCACCCTAAGAAGGCAAATCTTCCAAAGTTGTCAAAGAGAGGGAGAGAGTGCACATTCATTTGTCTTGAAGGTTAAATCCTTGAATGATGATCTAGCATGCATAGATGAAAGCATAAAGGATGGGGAACTAGTTCAAGTCATGTTGAATGGTTTGCTTGATGAACATTCTAACCTTGTACAATGCTTTGCTATACAAAAGTCCTTGCCAAGTGTCAATGACTTGCAAGAGATCTTGGTGGCTGAAGAGCATAGGTTGCAAGCCAAAGGTGGTGGTGCATCAACACAAGGTGGAGATGAAGAAGCTCTTTTCACAAAGGGCAAGTTCAAAGGCAAGTGGTCCAAGCAAGGTAGTTTGGAGCATGGAAAGCATTCTTCTTCTTTGCAAAGTAGGAAGCAAGATAAGTCCAAGTTCAAATGTTTTTATTGTGGGATAAAAGGACATTTTGCAAATGAATGCCATAAGAAACAAAATGCTAGATCTAGGTTGAGATCTAATGTACTTCTTGGAGATGATAATTGTTGTGCTAACTTGGCAAGCTTTGGTGAATCTATGGTCAATTTTTTGGATCCATTGGATCTTGAAGATGCACTAGTGTTACCTACTAGTCATATGGAGTCATGTGGAGCTAAATTAGCATCATGTTTGTACTCTTCTACTCATGGACTTCCAAGGCTTGGTGGTTCTTCAATGGTGCTAGATGGCAAGTGCAAAAATGGAAAAGGTAAGGAAGGAGCTAACTTCATCAATGGAGTTGATGAAGATTCTTCTTTGGAAGTGATTGTTGCTAATGACTTGTTTGTTCATATGGAAAAAGATGGAGATGCTAAGTGTCATTCTTTGCAAGAAGATGGTTGTTCTTCTAATTCTTTTCATATTGATGTATGTAATCATGTGGGAAAAGATGATGGTGCTTTGAGCATGCTTGAAGGAAATGGTTCTTTTACATCCTTTTGTGATAAAGTCATTTGTGCAACAAGTGGTGTCACATTTCTTCATAAAAAGAGTAGATCAAAGGTTTCTATCATGAGACTTGGTGAGGGAGATCACAAGTCAAAAGGAAGAGAAGTATGTGAAGTGTTCAAAGTAGGATGTACTTTGAATGATGTTTTTATGAACGATAGTGAGGAAGAATCATTATCATATGACTCATTACCTAAATCATTGAGTAGAAGTTCATGTTTGAAAAGAGAGAGTACTTCAATCACTCTTATGTTGAAGGTACTAAGGATTCTTTTCTTGGCTTCTAATATTCAAGAGTCTTCTACTTCTTATGGTGCAACTATCAAGAGGGAGGTTTCTAACTTTTGTGGTGCTAGCATTAAGAGGGAGTCTTGTGAAGGAAAGGGCAATGGAAGAGTGGTTCTTGGGAAGATCCAAAGCATGGATCTAACATCTCTTCATCAACTCAAAGCATTCTATGATTGTGGTGGATTGTTCATTCATGGTCAAGATGGCAAAAGGTTGGTTGAAGAAGACTACATGGAGCAACTCAAGTGGCAACTTCTTCAAGGCAAGGGAGATATCATTGGTGAGCTTATTGAGGTTTGTTATGAACTCAAGAGGGCTGTTTTGATTAGGTTTGATACTCATCTTCACCTACTCTACTTCATGTTAAATGGAAATGTTGGAATCTATCTTTTGGTTTATGATGGTGGCATTGTTTTCACTAACTATAGTGAAGGGTCAAATTTGAGCATTGATGAGATCTTGTGGGATCTTAATCATGTGTTTGAGAGGGAGTATCTTCAGAGTTTCAGATCTGAAGATGTTCACATATGCAAGATCTTTGATGTCTTATTGGAAGATCAAGAGGTTGATCTTGGATTGCTTCATCAACACCAAGAGACAAGTGGCAATTCGAAGCTAGTGAAAAGCATCAAAGAAGAGACAAATGGTCAAGGCATTTTGGATCTGTTTTTACAGGTTCTTGAAGGTTCAAGTAAGGTCTTTGGAGCTGCAAGGAAGTGTCTTCTTACTCTACCTCACTTGCCTAATCTCATGTATGAACATTGTTATGTCAATGTGTTGAAATTGTCAAATTTCAATAAAACTAGTTCCATAGTTTTGCATCCTTTGGATCTTGGAGATGGAATAGTTATCATTGCTGGTTTGTATGATCAAGTACATGAATTCATTCAGATCTTGAAAGGTATTGAAGTGGTCAATATGTTTTCTTTTGAACAAAGTTCAAGATCTAGTATTCTAGTGTTGGCAAATTGGCAACTTGTTGACATTGTAGGATCAAGCGTTGTGTGCAAATCTTGTGGAGGTACTTCAAGTATTTCAAGTTCAGGTTTTGGTCATTCAAATGGAGTAGGGAACACATCTTTTTGGCATTCATTCACTCAAAGGCTTTCATGGATTGAAGATCTACAAAGGCAAGAGAAACCAGAGATGGATACATGGAGGAATTCATTAATTGAGATTCTATGTTCTTTTACATGTACCATTTTTATGATTCTATGTAAAATTGATGTAAGAAATAGTGAAGCATCCTATATGGACACTATTATCTATATCAATTATGTTGTGTCCTATTTTGTACATATTAGGATCCTTGAGAAGAGATCTATTCTGATGATGGAGATCATTCTTAAGTTGGAACAAAGTAGTGTTGTAAAACTAGCAAGTTAAGTTGAAGAGGGAGTGTGAAAATTGTCAACATTTCCTTGTCTAGTTTTAGGCCAAAATTGCTAAAAATGGCACATAGTTTAGGATCTGACTTTTCACACGTGTGAAACAGGTCTAGATATTTTTAGTAAGTGTATTTTTTCAGTATGAAGAAGTGTCAAACTTCAAGACCTTCGAAATGAGTCCATTTTCATGTATTTTGGACATATATGCCAATTTTACCTATATAGGGCATATTTTAGGTAAGGAGGGTCTAGAGAGAGGAGAGAGAGTCATCTCTCTCAGCTATATATAGCAGGTAGGCCGTGGAGAAACAGGTTGGAGCAGATCCATTGTATTCATTTGCTTAATGAGAGATTTTTCTATTGGGTTCTCCTTCCATTGTTGGCATTGTGTAGTGATTGAGTTCAAGCTTTGTGTGTATGATCTTAGGTGCTTTCCAAAAGTGGTAGGCTGATGTATTATGGACTGTATAATGCTATTTTGGGCCGCACTTGATGTTTATGGAAGTTTCCATTTGTGATAAATGCTTTTTGATCAAGTTCTTTGCATTCTAGGTAGCATAGAATGTGTTGCCAATTCCTAGCTTATGTAGTTTGGAGTGCAAGCATTCAAGCCAATGATCTTGGAGTTTAGATCCACTTAGGATCTGTATTTTTCACACAAATGCTGTCTCAAGGACACTTTACAAGATAGAGCAAACGACATACTTCAAGTACATCGATCCCTCTGTGACCAAGTGGAAGAATAAGGTCCCCGAAGAGCAGTGAGTGTAGCATTCAACTCTGACATAGCATTCTTGAGTGCATTGTTTTCAGCCCTAGTGTGTTGCACATAATGAAGCAATTGCTGATTTGCACGTTGCAATTGTTGATTAGCAAATTGTAATTGTTCATTAAGACAAGATATGTTATGCATTCCAATATCATGCAACCTTTGACAATATCCAAGTAATCCGCTATTTCCTTCACATACATATTTGAGAAGATGAGTTACAGACTTAAAATCTGGACACAAATTGGTAGCTGGATCATTGGGATAAATTGATCCATCCACCCACAAATCTATATTCATATGATTATTCATTCTCAATTCTCTAACTATTGCAGCAACATTCTCTACAACTTTTGTATTTTTCTTAATAATTGGAGTGCATTTTATCGGAAGAGCAACATGCAAATGGAACATTGCCATTGTTAAAATCTACAATCATGTAAACGCATCAAACTACAGTAAATCAATATGATTAGATCAGCATACTTACTTTTGTAATGTTTAGGTCGCATTGAAAAATCGTCTCGGCTCATATTTTACTATAAGCATACAATGATTTCAAAAGTTCTGTCACCCCCGCTTCAATTTTTGCATTGAGCACACCAAGATTTTCAGTCTTAAAGCTCTAGTCCCGAATTTTGAAACGAGCATGAAGAGAAGTTATTACATCTCATGCTTAACTAACTATTGTCTGAAAACGTCGAGCAAGGCTAGAAACTCAAAAAACAATGACCAAAAGTTATCGATTTGCATTCTCTCTCTACGTAACCTCTCTCTAAATTGAAATTTCTTCAAGGGCCCATTTTGAGCCCATATTTTCCCTAATGCATATCCATGGTACTTAGTCCTATATACCCATTTACAACCAATGGGTTTCTTGCCAACTGGTGGTTCCACTAAGTCCCATGTGCTATTCTTAGCAATTGACTCCATCTCTTCTTCCATGGCCTTGAACCAAATGTCATCATCCTTCACTTCAACATAAGTCAAAAGTTCTTTGCTTTGAATAATGCTAGATAAGAGAGCATAATTTGCTCCATACCTATCAGGTTGTGTCCTCTCTCTTGTTGATCTTCATGGCTCTCCCTGGATAGATGATTCAGGAAAGTCATCCATGTCGTGGCTCTCCATCCATCTCTCAAACCACTTAGGGAGCTTCATGTCAGGAGATCGGCTTCCTGGTGAAAATGTATCCCACGGTACATCTTTCTCCTTGCATTTGTCACCTGCAACTTCAATCCTTTTTGCACCAAAATGTTTATCTCTACCTCTCCAACCTATCTCTTGAGGTTGAGTAGTAGTATTATGAGGTGTATCCACATGTCCGTTACTAGGAAAGTTAACAAATGGATCATCATCAAGAGGAATTCTCATTGTACCATATTTTCCATGAGATGTATCCATCTTCTCAGCATCCTCATCTTCGTACATATTAGATTCATCAAAGATTACATCACGACTAACATGTATTTTGTTCTCCACTAGATCAAAACATCTATAGCCCTTTACATGATCATCATATCCTAAGAATATGCACTTTATAGCTTTTACATCAAGCTTACGTCTTTCCTCCTTAGGAATGTGTACAAAGGCCTTACATACAAAGATGCACAAGTGGTTCACCTTTGGCTTCTTCTTTGTGAATGCCTCCGCAGGTGTTATCTTTCGTATGGCAATGGTAGGACTTCTATTTTGAAAATAGACTATAGTATTGTTTTTTTTTACCAAAAATATTTTGGTAGCTCGACACTCGCTTTTTCAATGGCCCTTTTTGCTGCAATGGAAGCATTTGCTCTTCTTCTTGGTCTTGTTAGATGATCCCTCATCCTCTTGAGTCTTGGCAAATTGCTGCTTAGACTTCTTCTTGCCCTTGCCTTTGCCTTGTTTTTAGCACATCACAAGCGCTTGGATCATCAGTATTTTGATGTCTAGCTTTCACCATTTCTCGTCATTGCTCCTCCTACATCAAGATTCCTATGAGCTCGTCAAAGGATGGTAATCTTTCTCTTGATGCTATCCTGCTTACGAACATCTAATAAGGTTCTGCAATGCCACACAATGCATTGTGCACCAGCTCAACATCACGTATGTGCTCACCAATAGAATACATTTCATCCCTCATTGTCTTGATTCTGGTCATATAAGTCTGAATGTGCTCTCCTTGTTCCATTCAGGCACTATTCAAGTTTGACTTCAGAAACATAATCCTTGATGGATTTGATGTCTCGAACTAATCCTTTAGCACAGCCCATGCCTGTCTAGGTGTAATGGCATCACTTATGTGGGTAACGATGTGGTCTTTCACTGACAAGTTGATGAAGGTCAAAGCTTTCCTCACCTTCCTATCGAACACTTTAGTGTCCGCTTCATTTGGCGATCTTCTCTCATCACCTATGATGATATCCCATAGTTCTTTCTCTATCAATATGTTTTTCATTTTGAATTTCCACACAACATAGTTGGAAATCCCATCCAATTTGCTATTTTCACTCAAAATGGACTCTCCCATGTTTGCCATCCCAAAACTGTCTAAAACTGCAACCGTAGGCTAAAAGAAGTGTTTTGACTATAATGGCAATGTCAGTAGCTTATTTTGATGACCTACTAAAATTTCACACCAGGGCGTCATGTTGCGTAGGTGGCGTTTCGCAGGCCAAGTCACTTTCCAAACATGAAATGCCTTTTACCTCACTCTCTTGACTACCCACTCAGTGGATGTCAAGAGATTTGACATCCACTGAGCACGTTCTTCATTACAATCACTTTGTTTTGTGGTATCGTACTTGCAGGTACAGTCTGGGTGCCCTTCGTTTGGACTCCATAGCCCTTCGTTTGTCCAAAATAGGCTAAAGGAGGTGAAAATAGGGACTTTTTGCACTTTTGAACTGTTTCTTCACCTTGAAGAAACTTCAACCTTCAAAAACTTGGGACCCAACTCCAATCTACTTCGAATATTTTTAATGAAATTGCAATGCACTTTGCACTTCAGACCCCTTTCAGTTGAATTTTATAATAGTTTCAAGGCAATCCAATGTTCCCAACACCTTCAATGGTCCACATCACTCTCCACTTCACGATCTCCTCTATAGATCCATATGAGCCTCAATCCGACGGTTTAGAACAAATTTGCAAGCTGAAGAGCTGACTCCTTTGTGCACTGGTCCCTTTAGCACACTATGTGTTCAATTGCATTCGTTGCATGCCACCTTCTACGAGTTGTTTCAAGGCCTCCTTTCCTTCTGGCTATGCAGGCTCTCTATGAGGGTTTCTAGCCGCCCATTTCAACTCATTATAGTGTCCGGATTCTTCCACGGCCGCCCATGGCTTTAGAGAATCACCTCACATGATGTAGGGCACCCAAGTTCATGGCTTTACAGAAAAAAATATCTACTACATCACAAGATCCATGTTTTTTCCTCTAAAAATCCTGGCTTGACAAAAATGCAATTTCTACCATTGTTTTACCAGCCCTCTAACCACTAATATTACCAGCCTCTTTCCCAGTAGAGGTCGCCCTACCGCAAGCAATCTCTTGCTACAAACCATTCTTTAAACGGTGTCCGATATACCAACTGTGAACACAAAGCAGCCTCTTTACAGAATTTTAGAATTCCGTTTTCTGATTTTTAGATTTAGTCGATAAATTTTGTCTCCAAATCCATCTATAGTTCCAAGCTTGGCAATAATGGCTACATCTTAGATAGTGTACCCATAGATTTCGGATCCAGTGTAAATATAACAACTAAAGAGATAGCGTATGAGTTAGGCATTCATCATAGAATAGCGCCTACACTTAGACATTTGAGATTAGCAGATGCAACTAGGAGAACTCCAATAGGGGAGTTGTCTCAGGTCACATTTTACATTGGTGACCATAAGTTTTTGATGGACTTCATTATATTAAAAACACTAGGAAATCATCTTACGAAGTCTTATTAGGGAGACCATGGATAAATCAAGCCGACGTTATCACCCACTAGAGAAAGAAGGAGATTACCTTCCGAGACCAGATGGCGACATCAGAAGGAAAGGGCCATAAACGGATTACCGTATCTTGGGAGAAGGATAAATATGAAGGCGAGATGCCTACATCTTCCTCGAGAGATACTTCAAATCATGGAGAAGTTCATTTTATAAGGACTGAGGAAGGGGAGAGATTTGTTACATTATCTGTACCTGCATATAGAAATAGGGTAGAATATGTAGATAGAGGAGACTGTGGAGTCCCCGAGATAAGTGCCATTATAGGAGGCCATACTATCAATAGAATATTAGTAGATTCAAGATCTAGCATCAACTTAATAACTGAGAAAATGGTTAAGGAGTTAGGATTAGAGGACCAGATTGTAAAAATTACAGCAAATAAGGATCCTAAAACACTTGAAATGATGAGGGAAACAATAGATTATGATTTCATAAGATTAGCACAAGTTGAACCATCAAAATCCATCAAAAATCTATGCTTGAACCTCACTAAATGGCCCAAATCCTTGAAGAAGGCTTCACACGTGTGAAAGTACGGCCTCCCACAGTCTGAGTACTGTATACCAGACCTACATTCAATCCTATAATCATTAGTAATCACAAGTACTCAAACAATTATGAACATAGAGAGCAATTGCACCATTATGAGAGAAAAAACATGAAATTGCTTGATTGATTTTGGTGAGATATCATCACCTATATATACATGATCCATCACGATTTTGGGCAGTTATGAGTAGCCCTAAACCTATCCCTAATGCTAATTTTGGTGGATCTTTCATCCCTACCAAGTTAGGGTTGGAATCTTGGAGATCCCTCAACAATGCAAAAATTACCAAAAATAGCTCCTATTTTTTCTCCCTTGTATCTAAGCATAATTTGGACTCATTCCAAAGGTTCTAACACATAGGTCTACTTGAGAACATCCTTATGAATGGATTCCTATGCTATTTGGCACGTGTGACAAGCCACATCATGACCATCTAACTATTTACAAGTCATATGACCAAAACTAGTCAAGCTAGAATTGTGAATTTTTAACACTCCTCCTCACTATCTAGCTTGGTTCAATCATTGCTTTACTAATCACTCCAAGTGATGATCTGAACTTCATAAAAGGTGTCTTTTGAAGTGGTTTAGTAAGTAGATCAGCTACACATTCATTGCTTGGAACATGCTCCAAAGCAATCTCCTTGGCTTGCACCATTTCTCTCACAAAGTGATGGCATATCTCAATGTGATTAGATCTTGCATGGAAGATTGGGTTAGATGCAAGGTGTTGGGCTGATATATTGTCATTGTAGATGATTGGTGCCTCCGCTGAATCCATGATCTTTAGTTCCACCAATAATCTCTTGATCCAAAGTACGTCCTTTGTAGTGGTTGTCAAAGCTTTGTACTCGGCCTCGGTTGAAGATAGAGATATAGTTTCTTGCTTTTTTGAAAGCCATGAAACCACACCTTCTCCTATGAAAGTTGAATAGGAACTTGTTAATTTCCTATCCCTCTTGTCCCCTGAAAAATCTGAATCACTAAATGCATGAAGGTTAATCACATCTCCTCTATATAGAATTCCAAAATCCAATGTACCCGAGATGTATCTTAGAATCCTCTTAGCCTTTTTCCAATGGATATTCAATGGCTTTTGCATGGATTGGCTCAACCTACATACACTAAAGCTAAGATCTGGTCTAGTTATAGTGATCCACATTAAGGAACCTATAAGTTGCCTAAACAAAGTGATGTCCATGAAGGATCTTTCATCATCTTCATTTGGCACTTTTACATCTTGCTCCATTGGTGTGTCAACACTTTTGCATACTTCCATCTTAAACTTCTTCAAAAGACTTTGAGCATAGTTTACTTGACTTATAAAGATAAAATCAGACCCTCTAAGTACTTCTATGCCTAAGATGAAGTGAAGACACCCTAGATCTACCATCTTGAACTCTAAGGATAGATCTATCTTGATTTTTTTAATACCATCAACACTATTTTCACTAATGATGATGTCATCTACATAAATGAGTAAAAGTACAATACCAACATCATCAAACTTAATGTAAAGAGTGGGATCATATTCACTTTGAACAAAAGAAAGTGAAATAAGATAGCAATGTAGTCTTGAATTCCAAGATCTCGAGGCTTGCTTCAAGCCATAGATGCTTATTTGGAGATGGCATACTTTGTTCTCCATTCCATGCTTGATGAACCCTTGTGGCTGCTCCATATAGATATCCTCTTCCAAAAAACCATTCAAGAAAGCATTAGAGACATCCATTTGACATAGAATCCATCCAAAATGTGATGCAAGTGCAATGATTAGTCTTATTGTGACCATCTTGGCCACGGGTGCAAAAGTTTCCTCATAGTCTATCCCTCTCTCTTGAGCATAACCTTTTGCAACTAATCTTGCTTTATGTTTGTTAACACTCCCATTTGCATTCAACTTAAGATTGAAGACCCACTTGCATCCTATTACATTCCTTTGAGGTCTCTCAACAAGCAACCAAGTTTCATTCTCAATCAAGGCATCATACTCATCCAACATAGCTTTATACCATTCTTTGGAGTTCAATGCATCTTCAACATTAGACGGTTCCTCAAAACTAGATAAAGCATAAGAAGTGGATGAGATACCCTCAACTTGCTGTCCTTTGCCTTGATATGTGAGCCTTGATGGCTCCACTTTTGCCCTTGAAGATCTCCTTGGTGTGATAGGTGGGTTTGGTGCTCGCTCCTCCATGAGCTCCTCCTCAAAACCAAGATCTTGCTCCTCGGCCATCTTCTTCTTGATTGTTGGAGCACTTGAGCCTTCTTCAAGCATATGCATATGATGTTCATCAAAGATGACATCCCTTGAAACAACAAATTTGTTCAAGGATGGGAGATAGACTTTGTAGCCCTTGCTTGAGCTTGCATATCCAAGCATGATCCCTCTTGTGGAAGAAGGATCCTCCTTGGTTCTTGTTTCCAATGGCACATGCACATAACATATACACCCAAAAACTTTCAAGTGATTAAGATTGGGTTTCTTTCCATACAACATCTCATAAGGAGTTTTTCCTTCAATTGCTTTGCAAGACACCCTATTCATCAAGTAGTTTGCACATACAAGAGACTCACCCCAAAAGGATTTGGGCAAACAAGCATCTAATCTTAAAGCCTTAGAACATTCACATAATGTTCTATTCCTTCTTTCAGCAACTCCATTTTGTTGAGGAGTGTAAGGACAAGAAGTCTCTTTCTTGATCCCTTCCTCCTCACAAAAGGCCTTGAACTCATTGGAGATGAATTCTCCACCATTGTCACTTCTAAGAATCTTGATGCTATGATTATGATGCTTTTCCACAAACAACTTGAACTTTACAAAAGTATCAAATACTTGAGACTTGAAGGAAAGTAAGAACACCCAACAATATCTTGAGTAGTCATCAATGAAGGTTAAAAACATGGATGAACCTCCATTAGATTTGGTGCTAGCAATGTGCACATCCGAGTGTATGAGTTCAAGAGGATGAGATGACTTTGTGATGACTTAGGAAACACCTTCTTATGTGCCTTGGATAAGGCACAAGCTTCACAAACCTTGTCTTCCTTCCCAATAGACCTTGGTAGGCCTAAAGCATACTCCTCCTTGATCATAGCCTCCATGGAACCCGAGTTGACATGTCCAAGTCTTTTGTGACATAAAATAAAGGTAGATATCTTGCTCTTCTCGGCCAACATGACAACATTAGTATCCACAAATGCATCCAGCTTATAAAGTTTGCCAAGTCTAGTGCCCTTAGCCACTATCTTACCCTTCTTCTTGATGAAACATTCATTTGAAGCAAAGTCAACATTGAAACCATTGTCTACCGTTTGGCCAACACTTAGTAGATTCTTTGTTATTGTAGGAATGTACAAAACACCTTCTATGTTGATCTTTTTGGAAGATCCTAAGCAAAGGGGAATGCTACCAACTCCTTCAATCTTACAAGCTTCATCATTTGTTGTATAGATAGACTTTATAGGTCCATCATAAGATAAGAGAGAAGAGAAAAACTCCCTTTTACTAGTCATGTGTGAACTAGCACCCGAGTCAATCCACCAAGGATCTTCTCCTTTGAAGCTTGTTGAAGAAAATATGGACATCATGAGAGAGTCCTCATGTGAACTCTCCTCCTCCTCCTCTTTGCTCACGTTGGCTTGGCTTTGATCTTGCTTCCTCTTGAAGCATTCCGAGGCATAATGCCCCATCTTGCTACAATAGTAGCACTTCACCTTTGATTTGTCCTTCTTGACTTTGGTGGTTGATGGAGATGCCTTTGAGGGTCCTTCTTGATCCTCAAGCTTTGTAGACTTCTTGAATGTTGATCCTTTGCCTTTGGACTTGCCTTTTCCTTTGGTGAAGAGAGCTTGGTCATCTCCACCTTGGATGGAAAGCCTATCCATCCTCTCTTGCATTTGGCTCCTTCTTGATTCCTCGGCCATGAGTGTGCCTTGGAGTTCTTCAAGTATGGGTAGCTTACCCATAATTGCATATCCCTGAACCAAATTGTCAAATTCAAAGCTTAGTCCATTCAATATGAGTTGAACAAGCTCTTCATCCTTGATAGGGTCACCTATAAAGGCTAGCTCTTTGTTCAATTCCTTTACTCTTAGGACAAAAGTATGTGCACTCTCTCCTTTCTTTTGATAGCTTCTATAGATTTGATTCTTCAAATCTAACATTCTAGTTTGGTTCTTGGATTCATAGACCTTTTGCAAAGTCTCCCAAGCATCTTGAGCTGAAGTGCAATCTCCTACCTCTCTTAAGAGTTCATTTGCAACATTCATTTTTATGCAATGTAGTGCAACATTGCACCTCTTGATGTATTTGGCTTTTTCTTGAGGATGAATAGGTTCACCCTCCTTACCATTTACAATTTCCATCAGATCTTGCATGATCATGATAGATTCTATTCTAACTTTCCATATGGAATAGTTAGTTTTGTTGAGCCTTTCATTAGTATCCAAAAGATATGCATTTATAGATGCCATCTAGTCTCCTAATCAAGGACTTGACACAAATGAAGGTTACTTCTATTGATTTGATTGAAGGTCTACCCTATCCCACTTCTTAGGGACCTGAAAAGATCAGTAATAGACTTCCTATAAAGATCTAAGAATGATCTCTAACAAAATCAAATCATAGAATACTAGAAACAATGCACTTGCTTGATTGAAGTAGACAATACTAGTAGAATTGCCCCTCTTTCTATAAAGAACATTAAAGCTTCCAAATGATCTGATCAAGAGTGAATTTCAGCAACCTAATATACTTCCAAAATCACTTGTAAAAGATCTAAATGGAACTTAATGAGGATGCAACACAATCTACTATCCAATCACAAGCAAAAAATAATCAAAATTGATGAAAAATTGATCTAATTTGGTGCATAAGTCAAGCAATGGTTGGACTGAACCTAAATCACTTTAGGAGGTGCCTACTACACCTTAGAACAGCCTTGAAGAGTCCCCAAAACTCTGATCTTCCCTCTCCTTGAATGCTAGAAAGCCTCCTCTATGAAATCACCTCCAAATCTCGCTTAGAAATCAATGCTTGGAGCAAGCAAAACTTGCTATCTTGGTAATGTGAATTGAATTCAACTTTGCCTCTGGTTTTAGACACCTAAAAACCTGCAAATGAAGTCACACAACACCAATTTCCAATGTATTTGACTCACTTTGAGTTCTAGAATCAATACTAGATGCTAAGATCCAATCTACACAAGATTTAGATCAAAAATTGTGATCAAATTGAATGAAAACCAAGGATTTAGCTCATTTCAGCCTTTAGGCTCTGATACCATGTAAAAATTACAGCAAATAAGGATCCTAAAACACTTGAAATGATGAGGGAAACAATAGATTATGATTTCATAAGATTAGCACAAGTTGAACCATCAAAATCCATCAAAAATCTATGCTTGAACCTCACTAAATGGCCCAAATCCTGAAGGATTCACACGTGTGAAAGTACGGCCTCCCACAGTCTGAGTACTGTACACCAGACCTAAATTCAATCCTATAATCATTAGTAATCACAAGTACTCAAACAATTATGAACATAGAGAGCAATTGCACCATTATGAGAGAAAAAACATGAAATTGCTTGATTGATTTTGGTGAGATATCATCACCTATATATACATGATCCATCACGATTTTGGGCAGGTATGAGTAGCCCTAAACCTATCCCTAATGCTAATTTTGGTGGATCTTTCATCCCTACCAAGTTAGGGTTGGAATCTTGGAGATCCCTCAACAATGCAAAAATTACCAAAAATAGCTCCTATTTTTTCTCCCTTGTATCTAAGCATAATTTGGACTCATTCCAAAGGTTCTAACACTTAGGTCTACTTGAGAACATCCTTATGAATGGAATCCTATGCTATTTGGCACGTGTGACAAGCCACATCATGACCATCTAACTATTTACAAGTCATATGACCAAAACTAGTCAAGCTAGAATTGTGAATTTTTAACACAGATCCAGCCTACTACTCATCATGAAATTCATTTAGCAGATGCATCTAGATGCACACCTATAGGAGAGCTGAGGGGTGTTAACGTAATTATAGAGACAAAGACTTTTGTCATGAATTTCTTTGTCATAAATCCATTTTCTTAATCAAACCATTGAGGCTATGTTATCGTATTTTTCCATCACACATCGTCATGTCCCATCTTGTCTGAAACCATACGATAGTGCCCATAATTGCCACCACCTCGACGCCATTCACACCTCAGCGAAGTGCAAATTCTAGCATTTTCTTGCGACGATCTACTGACAATTTCCTTGCTACTGTGTCTGATCGTGGCGCTCTGTTGTTCAATACTTGTATCATCATCTCCACACCATCTCCACTGACTATCAACCATCCTCGTTCGCATCCCATTGAGAGCGCCATCACCAAACACCTTCAAACCTAACATCGCCAGTAGACAACACATCATCTTGTAGTTTTTCGCATGCTGAAGGGTAGTGTCACGCGAGCATCGACCAAGCTCCCATTACACTATTGATTATACTATCAAAAACATCACACAACCAGTTGTTTACATCCAGTTCATTTATCACAGATATCCACCTTCACCTCATTTCCATCCTTGACCAACATCTCCACATCTTCCAACTTCCGAGATTCTACCTTCCATCTTTCTTACCCCACCTCATTCTGTTCTCATCCTTCATTCCACAACATACTTCAAATTCTTCCTTGCAAACACACCTCCACTTTCCCACACCGTACCTTCCATCTTTATTTTCCCAGCCTCCAATTTTCAATCTATTTCCTTTCGCAACATACCTTGCTCCACACACATCTTCCAATCCCTTCTAAACAGCCACTTTCACCATCCATCTCGACCGACGTCCTGTCATCCATCTCGACCGATGCCAGTCCATCAAATCTCGACCGGAGCCAGTCCATCCATCTCGACCGACGCCCTATCATCCATCTCGACCGACGCCTTGTCTCTCATCTCAGCCGATGCCATCCATCAAATCTCAACCGACGCCAGTCCATCAAATCTCAACCAAGCCATTCCATCCATCTCGACTGACGTCCTATCATCCATCTCAATCGACGCCAGTCCATCAAATCTCAACCGGAGCCAGTCCATCCATCTCGATTGATGCCTTGTCATCCATCTCGACCGACGCCAATCCATCAAATCTCAACCGATGCCAGTCCACCAAATCTCAACCGACATTCCTTAACCTTTTCTGGAATCTCAACCGACACAATTTTTCTAGAACTCTGTTCCTTCCAATTTTTCACCATGTCATCCAATCCTAGTTCCAGTTCTGAAGACCCTGAGGCAAGTAAGCTTGACATCCAATTGTACAAGTTAGATCTTATAGAGATGTAGACCTGGTACTAGCAAGCACAGTCTTTCTTCAAGGAAATTGAGTTTCAGATCCATGTCTTGACTAGATATCAAAGCTTGTACCTAGTACATATGACGTATGCCAATTAAAATACAACGACAAGGTCATGCCAACTCATAGTTCCCCCTATCAGGAACTATGTTTATAACATATCTTTTGCGGCAGTCGACTTGCAACCTTTTGGGTTCCCTCAAGGCCCAAATGCTGTCACAAGGACACTCCAGAAGATAGAGTAGACATCATATACATCGATCCCTCAGTGGCCAAGTGGAAGAATAAGGATGGGTACAAAGTTGAAGCCATCAATGATCAGTAGCTACAAGCGGCATGTGCATATCTCACCAGATGCACGCAACGACCAAGGACAAAAGTACTGAAGGTACCCATGTCCCTGTTTCACATGATGGCAGATTCACGACTGCATGTCCAGAACCTCTATGATTGGGCATAGTTTGCTTTGAACTGCCTTCATGAGTGTCTAGCCCATAACCGTTCTCGGCTATCTCCTAACAGATGTCACACTCCAACAAGTACAAAACGGGCCAAAGCTTCAACAACACCTACAGATTGCAAAAAAAACATGGGACATTCCCATTGAGTCAAAAAGTCCAAGCGTGCACGATCACGGGCTACTTCACCATCGGGACTGCAACCCAAAAGAGTCAACACCAGTATTCTTCCACTGGTACAGAAGCAGAAAAGCCCACAACCAGACCCACAGGCAACCGTGTCCTCGGAGCTCAAGAGGCCGATACCTCCAAGGCCAAATTGCCAGACACAAGGCAACAAAGAATAAAAAGAAAGCTTCGGGCTAGGAGGACATCACCAGCTGGATCAGCGTCAGATGGTTCAGCTTTCGATGATGGAAGCTCAACCTCATCCTCTCAACAACACTCATCACCCTCACACAAAATCGATGGGAGTGATGGAGCAATGACATCTATAGCAGCACCAGATACGACAACATCACAAGTCGTTGCTCAACTAGACAAGGTCACCACCCCACCCACATTGGTTACCACACCAACGCCACCAACATCACCACATGCAACAATTTTTTTTTTTTTTGGGGGGGGGGAGGAGTGGGGATGTCCAGTCCCCAGGACACGGAAGCAGCCAAACAGCCACAAGATCAACAACCATAGTCCCAACAAGTCCACACTTTGGACACCTCGCAATATTTTGATGCTGTGGACCTGATGGAAATAAGCGATGACGAACCCAAGAAGGTAGATCAGTCAAGAAGAAGTCTGACCCCCCCAATAACCACCACCACCACCACCACAACAATCCCCACTACGACTAACATCATTCCTCCACTCCATCCACCTCCATCTTCAGTTCTGACACAATGTCTATTTTTTGGATTAGCCTCACCATCCCACACTCCTGATCAGTACCCAACTCTCACTAACCCTAAGAAGCTCTCCGAAGCAGCCAAATGCTCAATGATCAACCTATCCGAAGCAAGCTACCATATGCATTGGTTGGTAAGCCAGTATCAAATGCTCGAGAATAAGGTCCAGCACCAAGACCAAGAAATTACGCATCAACAGAAGCTAGCCAAAGAAAAAAAAAAAGACAGAGAAAATCAAATCCATGATGGCTGGGCAAAAGACCACTCTAGAAGAGGTCCAGCAGCAATTGAAGCACCAGATGGTCCAGATCGACCAAATATGAGATGGATCGTCGGGTGCAATAACAGTTGATGTCTCTCTAGTTAAGCCCGAGGATATACAATTCCAGGCCCCACAGGCCTCAGCCATCCAGATGAAAAAGTACGTGCGGCTGATCCAAGAACGGGAACCCCAGAAAATGAATTTTGAAAATATTGTGGCCAAGCAAGAGAAAATCATCCTGGAGTTCCAGCTAGAAGACACCACGAAGGCCCTGCAGCAAGTCTTGGACAAGGTGAACCAGTTGTGGGACACGGTGTGCAAGGCCTAGGTAAGCGCTCATTCAAAGAAACCACAGGACGATGATGAGAATGATGGAACAAGAAATCAAGACAGGCAAACCCAACCATCAGGTGGTAGCTTAAGATCGGGTAGCCAGAGAGCCGAAGCTGCTTCCAAAACTTTTTTTCGACCCCCTCTCACTTTTATCCCCTCCTCTTACTCTGCTTTTAATTTTTCTGAAACATTCATTCCAACTTACCCTATTTTTTCATCTTACCTCTCTCCACCACCTTCTAGGAAAATAATGGGCCCATCAAAAGGTCCAGCTGACACATACAAAGCCCAACATGACGAGTTTCTTCAACAACTCCACTCCTCTGGTGCGTTGTATAACTTGTTAAACCCACCTCCTCCTAAGCCTGTCGTTCCCGCACCTCTCTCTCCAGTCACTCCATCTCTGACCTTCCAGAAACTAACCCTGACATTGGGGGTCATGATGACTTCTTGGCAGATCAACCAGAAATAAGAAGAAGCAAACAGACGTAGCTGAGCCATCAACAAGTGAGGGAGCCAAAAACAAAGATACGGGCACCAAGGCCCTGGATGATTACCTAGTGAGGCCACCACAACCGCGTAGGACAGCTTCTCCTACCAGGCCCAGGAATCAAAAAGTTTGAAAGGAAATACCCTCCCAACATGAGGGAAGGCAAAGACGAGATAGATCAAAGCCAATATTCCACAAGGGCCGAGATCATTGCGGCATTACAACCGCAACCCAAATGGCGTAATAAGATCCTAAAGGATAGCAGGCGACTCCAAGAATATTTGAAGGCACCGGCATGGAAGCGAGTGGATCCATTTTACATGCCGCTCAAACGCAGAAATCCATGGCCGGCAGAAAAGCCACGGGTGGAGTTGGTGAACTGGCCAATGATTCTG
This sequence comes from Diphasiastrum complanatum, assembly GCA_029204225.1. Classification (NCBI taxonomy): domain Eukaryota; kingdom Viridiplantae; phylum Streptophyta; class Lycopodiopsida; order Lycopodiales; family Lycopodiaceae; genus Diphasiastrum; species Diphasiastrum complanatum. The sequence continues at coordinate 951,910 of CM055100.1, forward strand.
GGAATTTTAGAGAAAATCTCCCCGGATGATTTGAGACTGCAGTTACTTGATTTTTGGCACAAACACAAAACAACTACCGATCTATGCGTGCAAGAAAGTGTCGAATATTGTCGATCTATGGCCTTTATGATGCAGCAAGATTGTTTTTGGGATCGTGGATTAGAGCCGATCAAGATCAATCCCAACATAGCCCTCCAGTCAGAGGAAGACCATGAGATGATGGTGCGGCTATACTACAGAGCAGCCTTCATGTCGTCATGATATGTGACCATGGTGAAAGACTGGCAGGAGATGGGCATTATCGAAAAGATAAGACAGTATCTGGGGCCACTAAATTTTGGAAGTAAGCTCCGCTTCCAAGTACTTGAAGCCCTGGGGCTAAAGATGAGCGAGCAAAAATAAATGGCACGATGGTGAGGCGAGCAGGACTGGCAAGTGGTTCTCAAGAGGGCTGAAATGCAGCGGCCATTGAGAGACCTTCATTTTTGAGAAAGAGTTTTGCGGATACTAAGCACCTGATTTTACGGAAGCAAACGAGGATCCCACGCTTTTCCAAGTGCCGAGCGGAACGACATCACCTATGTTGCAGTGGGTCCTGTAACAGATTAGGGGTGGATAATATTAGCAGATTCCAGATAATCCCCAAATGTCGAGCCAAGCTGAAGACACAGAGTACCTCTCACCCATGACCGAGGAGGTCTCAGAAGGAGGAGAGTAGAAGAAGCTAAGAGCCGAGCATGAGAGCCGAAAAATTACTAGCTAGGACGATAGTGAATTATCTATGTGAGCCTACATGGTGTATCCCAGAGAAGGAACGACCATGTAGGAGCTAGTAATACTTCCTAGGCTTTGTAAATAAATGTAGACCCCCCTTAAATAATTTAGAGTGAGCCACCTTTTGATGGTGACCTCTAGTGAAAGGGTAATTTCCACATGGAATTTCTAATTTGGTGGAATTGCCACTTGGGCTCCACAAAAGGTCCCCCCTCTCTTGTGAGGGAGCTTTGAATGTATTGTCAAGTTCTCTTGAGTAAATAAAGAAGATCTTCCATGAGTTCTTGATTATTGTTAAGCTCCTTGTTCATGGCAATGTTCTTGAGTGAAGTTTCTATGAGCATGCTTTGATTCCCTTTGTGTTGTGGATTAACTAGTTTTCTTGCTTACTCTCTTGCTTTTAGTTGTGGATTAGATTTCATTTCTTGTTTGTCGATTAAGGTAGGAATCAGCATTCAAGTAAACTAAATAGGCTAGATTTGTGGTGTAAATCTTGCATATTCTCTGACATTCCAGTTCTTGATTGTTCTTGGCATTCTAAACATCAAGAAATGGGTGTTTCTTGATTCTTGGGCTACTAAAGTGTTGCTAGGAAATTAGTTTTCTTGTTTCCTGTTTTCTTGATTGAGTAGCTTAATCTTATCCTTGTTTGTTTCCTGATTTTAGCAAATAGATTGTAGACTAATTTAGAACGTTGATCTAAATCGAGCTAGGACTGGTTGCATGGCTTGTTTATGCATGTAGATGAGTAACGGATCCATCTCTCTCCACTAACATGCTGGGAATACACGCTGTGATCTGAGAAACGCTTCTGTTTGGAAATTGTTCTAATAAGAAGATCAAACCGTAAGAACCGTAACTAACAGAAGAACGAATGAAGAAGAGAAAAAGATAACCATGTTCACAGATTCAGTGAAATCTGTGAACAAGTGGATAAGGACTAGTTGGCCTTGCCACGAGGTGAGTCGACTGGACGCGTGTCCCATCAACGGCAACATGGGCTATGCATGGGGTGCCATAGTGAAAAACTATATGTACAGCGTATTTTGGTTTTGAGAAATACAGTTGCTATGTGAGCTTGGAATGGAGAGTGCTTTCTGTTTGTGCTACTGTGTTGCATGATCAGTAATCCTGTTTGGAGAAAATTCTAAGTTGGTATCAAAGCCGTACAAGGAGTGTACATAGTACAGTAGCCATTGAAGAGAACTTCGGGAGAAGATTTTTTTGAGAGTTCGGGGTTTACAATGGGTAGAAAGCAAAAAGTGAAGCACTGGTGCACAGTTTCTAGCATTCAGAACCTGGATTTCAGGTGGGCCTTCGTCACCATGGTTTATTAGTCCTACGTTGACTAATGGCAATTTAGCTTTTCTTTTCTTTTTCTTTTGCAAGAATTGTTTAATCTCTTTATTATAGTATTGATTATCCTCTAATAACTGTTTGAAAGTTATTTTGGATATTCTAGAGGCAAAATCTTCCACTATGTGATATGAACGATGTCTAAGTGGGGACGGGTATCTAGGTATCTCATTACTTATTATTGGATCCGAGAATGCTACTTTTTTAACTTTCTTCATTTCTTCGTCTAGGATTTTCTTAGCCTTTAAACTGATATCTGGTTCATAGTATTTTTCATTAGATATATCAAAGTCTAGGTCTTTAGAAATTTCTACGATTTGCTCTGTAGGTTGCGCTTTGGTTGTCGCATTTTTCAGGCTTTTCGCAATTTTCGCAGTATTCGCATTTGTATCCTTCTTAGTTTTCGTTTTATCTCTAAGAGTTGGCATATTCTTCCTACTTCTAGTTGTGACTTTATTTAAATCTAAGTCTAATTCAGGCCAATCTTGGTCTTGATTTTCTATGATCTCGGACTCTACTTCTATCCTTTGGACTACCATGTTAACGTTAGTCTCATCTTCTCTAGGTGTATTAATAAACCATGGTTTAGACCATGGCTTTCGTGGCTGAGGACATTCAGCAGTGACATGTCCTTCACCTTTGCAATTAGCACAAAGTGGCACATATCCTACTGACCTCCTAGGTCCTAGACAGTCAGGCGAATAGTGACCAGGTGCTCTGCAATCATAGCATGAACCCTTTACTCGTGGCGGTGGAGTGAAATCTCTTGTCCCCTCTACGAAAATAGTATACTAGTGGATATTGTGTGGTTTAGATGTAAAATTCTTTTGGTTAGATGGAGTAGCCATACAGGCTACCTCCTCATGATTATCAACTGGACAGAGGAATAATTCTTCCTCCACATAGTTGGTTTGTAAATTAGGACAATTCATTGTAGAATGTCCTTCTTTACCACAAGCTGTACACCAAACGTTAGCATTTGATTTTCCTTTCTTTCTCTTAGCTTTAATGTCGGACATCTAGACTTTTAACTCCCTCATTTCTTTTGCTAAAATCTCTACACTTTTTCTAAATGGATCTGTCCTTTTGGACTTTTCCATCCTTATTCTTAGATTTCCTATAGCTACTTTCTTCTTAAGACCATGAAGAATAAGACGAAGAATCAAAAGACCCTTCTTCATCTGTTGAATCGAATTCTAATTTAGACTCCGTAGACGAGTCAGATTCTTCTATACTTATGTGTTTATGCTTCTTACTAGTACTCTTTCTATCATTTCATCTTCTTCTAAAATTTTTAGAAGTTTCATAATTCTCTGCAGATGCTATGACATCCTCTAACGAGTTCATCAATTCTTGACGACAGTACCTATCCATTTTCTTGGGTAATCCACCCAAGAACCATTTGTTTGCATGGGGCTCCTAGCTTCCCTATCAAATTCTTAACTCTTCGAGTGTATTTTCTAAGCAACTCCTTCGGCCTTTTCTCCACCGAATTAAGTCATGTTAATAGTCTTGTGGAATAGCCTATCTCCCTGAACAATTTAAGAAACGTCGCCTATAAAGCATTCCAAGTATTAACCATTTTTGGAACCAACTGGCTATACTAGATTCTCGCCTGCTTGTGCAAAAGACCTGGTAGGATTCTAACTTTATCCTCGTCCGTGTTTTCCTTATTGGCTATAGTAATTGACTCGAACTGTGATAAATAGCTATCCGCATAATTAGATGATGACCCTTTGAAGAAGTCATATCTGATTTTGGTAGATGTGGGTGGTGCTGGATTCGCCATATTATCAGGTGGTGGGTTAGGTGGCAGATCCGGTGGATCAGATAGATTGGATGACTCAAAACTATGTTTAGATGGTATAGATGTAGTTTTCGAACATGGTTCACGCTTCTGTTCAGATTCTGGCTCTAATGGTGGATATGGGTCTTGTTTGGACTTGGATTCAGAACTAGAATCAGATCTGTGTTCTGAAGATAAAGATTCAGATGGATTTGGTGAATTAGCAAGCTCTCGTTCAAATGTATTTACAAGTGCTATGAAAATGTTGTAAAGATTATCAAATGCTTCAAGACTTAATCTAACTTTTATAAGTGAATTTCATAGATTCTGGAAATATTCGCGTGTCTTTCTATAAGCTTCTAATTGTTGTGCTCGTTCTAAACGTTTCTGCTCAATAGTTGTGCGTGGCTGATCTTGTGGCATACATTACATGAATAAGATTCTAAAGACTTAGTATACTTAAAAATAATGAAAAGACGAAGATACGGCACCAAGTTATGTGGTAGCCTAGTCGTTATAGATTTTCACAAAATCAGTGAATTAAGTAGTATAAAAGGTTTTATCGTTCTCCAAGAGAGAGAGAAATCTCCTCTTTCAGATCGATAAGTGTACAAAGGTGATGGACAGATGGCGAATGGCAAAGATATTGAGTATATTGGCGTCCATAAACACCAAGGATGAAACGATTTGGTCAAGGGCTGAAGGTATAGAAGGGTACATTACCTTCCAGACTCTTAGGACAACAATAAGCAAATTAATCTGACAGCAACAAGCAAAAAGATCCTTCACAACAAAATTTGTTCAACTTTTGATTCCTCTCAACCAGCACAAGGAATTATTTTTTATCACAGAAAACAAACAAAACAAAACATCAATTAAGTTCTTTATTTTAACACATAGCTCATTCAGAATTAAAAGAGGTTCTGTTTAGCATTATGCTTTAGGCTTCGGCTAATTTTCTGCATACATTAGTTAGAATTGTCGCTCCCAGATGTTGCATGTAAATCCACATTAGAAAATCTGGAATTTAGTACAAGTGAAGAGTGAATGCCACGGACAGATGTCTATCAAAATCAATTACAAATTAATTCAAAGTGTGTTCGCTCAATTGATAAGAAGTGTAACTATAATAGATAACAAAGAAAATGAATGCACAAGCTATGAAACTGGCTCTCTTCTCTCTATTGATAGTTGAATCTCTACGTGAATACAATGGCTCTAAGTGTTGCCCTTACAGAGACGAACATCGACGTAACCGTCGATCACCAACCATTAAAGTGTGGGTTGGGATCAGCTAATGCATCACCCTATAACGTCGCTTAAAAACATGGCGAGTTCTTAATTGTAATAAATTTAGAAATTACAAATAGGCCTCTACATGAATTTAGGCACTATAGCATATTTTCATGTACAAAAATTGAAAAATTTACAATATAAAACATTTAATCTGGATAATTTGAAATCATAGGCCTCCATAGAACCATTTCTATTCATTCATCCATTCATGTTCCTAAGCTCTAAGCTCTAAACACTAAACCTTGAATCCTATATCCTAAACCCTAAACCCTACATCATATACCCGGTATTTGAAACTCTATACCCCAAATTTCAAATCGTATACTTTCAATCTTAAAATCCATACTCTAAATCCTACATCCTATACCCTAAAAGCCAAATCTTGTTACTTGAATCCTAAAACATGTATCGCAGACCCTACATCCTTGTATTTTTGCAGAGTCAGTTTATTCGCTTGTCACTGAGTTGGTTCATTTCTGCAAGTCGCGAAATGAAGACACATGAAGAATGCTAAATATTTGAATCTGACATAGTCGAGCTTTTTGCCTATGTGATTCTCGTGTATTCCTATGAGTGAGTAGGAGTAAGATTAACCCCAACAAAAACCACCCTTATTAAATGATTGTTGTGAGAGAGGTGATTATTGAATGATTGTTGGATTGAATCAATCTCTCACTTGATTTTAATAGGAAAGGTCCTATTGATACCATGATGGACATGTAAACCAAAAGATGAATTGATTCCAAACAAGATTTGTGTCACTTTCCACTTTAAGTTAGCACTAACAAAATCGAAAAAGATCTACCAAGATCTAGAACACAAAACTTAGAATCAACTATCACACCAAATCTAGCCAATTGGATTTTTGATCTCCAAGATAAAAACACTATAAATAGAATCTCTCATTGTAAACAATATAAATTAGAATCTCTCATTGTAACATAGGACTATTCTATATAGGCCTACATTACTTTTAATTATATAAAACACATATCATGTTTTGATTTTTTATCCACCTACACTTCATTATTCTCTTAATTTGTTTCATGCCACCTCACACAAATTATTCTTGATTTTGGTGACATAGATATGCATAAAATAATTGTGTACAAAAGAAATATCTTGTCATTATTTGTACCTTGTTACTTCATGACATTTCACACAAAATGCTTTTTATTTGTACATTTTTTTTACATGACAATTGACAAGACAATTGACATTTTATTGTAGAAATGACATCTTCACACGGAGTCCACCTTAACAATCATGATTGTACTTCGCGTGGCAGATCTACGGATGGCAACCTAAGTTTCCGTGGCTCTGCCAGGCACCACTTAAAATTCATTTTGTCTATAAATTTGACTTTTTCCAATTTGGATTTCCATTCTTGTTTTTAGCCTTCATTTGTGCTCTCTCTTTGTGCTCTTTGTGATCTCTCTTTGTGCTCTCTCTTTAAGCTTTCATGTTCTCTAGCTTTAAGTTTTAAGCACTCTCTCTTTCACACATTAATCTTAGTTTTCTTGCCATCAATATTTCTTTCTCTCTTTGTCTCTCTCCCTCTCTTTCTCTCTCTCACACACACTCTTTCTCTCCCTCTCTCTTTCTCACATTAAAGATCTTTCTTTCTTTCTTTATTTTTTTCTCACAAACACACTCTCTACACACACAAAATGTCTACATCCGGAAGTGAAAGTGGCTTTAGAAGGCCACGAAGCTCCTCAAGTGGAGGAGCGAGAAGCTTAGGCTCGGGAGACCGAGTTCGAGATTTTTATGAAGCATTACCTCTGGACAAAAGGAATAGAATGAAATTTTAACGCCTTTCCGAAGGAGAATCTGAACAAGAGAGGGTGCCAGAAGATGCACCAAGTGAAGAATCTACCAATCGTTATTATGATGTTAACGGGGATGGTAGAATTATTAAAGATGCACGAGGCAATGTTGTAATTTGCCGAATTTGAGAGCTTGCCATGAAATACTTTGGCAATGACATGTTTAGCCCTTCGCCTAATCAAGATGAGGACAACAAATATAGAATCATTGCCACGTTGCATAGAGAATTTAAACAAGATGAAAAGTTTGATAGAAATTGGGCCTTACCCAATATATGCACTCATATTAGGCACAAACAACAAGCCCTTAAGGAGGGCTATTAGAGTAGAAAAGCGGAGGCCCAGTTGGGCTTCCAAAAAATATTGGCGCAAAGTTGAGGTGGAACAAAAAAATCCCAATCCCAATCGGTTTGTGCAACAAAGGGAGGCTACTCGGTCAAGGATTGCCCTATTGGGGCAAACACATCTTGGTTCGGTGGGCAAAGCCAATAGTCAAGCCCAATTTGCAAGTAATTTTTTATTTTATTTCATTTTAAGTAAATTTAGATTGTTGATGTTTTATGTTATTGTTTTATTGCCACGCGTGGCAATATTCTAGGGACAGTCATTTTTTTTGCCACGCGTGGCAATAAAAAATGACTATCCCTGGAATATTGCCACACATGGCAAAAAAAAAAAAGAAAGGCGTGGCAGTGCCATGCACTTAAATTTTTTGCAAAAAAAGAAAGTCGCGGGAATAGACCTGCACACTTTTTTTGGGGAGAAAACGAGAGTGGAAGCGACGTCGAGACTACACATTTCTCATTTTTTGTTTAGAGAATGAGAGTGGAAGATTTTTGATGAGGAGATTGAGAGAGATGAAAGTGAAGAGATTGAACATGAGAATGAATGAGAGGCTGTGGAGAGTGAATGAGATTGAAAAGTAGAAGGGGGGGGGGGGAGAGAGAGAGAGAGAGAGAGAGAGAGAGAGAGAGAGAGAGAGAGAGAGAGAGAGAGAGAGAGAGAGAGAGAGAGAGAGAGAGAGAGAGAGAGAGAGAGAGAGAGAGAGAGAGAGAGAGAGAGAGAGAGAGAGAGAGAGAGAGAGAGAGAGAGAGAGAGAGAGAGAGAGAGATTAAAATGTGAGTTGATGTTTTTTTAGATTGTATGTCAAAGAGTGTATGATAGAGAATGTTACATTTGTATTTGTTATTACAATTTTCTTATGGATTGTAAATGTTTTAAAGTTATGTCCATTTAGGATTGTAATTCATAGATGTATTTAAGATTTATTTTTTGAAACTAAATATATCTTGGATCTATTAGATTTAGATTGATTATTAACAACATATTGTAACTAATGTGAGTTGATGTCTTTTTAGATTGTATGTAAAAGAGTGTATGATAGAGAATGTCACATTTGTTTTTAAAATTTTTTAATTATACATAACTTACTAACTATTTCATGTTGGTGTTGGTGTTGATGTTGATAGGCCATCAAAAGAAGATCAATAACAAGTATCAACAATCATCAAGAGAGACAATGAGGTATGTTTTAATATACTCATAAATAAATCATTGTTTGTTTGATTCATCAATTGTTTGATATCAAAGACAATCATATACAAAATTGATACAAAGACAATCATGTATAAAATTACAAAAATTGTTTATATTTGTGGTAAAGAAAGAGTACATAGATTCAAAAATGGAGTACTAAAAGCCCCAATTTATCTATCACATTACACAATAAACTAAATAGATACTTAATCATCTTCAATGGAATTTGCATCTTCATCTTCATCTTCCTCTTCCTCTTCTTCCCCTTGATCCAATGGAATGTTTTCATCATTGGCCTCTCCGCTTGGTGCGCTTGATGTGGATCCTCTCTACAAGATTCAAAAAACACAAGCATAAGATTAAACACCTTTTAGATTTAGTAATTCTAGAGCACAAAAATCAATAAAAGATTAATGCTTACCAATGGCAATTCCCCTTTTTCTTTCATGTGATCCACCAAAGCCGAGTATCTTTGTCGATACCTGATCTTGTATTTGGATTTCATAAAAGCCCTTCTAAAATCATGAATCTATAGTCACAAAACAAACATTGATTATTCAGGGAATTTTGAATTCTACCATCAATTTTGTGCCAAAATCATGGAAAACAAGCCAAATTTGGCCACCAAAAAACTTAGAATCCAAAAACATGAGAAGATCCAACACATGCAACCTGAATTTCAAATATTCCAAAGTGAAGTAACTTGCTAAAAATTTCAGATCCATAACTAGTTTTGAAATACAAATGCTAAAACTCCAAAAAAGACAACCAAAATTGATTTCCTAGCACAATTCTCCATAAACCACAATGAATTTAAGAGATATATGGATCATACAAATTGGGAAGATCCACCAACTTGCAACCTTGCTCCTCTCCTTGGATGAGAACACTAATTGATCTCCACCAAGCTCCAATGAAAAGCACCACCTCTTCAAGCTCGTAAACCTTGCTCTGATACCACTATAAGGGAAGCTCCTTAGATCCTGCTTACAAGTCACAAACACAATGGATAACAGACTATCGAGAAACCACCCAACCAAGTAGAAGCATCCAACCAAACTCTAAAAGCCTCACCCCCAAGCCAAGGAACAAGAAGCATGAATATAGAGTGAGAGCCTGACAATGAATCCACAACCATAATGAGGAGTAGGGCAAGTTTGGACCCAATATATAGAGCCAAAAGCATCCTGGGCACATAGCCATGCATAGTCCTAAGTTCCCTATACATAGATTCACCTATAATAGAGTCCTAAACATGGACCAACTACTCATAGAATTGCTCTTGATAACTCTACACATGCATATACTGTCTCATACCTTGTCTAAACTCCATTTAGTGTGTTCTAGGACTCACAAGGATATTAGTTACTTTCGGGTCACGTCCTGTATAACGTGGCATAACTAACAGCTTGTTTCACTAGAGTACCATGTATCCAAGACTAGGATTATACTGTATCCTATATACTAGTCATGGACATAACAATGCTGCTTTCACAGATGATGATGCTCTCACAGAACTTGTCTTCGTAGTCTGGATTTGAGAATTTGCTTTTTTTATTGAAGGCGTGCCTTCCTACTGTACTGGTGCTATCTTGATGGCACATATTTCATGTGTAGTTAAAATTCCAGCATGCAAACACAATACTCCAAACTGAAGTCCTAATCTAGAGAATAGCTTATCTTTAACCAGTTTATAGAATTGCTTAAAAGCAATATGTCCAAAATCAACTAGTTCTCCATTTATGGCTTTGTGCAAATATCTCATGTTGGTTGCAGATATTGTATACTCTTGCTCTGGCAGAAATATAGTAGTAAGAGCAAATCGAACAAAGCTTTTTAAACTAGGGTCTATAACGTATGATAATCTATAGCCCCTTTTCTCAAGATAAGCGCCTTCCTGAATCGCCTCACTTCACGTGATATAATCTACTTTGGTGATGGTAGGATACCATTTATCGGTAAGCCTAAAGCTTGGCAATAGAAGGCTTCTATAATGATTATTGAAACATTACTGACTACACTGCAGATATGACCATCTTCGATCCTGTCTAGATTTTGAACTAGCTCGTGGTATACTTCTGGTAAAATGACAGGTGGATCGAATTGCAACAAACTCTCTATTCTAGATCTTGTGGCAAGAGGATGCAAGTACAGGTTTCGGGTGGGTCTTAAAGATAATAGAATCACTAGTAGCCATTGGAAAAGCTAAAAAGCAATTTGTGGAAACTATAGATGGTGAGAGAGAGTGCAAATATGGAGTTGTAACAAAAGAGCATTTGATCGTAGAAAATGCAGTAGTAGCAAAAAAAGCAAAAGCAAAAACATGAACGCGAAAGTGATCGAGTGGGAGTATCGAGCAATGAACAAGTGTTATTAATAGTATGACGATGAACTAGAACAAGTATTAATTGGAAGTGACCAACATGCATTGAAAGTACAACAAGAATTAAGTGAATTAGTCCCTTAAATAATACCAAAGTAATAAAATCAAAAAGAAAAATTCAAATAAAACAAAATATAACAAATGTTTCGCACAGTTCACAAAGTTCGCACTCGAAAATTTTCAGCATCGGATTGCAAAAACAAAATTTACACACTTTGTGAGAAAATAGTCGTATTTGGTAACTCTTGCGCATTTGTCGGCTTCTTCGCAAAAGCAAAGTGTCAGAAGTGTGCGAATAGCACATTTTGAAAAGTGTCACTTTTCTTGGAAAATTAAAATGGCAGAAATGCATGAAAAGCAGTAATTTCAGTGGTGTCGCATTTCTCGCATGAGTAAACATTAGCCTTGTGAAAATAACGCATATCGACATGTGTCGGATTCTTCGCAAAGAAAAATGGTAAACTTGCAAAAAATGGCAAGGATTGGTGTTAAAAATTGTAAAACATATCTATCTTATGTTTGTTGATGTTTGCGGGTCCTACCCATGTAAATACTTTGTACATATCCAAGGTATGCGAATTGAGCACATATCTTGTAGAATAGGGCCAGTTTGGGTTAGGTAGATCAAATTCCAATGACATGCATAAAGTCTAGTTGGTCTGACATGCAATGATGTTGACAATGTCTAGTTTGACATGCATATAGAAATTCACATGGAATTGGTCAATTATGACCTTGTAGAAACTCAAGCCACAATAGATGCATTGTTTCCTAAGTTTCCATTGTGACATGCAAGGCATGCAAACACTCTAATGGACACATGCATTGTTAAAAATTCACAATTATAGCTTGACTAGTTTTGGTCATATGACTTGTAAATAGTTAGATGGTCATGATGTGGCTTGTCACACGTGCCAAATAGCATAGGATTCCATTCATAAGGATGTTCTCAAGTAGACCTAAGTGTTAGAACCTTTGGAATGAGTCCAAATTATGCTTAGATACAAGGGAGAAAAAATAGGAGCTATTTTTGGTAATTTTTGCATTGTTGAGGGATCTCCAAGATTCCAACCCTAACTTGGTAGGGATGAAAGATCCACCAAAATTAGCATTAGGGATAGGTTTAGGGCTACTCATACCTGCCCAAAACCGTGATGGATCATGTATATATAGGTGATGATATCTCACCAAAATCAATCAAGCAATTTCATGATTTTTCTCTCATAATGGTGCAATTGCTCTCTATGTTCATAATTGTTTGAGTACTTGTGATTACTAATGATTATAGGATTGAATGTAGGTCTGGTGTACAGTACTCAGACTGTGGGAGGCCGTACTTTCACACGTGTGAATCCTTCTTCAAGGATTTGGGCCATTTAGTGAGGTTCAAGCATAGATTTTTGATGGATTTTGATGGTTCAACTTGTGCTAATCTTATGAAATCATAATCTATTGTTTCCCTCATCATTTCAAGTGTTTTAGAATCCTTATTTGCTGTAATTTTTACATGGTATCAGAGCCTAAAGGCTGAAATGAGCTAAATCCTTGGTTTGCATTCAATTTGATCACAATTTTTGATCTAAATCTTGTGTAGATTGGATCTTAGCATCTAGTATTGATTCTAGAACTCAAAGTGAGTCAAATACATTGGAGATTGGTGTTGTGTGACTTCATTTGCAAGTGTTTAGGTGTCTAAAACCAGAGGCAAAGTTGAATTCAATTCACATTACCAAGATAGCAAGTTTTGCTTGCTCCAAGCATTGATTTCTAGGCGAGTTTTGGAGGTGATTTCATAGAGAAGGCTTTCTAGCATTCAAGGAGAGGGAAGATCAGAGTTTTGGGGACTCTTCAAGGCTGTTCTAAGGTGTAGTAGGCACCTCCTAAAGTGATTTAGGTTCAGTCCAACCATTGCTTGACTTATGCACCAAATTAGATCAATTTTTCATCAATTTTGATCATTTTTTGCTTGTGATGGGATAGTAGATTGTGTTGCATCCTCATTAAGTTCCATTTAGATCTTTTACAAGTGATTTTGGAAGTATATTAGGTTGCTGAAATTCACTCTTGATCAGATCATTTGGAAGCTTTAATGTTCTTTATAGAAAGAGGGGCAATTCTACTAGTATTGTCTACTTCAATCAAGCAAGTGCATTGTTTCTAGTATTCTATGATTTGATTTTGTTAGAGATCATTCTTAGATCTTTATAGGAAGTCTATTACTGATCTTTTCAGGTCCCTAAGAAGTGGGATAGGGTAGACCTTCAATCAAATCAATAGAAGTAACCTTCATTTGTGTCAAGTCCTTGATTAGGAGACTAGATGGCATCTATAAATGCATATCTTTTGGATACTAATGAAAGGCTCAACAAAACTAACTATTCCATATGGAAAGTTAGAATGGAATCCATCATGATCATGCAAGATCTGATGGAAATTGTAAATGGTAAGGAGGGTGAACCTATTCATCCTCAAGAAAAAGCCAAATACATCAAGAGGTGCAATGTTGCACTACATTGCATAAAAATGAATGTTGCAAATGAACTCTTAAGAGAGGTAGGAGATTGCACTTCAGCTCAAGATGCTTGGGAGACTTTGCAAAAGGTCTATGAATCCAAGAACCAAACTAGAATGTTAGCTTTGAAGAATCAAATCTATAGAAGCTATCAAAAGAAAGGAGAGAGTGCACATACTTTTGTCCTAAGAGTAAAGGAATTGAACAAAGAGCTAGCCTTTATAGGTGACCCTATCAAGGATGAAGAGCTTGTTCAACTCATATTGAATGGACTAAGCTTTGAATTTGACAATTTGGTTCAGGGATATGCAATTATGGGTAAGCTACCCATACTTGAAGAACTCCAAGGCACACTCATGGCCGAGGAATCAAGAAGGAGCCAAATGCAAGAGAGGATGGATAGGCTTTCCATCCAAGGTGGAGATGACCAAGCTCTCTTCACCAAAGGCAAAGGCAAGTCCAAAGGCAAAGGATCAACATTCAAGAAGTATACAAAGCTTGAGGATCAAGAAGGACCCTCAAAGGCATCTCCATCAACCACCAAAGTCAAGAAGTACAAATCAAAGGTGAAGTGCTACTATTGTAGCAAGATGGGGCATTATGCCTCGGAATGCTTCAAGAGGAAGCAAGATCAAAGCCAAGCCAACGTGAGCAAAGAGGAGGAGGAGGAGAGTTCACATGAGGACTCTCTCATGATGTCCATATTTTCTTCAACAAGCTTCAAAGGAGAAGATCCTTGGTGGATTGACTCGGGTGCTAGTTCACACATGACTAGTAAAACGGAGTTTTTCTCTTCTCTCTTATCTTATGATGGACCTATAAAGTCTATCTATACAACAAATGATGAAGCTTGTAAGATTGAAGGAGTTGGTAGCATTCCCCTTTGCTTAGGATCTTCCAAAAAGATCAACATAGAAGGTGTTTTGTACATTCCTACAATAACAAAGAATCTACTAAGTGTTGGCCAAACGGTAGACAATGGTTTCAATGTTGACTTTGCTTCAAATGAATGTTTCATCAAGAAGAAGGGTAAGATAGTGGCTAAGGGCACTAGACTTGGCAAACTTTATAAGCTGGATGCATTTGTGGATACTAATGTTGTCATGTTGGCCGAGAAGAGCAAGATATCTACCTTTATTTTATGGCACAAAAGACTTGGACATGTCAACTCGGGTTCCATGGAGGCTATGATCAAGGAGGAGTATGCTTTAGGCCTACCAAGGTCTATTGGGAAGGAAGACAAGGTTTGTGAAGCTTGTGCCTTATCCAAGGCACATAAGAAGGTGTTTCCTAAGTCATCACAAAGTCATCTCATCCTCTTGAACTCATACACTCGGATGTGCACATTGCTAGCACCAAATCTAATGGAGGTTCATCCATGTTTTTAACCTTCATTGATGACTACTCAAGATATTGTTGGGTGTTCTTACTTTCCTTCAAGTCTCAAGTATTTGATACTTTTGTAAAGTTCAAGTTGTTTGTGGAAAAGCATCATAATCATAGCATCAAGATTCTTAGAAGTGACAATGGTGGAGAATTCATCTCCAATGAGTTCAAGGCCTTTTGTGAGGAGGAAGGGATCAAGAAAGAGACTTCTTGTCCTTACACTCCTCAACAAAATGGAGTTGCTGAAAGAAGGAATAGAACATTATGTGAATGTTCTAAGGCTTTAAGATTAGATGCTTGTTTGCCCAAATCCTTTTGGGGTGAGTCTCTTGTATGTGCAAACTACTTGATGAATAGGGTGTCTTGCAAAGCAATTGAAGGAAAAACTCCTTATGAGATGTTGTATGGAAAGAAACCCAATCTTAATCACTTGAAAGTTTTTGGGTGTATATGTTATGTGCATGTGCCATTGGAAACAAGAACCAAGGAGGATCCATCTTCCACAAGAGGGATCATGCTTGGATATGCAAGCTCAAGCAAGGGCTACAAAGTCTATCTCCCATCCTTGAACAAATTTGTTGTTTCAAGGGATGTCATCTTTGATGAACATCATATGCATATGCTTGAAGAAGGCTCAAGTGCTCCAACAATCAAGAAGAAGATGGCCGAGGAGCAAGATCTTGGTTTTGAGGAGGAGCTCATGGAGGAGCGAGCACCAAACCCACCTATCACACCAAGGAGATCTTCAAGGGCAAAAGTGGAGCCATCAAGGCTCACATATCAAGTCAAAGGACAGCAAGTTGAGGGTATCTCATCCACTTCTTATGCTTTATCTAGTTTTGAAAAACCGTCTAATGTTGAAGATGCATTGAACTCCAAATAATGGTATAAAGCTATGTTGGATGAGTATGATGCCTTGATTGAGAATGAAACTTGGTTGCTTGTTGAGAGACCTCAAAGGAATGTAATAGGATGCAACTTCAAGCTTAAGTTGAATGCAAATGGGAGTGTTAACAAACATAAAGCAAGATTAGTTGCAAAAGGTTATGCTCAAGAGAGAGGGATAGACTATGAGGAAAATTTTGCACCCGTGGCCAAGATGGTCACAATAAGACTAATCATTGCACTTGCATCACATTTTGGATGGATTCTATGTCAAATGGATGTCTCTAATGCTTTCTTGAATGGCTTTTTGGAAGAGGATATCTATATGGAGCAGCCACAAGGGTTCATCAAGCATGGAATGGAGAACAAAGTATGCCATCTCCAAAGAAGCATCTATGGCTTGAAGCAAGCCTCGAGATCTTGGAATTCAAGACTAAATTGCTATCTTATTTCACTTTCTTTTGTTCAAATTGAATATGATCCTACTCTTTACATTAAGTTTGATGATGTTGGTATTGTACTTTTACTCATTTATGTAGATGACATCATCATTAGTGGAAATAGTGTTGATGGTATTGAGAAAATCAAGATAGATCTATCCTTAGAGTTCAAGATGGTAGATCTAGGGTGTCTTCACTTCATCTTAGGCATAGAAGTACTTAGAGGGTCTGATTTTATCTTTATAATTCAAGTAAACTATGCTCAAAGTCTTTTGAAGAATTTTAAGATGGAAGTATGCAAAAGTGTTGACACACCAATGGAGCAAGATGTAAAAGTGCCAAATGAAGATGATGAAAGATCCTTCATGGACATCACTTTGTTTAGGCAACTTATAGGTTCCTTAATGTGGATCACTATAACTAGACCAGATCTTAGCTTTAGTGTATGTAGGTTGAGCCAATCCATGCAAAAGCCATTGAATATCCATTGGAAAAAGGCTAAGAGGATTCTAAGATACATCTCGGGTACATTGGATTTTAGGATTCTATATAGAGGAGATGTGATTAACCTTCATGCATTTAGTGATTCAGATTTTTCAAGGGACAAGAGGGATAGGAGATCAACAAGTGCCTATTCAACTTTCATAGGAGAAGGTGTGGTTTCATGGCTTTCAAAAAAGCAAGAAACTATATCTCTATCTTCAACCGAGGCCGAGTACAAAGCTTTGACAACCACTACAAAGGAGGTACTTTGGATCAAGAGATTATTGGTGGAGCTAAAGCTCATGGATTCAGAGGAGGCACCAAACATCTACAATGACAATATATCAGCCCAACACCTTGCATCTAACCCAATCTGCCATGCAAGATCTAAGCACATTGAGATATGCCATCACTTTGTGAGAGAAATGGTGCAAGCCAAGGAGATTGCTTTGGAGCATGTTCCAAACAATGAATGTGTAGCTGATCTACTTACTAAACCACTTCAAAAGACACCTTTTATGAAGTTCAGATCATCACTTGGAGTGATTAGTAAAGCAATGATTGAACCAAGCTAGATAGTGAGGAGGAGTGTTAAAAATTCACAATTCTAGCTTGACTAGTTTTGGTCATATGACTTGTAAATAGTTAGATGGTCATGATGTGGCTTGTCACACGTGCCAAATAGCATAGGATTCCATTCATAAGGATGTTCTCTAGTAGACCTAAGTGTTAGAACCTTTGGAATGAGTCCAAATTATGCTTATATACAAGGGAGAAAAAATAGGAGCTATTTTTGGTAATTTTTGCATTGTTGAGGGATCTCCAAGATTCCAACCCTAACTTGGTAGGGATGAAAGATCCACCAAAATTAGCATTAGGGATAGGTTTAGGGCTACTCATACCTGCCCAAAACCGTGATGGATCATGTATATATAGGTGATGATATCTCACCAAAATCAATCAAGCAATTTCATGATTTTTCTCTCATAATGGTGCAATTGCTCTCTATGTTCATAATTGTTTGAGTACTTGTGATTACTAATGATTATAGGATTGAATGTAGGTCTGGTGTACAGTACTCAGACTGTGGGAGGCCGTACTTTCACACGTGTGAAGGCTTCTTCAAGGATTTGGGCCATTTAGTGAGGTTCAAGCATAGATTTTTGATGGATTTTGATGGTTCAACTTGTGCTAATCTTATGAAATCATAATCTATTGTTTCCCTCATCATTTCAAGTGTTTTAGGATCCTTATTTGCTGTAATTTTTACATGCATGTAGTTTTGTACATGGCTAGTTGAGAAATTGACATTTGGAGAAAGTAGGTGGAAGTTAGGTGCAATCTATGCATGAAAGTAGTTAGGTGTCAAGATAATAGTAGTTTGCACTTGAATAGGTGTAGGATATGCATTGAATGCAAGGAGTACCATGAATTTTGGCTCTCCTATATATGTACATATCATTCTCACTCATTTCTAATGAAGAATCAAGCACTGGTAATGTCATAATGTCAATTTTGGATCTCATTCTATTTTGCTTGTAATTGCTCTCTCTCTCTCTCTCTAACTCGGATTTTGTGTCTTCTTCATACATGATCAAGCTTGTGTACTTTCCCTATTTGTGAGGGATTAATGTAGCTTTGATCTGTAGCATTCTAGATTGTGCTCTAGCCATAGATTTGTTGGTAGATTGCAGGATTGCTCTGCAGGTGATCTGTGTGCCACCACAAAGCATGGTAAAGATCATTCACACATTTCTTGTGGTTCCTCACACGTGTGAATTTGTTGGATTTTCATCAATTGGAACATATTTTGGCTTTCTCACAAAAACTAAAATGACACAAGTGCGAATACTGAAAATGAAAATGAAAACAATGTGCGAATAACATAGAATTCCAAAAAAGTGTCGCATTTTTTGCAAAATGCTTTTTGTCCTTTCTGGTTCCCATATCGTAACATTTACATTTTGATGTCAAGAAATGCTTGAGGTTGATATTCGCATTCCTCGCAAAACTCGCAAAATGTAACTTATTCATTTTGCTCAAAAATTGAGTTAATCATAATATCGCTTCACCCTTGATCCATTTACTCTGATATCAAGCAATTAACCTTGGAGATCAACTAATTGTAAAGATCCATTGTTAAAACCTTGAATCACCTTACAACCCATCCATCTGGTATGCAATTTCCCTGGAAACAACATATGTCTGTTACTATATAGAAGGACATAATCTCCACATTTAAATTTGATCTTTCGAATAGTTTGATCAAAATTTTCCTTTCTTCTGCTTTGAAACTTTTCAGTCTCAATCAAATCTAAGCAACGATTTTCCTCTAACTCTGTTAAGGCTATCATTTGCTCTTGTAGACTATCATTTTCATCCATCCGTTTCTCATTGATAATTCAGAACGTTTGCACCTCAAACTCAATAGGTAATATGGGATGCATTCCATATACAAGATAGTATGGTGTTTGCTTAGTGGTGACCTTTTCAACGGTTTGGTATGCCCATATTGTTGGATTATTCTCCTGACTATCGACTAATCGCTTTTAATCTTCATCCACTACATTATCCAGCTTTGCAGTTCTATGCATGTTTTTACAAAGTCTACAAAAGTACACGGAAAATCGATCACAAATGGATCTGACATATTGGACATTATCGACAATCTTTGCAGACTTTGACAAACTTCGGTGACTTCGACAAACTTCAGTTACTTCACTAATATTGAAGACTTCAAAGACTTTGGCCACTTTGGAGGCTTTGTCCACTTCAGTGACTACAGAGACTTTGGCCACTTCGGTCATGTTGATGAATGACAATTAATTTTTCCACTTGTTTTGAAGCTAAAGACTTGCCCTAATCCTATAGCAAGTAAATTTCCAAGAACTATTAACTGGATGTTTGTCAGCTCACAATGGCCCACTGGCCATTATGATCTATGACCTAATCAATTGTCCAACTACTAGATGTTGCCGTATTTTCTTAGTACAAATAGCTGATCATCTTCTATTAATTTGAATTCATAGAATTCAAGCAACTCAAGTTATTGAAGTTATTGTAGCAGCTCTCTCAAGCTTTCAAGCTTGAACACTCTTGAGCATTCTAGCTTAGTTCTTTAGAGTTCATTTAGAGTTTTGCTATTAGCACTTACTGCTTATCGGCAGAAGTGCAATTCAGACAGAGGTATCAGTTGTTCAGAGATAGCTTCAAGTATGTGGTTTCTATCCGCAATTGTCTTGTGCTCATCATCATCTGTTTTTGCTAAATCAATCTATCACTTATTGCATTCAATATTATGTCAGAATCTATGCATGTCTATGATTTTTTTGTAGCTGATAATTTCATATTGCTTTTGTCTAATAATTCAATACTTTGTTTGGCTACGTAATCACTGTAG
Source organism: Diphasiastrum complanatum (assembly GCA_029204225.1). Lineage (NCBI taxonomy): Eukaryota > Viridiplantae > Streptophyta > Lycopodiopsida > Lycopodiales > Lycopodiaceae > Diphasiastrum > Diphasiastrum complanatum. Next base: position 971,976 of record CM055100.1, read on the forward strand.
TATTGACGATTTCAAAATTAGTTACTATAAGATGGAACGTGACACTTTTGTCATTATGTTTTGCTTAATATTGATAGGCATAGTCATGCATTAGGAAAGAAGGTTCCATTATGATGTGCTCAATAAGTCATTTACTGCCTTCGACTTGTCGTCATTGCATTATTACCTCTTTCCAACATGGTATCAAAGTGTACCTTTATGATATCAAAGTGATCTGTTATATCATACCTCTAGTACTTACTTTTCATAGTATCATATTCTAGTATCAAATTTCAGTATCAGATAGTTGATTCCCAATTGTAGCACAGCACATTATCTCTCTCTTAATGTCGTCGATATATCGACAAACTAAAGTTCTAGATGGATTCTCAAAGTAAAGTCGGTCTTATTGTAGACAAGCTGAATAGATCCAATTACTACTTGTGGAAATTTAAGTTGAAGACCTTGCTAATCACCAATGCGTTGTGGGATGTTGTCACAGGTATCGAAGTGGAGCCTGAAGATGACACAACTGACTCAAAATGGAAATCGAAGGATAGTAAGGCTTTCACGCTTATTATTCTCAATATATCAGACACTCAGATTGGCCACATATCTGAAGCTCAAACTTTGTTAGGAGTATAGAACATCTGCGCTCACTATATGATGTGAGGGACGTAACTTCTAAGTTACATCTACGAAGAAAATTCTTCACTCTCAAGATGTCGAATGATGAGTCACTTCATAATCATGTTAACCAGCTTAAGAATATCTTGCAATAGATGGCAACTGTCGGATCAACCATAGACAATTAAGATGCAATTATGACATTGCTTTGAAGCTTGCCCTCTACATATAAGAATCAAGTGATGATCATATCGACGCACTCAGGTTTAAGTCTTACCAAAGTTAGTACTATGTTGCTATAGAAAGATAATCGAAGAAGTCAAGATGCTTTGCCGACTTCATCATCTCATGCTCTATATGTCAACAAAGGCTTAAAACGACAGAAGTAGAAAAGCTCTAAGTAGTCTGCATCAAATCAGAAGCTGACTCAAAGTCAAGAACAATTATGAAATCCACAGTCGAAGAAGAATATGTTTTGTGAGTATTGCAAATGCACTAATCATGAGATCCACGATTGTAGGGTTCTCAAAGCAAAGAAAGAGAGTAAGCAACCACATCAACATGCGAATTCATTCACAAAATCTTCCAATATCGACATGGATGAAGGAGCATTTCAAGTCAAAGATCGAAAAACACTATTGGATAAATCTTGATTTCTAGATTCTGGAGCTACTCAACATATGACCAATCATCATGAACATTTTCACTCCAGTACGCCTTACAGTACAATAAGATATGTTCATCTTGGCGACGATAGCACTCACACTATCGAAGGTGAAGGTACTTTGAGATTGAAACTCTAGCATGATCAATTCAAACTACTATCAAATGTTTTGTATGTTCCTAAACTTTTTACAAATATGCTATCAGTAAGTAAAATCATTGATTTAGGTCATAAGGTAGAGTTCAAGTCTGATCAATGCTGAATTACCGATAGGACAAGTAAGATCTTTGCACTCGGGAAGAGGCATGGAAACTTACATGGATTGGCACATTGTTATTTTGATACTAGTCAAGCCTTAAAAACCTCTGTTCTTGCTATAAAGAGTGATGTCCTCAAAGGATTTTTCATCATCTTTAATAGGAACTTGTGTGCTCCATAGGTGTATCTATGTCTTTACAGTTCTCCATATAAAATTTTCTGAGCATGGAAAGTGCATATCTACTTTGGCTCATAACTACATGACCTTTCCAAAAATCTATGTCAAGGCCTAGAATATAGTGAGGAACTCCTAAGTCCTGCATTTTAAACTCAGTACCAAGTGCATGCTTAGTTTCTTCAACTAACTTCTCATTGTTTTCACAAAGAATGATATCATCTACATAGATGAGAAGAATAATTACACAGTTATCTACAAACTTATAATACAGAGAAGGGTCATATTCCCTTAGACAAAATATGAGTGATATGAGATAAGAATTGAGCCTTGCATACCAAGACCTTGGTGCCTATTTTAGTCCATACAGACTTTTGAACAAAAGACAAACTTTTGATTCATCACCTTTCTTCACAAAACCTGGAGGTTGCTCCATATAAGTCTCCTCCTCAAGGTAACCATTGAGAAATGCATTAGAAACATCAAACTGAAACATACTCCATTTGTGAAAACATGCAAGAGAGATGAGTATTCGAATTGTTACCATCTTTGCAACTTTGCAAAGGTATCTTCATAATCAAGACCTTTAATTTGAGAGTAGCCTTTAGCACAAAGTCTTGCTTTATACTTATTGATAGATCCATCATGATTATACTTGATTCTGAATACCCACTTACATCCAATCACATGCATGTTGTTTGGTGGCTCCACAAGCTCCCATGTGTTGTTTGAAATCAAGGCTTCAAATTCTTGGGTCATTGCTTCAACCCACTTCTTGGATTGAAAAGCTTCTTGGACATCCTTAGGCACTTCATCTGATATAAAAAGTGCATGATAGGAAGTTTCACCTTCCACTTGCCTTCCTTCTTCATCATATGTGAGCCTCCTTGGCTCAGATCTTGCTCGTGTAGATCTTCTTGGTGTAATAGCTTGAATCTACTCCTCCTCAAGCCTCGGCCTCACCTCTTCTTAAACAACATCAAGATTGATGATTGATCTTGCATGAGTCTCTTTGATCTGAACATCATCCAAGTTAAATTTTTGATCTTCATGGAAGACCACATCTCTACTAACAACATTTTTGTCAGTAGAGGGCAAATAAATCTTGTATGCTTTTTTAGTAGATGCATAACCTACAAAAATTCCTTTCATTGCACTAGGATCTTCCTTCTTCCTAGTTTCTATAGGTACATGCACAAAGCATACACAGCCAAAAATCCAAAGATGATCTCCTTAGGCTTTTTCTTATACAACATTTCAAATGGTGTCTTTCCTCCTATTGCAAGATTTGGAAGCCTATTACAAAGATAGTTTGCACATGCAACTACGTCTCCCCAAAATTCTTTAGGCAGAGAAGCTTCCAACCTAATGGCTTTTGCACATTCATTGGGATGACCCAATCTCTTATGCCACAGATCCTCCTGTAGAATCTTGGTCTGCTAAGCAATATATGAAATGTTAGCACTCTCTCTAGAATCTAGTTTGTACAACTTACCAGTTCTAGATCCTCTAGCAATAACTTCATTTTCTCTTGAGATTATACACTTGTCAACTTGAAACTTGACATCAAATCCACTATCAAACAACTCTCCTACACTAATGAGATTCTTAGTCAATTTAGGTACATACAGTACATCATGTAAGCAAAAAGATTTTGATGATGATGCATGTAATGGAATACTACCTATTCCTTCAATTCTACACTCTACATCATTAGCAGTATAGATTGACCTTTTTGCACCTAAATATGGCATGAGATTAGTGAAAGAGTTCCTAGAACTAGACATGTGGGAACTAGCCCCACTATCTATCCACCAAACTTTTTCATTCTTCAAAAGGAAAGATGAAAAAGTAGACATCATTAATGAATTCTCTCTTTCACTCTCTACACCCTCACACTCATCCTCATTGGTTAGCTTGCTTAGATTGGTTTTTCTTCTTGAAATAGTTTGATGCATAATGTCCTTTCTTTCCACAGAAAAAACACTTGATCTTTGACAACTTCTTCTTGCCACTGGATGTTGCACCTTGTGAGGACTGATCCTCACCACCTTCTTTGGCTTTGTCCTTCTTGAAGAGTTGTTGTCCTTTTCCCTTGCCTCTTGACTTGTCTCTGATGAAAAGTGCTTTGTCATCTCCACCATCTTTCAATGAAAGTCTATTGATCCTCAACATCTTGTTCTCTTGCCTGCTTTCTTCAGCAATGAGAACACCTTGCAGTGTCTCCAAGGATGGAAGATCCTCTCTGACAGCATAAGTCTGCACAATATTGTCATACTCATCTCTAAGTCCATTTAGGACTACTTGAGCAAGTTTAGTGTTCTTAAGAGCATCACTAATACCAGCTAATAACTCTCATGACATATGATGAAGCACTCTCATCTACTCTCTGATAACTTAGAAATATTTGGTTTCTAAGTGTAAGCAATCTAGAAGTATTTTTGATTTCATAGACTGTTTTTAGAGTATCCCAAGCTTCCTTGGCAGTGGCGCATGTACTGATCTCTCTTAACACTTCATTGGTAACATTCATTTTTATAAAATGAAGGGCAATTCTGGTTCTTTTGTGGAATGTTGCAGCTTCATTAGGTGCAGCAGGTTCTTCTTTAGCTCCACTCACAATATCCATTACATCCTATAGAATCAACAATGATTCCATTCTGATCTTCCACATTGCATAATTGGAAGATGTTAATCTATCACTGTGCTCTAAGAAATGTGAACTAGATGAAGACATCTTCTTGGTGAGAAATTCTAGTAATGATAAAAAAAATGGAGTTGAAAGGATGTTGCTTGCTATCTCAATCTAGGATCTAACACAGATGTTGTTCCACCCTATGAAATCTAGCAACAAATCTGAGAACAAATTCTCAATACAGAAAATCAATCTATCTTGAATTTGGATCTTGCTTCAGTCACAAAAGAAGAAGCACATGCAAGCAAGAAGTCTATCTCTCCCACAAGTTTCAGTGTACTGAGAAACTCTCTAGGAACTTACTTTCAACTCAAACACAGTAATGTGTGAAATGAAAAGTCTAAGACCTCATAACACTCACTTCTATCCAATCCTACTTGATTGACAATGAAAATTGATGAAATTGGTGAAAAAGACAGATGTGTGCTCACTATGGCATATCCCACGAGTTGAGTACCCTCTCAAACTCTCTGATTGCCTAAAACTCTTCTAAAAACAAATCAGATTGATTTAGAGACAAGAGCAACACATTCTACTCTCCAATACCTATCCAACAAGCTATAGAACATCACATTTGGATCATTCCTAGAGAAGTAGCACTCATTAATGAGGGCTAATTTCACACGTGTGAGCTCCCTGTCCATACAGAGCTTTGCTTGATCAGATCAACCTTGATTTGATCCACTTATGGTCCACAGATTGCTTGTTTCTCAGCGAGTTTGAATCCTTCTTCAAAATCTGAGTTCTCGCAAGCAAAAACACTGATGATTTGATGTATACACCCTCACCTCTTCAAAGCATGAAGCTCTGATACCATGTGAAGTTTTTAGCATGTGTGAACTTCACCACAAACTCTACAGGATCTTACTGAGGTGTTGTGATTGCACAAGATTGATCAAAGAACAGTATGCTTGAAAAATCTAAGGCAAGAGCACAATGGCATACATCTGATGAAAAAATCTAACTCTTCACTATGAGAAATGAATGTCAAAAATAATTCTAAGTGTTCCATATGGGAAAAAGAGGCTGCTCTCGGGTAGAGAGAGAAAATTATACATAGAAAACTCGGGTAGAGAGATAATGAGTCCAAAACACCAAAATCTCAATATTCACAATATGGCAAAACATGCCCAACTTTCCCTACATGAGAGAGACTCGAATTCCTATAGTGGAGTTGCATGGAAAGTCCACTTAACTGAACTAATTCACCTACCCGAGATCCACATGTGTAACTGCATGCATGTATGGTGCATGTATTGCATGTCAACTCATAAAATTGCCTAGACATGTGTAGATCACAGAAACTACTTTGCATGTTGCATGCACTGATTGCATGTGGCTTGCATGCATACAATAAGACTTTGCATGCTATCAAAACGTCTGCATGTCATTACAATTGAACCTATCTAACTCAAATCCGAGCTACACTAGAAGGATATGTGCTCAATTCACACTCCTTATATGTACAACATGAAATCTAGTGGAAATTATCATGGACATGACTCCAATTTCGAGATAGGAAGATAATATTTTAATAATCTTCACACTTCCTACTTTATAGGATCTAGACCTTGATTTGTGATGAGATTTTGACCAACCATGCACCTCCAAGCATGACTCTAGAAAATAGAGTAGGGTTTTATTTTAGGGAAAAAGTGATGAGTTAACTTCCTTCTTACATGCTGGAAATTTATCTAATTTTACAAAAGAAGTGAGTTTTGCTATGTCCAAGATCCCATAGTGAGAAGATAGATTATTTTTGGAGCTCATTGGCAATCTTGAATTTATACTCTCTATGTACATTGATTTTGTGAACCAAATGAAACCATCACTTTGAGGACTTCAAACATTATTCAAAGTCCATACAGCAGGATGATCTTCACACATGTGGACTCGGACTTGAGTCTATGATCGTGTTTGTTGATTATCAATGCTTGTTGTGTGTCAAATTGCCAATCTGGATCAAGATTTGTTGTCTAGTTTTTTTATGCAATGATTAAGCAAGTACATAATCACTCTTGTGGATCCTCTAAGATCCATTTATGGTCTAAAAAGTATTTTACTTTCACATGGAATCAGAGCCAAGTATAAGAGCTTTGATCATAGATCCATTCAAATCCATTTTTAGCAGTTTTTGGTGCTAAAAGCTAGTCATGTGAGGGCGAGCTTTTTTGTCTTTAAGAATATGTGTCTTTGTTGTTTCTTTAAATAGGTTGATTTGATTTGATCTTTGAATTGTTGATAAGAACTGGAATCAAACTTCAAAACATCTTCAAAACTTCAAAGATCTGGATTTAGCATCCCATAGAAACATCACCACGACATAAGCAAGAATGAATATGTACGAAGGATTCAATTCTTCATGTAGTTTTTTGTTGAGCCTCAATCAACATCCAATATTCCTTGGATTTCATATAACGGCCAACTGGTAGGTTGCCGAATTCTTGAAGCTTAACAAGGAGCAATGTTCCATCAAACAGCTCCTGAGTTAACTTTTTGTCTGCATCTGAATCACTACGTATTGTGATTTCTTTACAATAGTGAGCTAAAAATCTTATAAAAGAGCTTTTAACATAAAGATTCTGAATGAAAAACAATATCTTTGCCGCAAAAGTTCCAAACTGCCAAAATGAATATGTACAGAGTTGTTTATAACGTAGTGACTTCCTTTTGTCTTGCAGATTGTGTCGAATCTCCGCAAAATAATCTGCAAGGTTTCGCTCCCAATCCACATAAAGACTAAAAAGTTCAGAATAGGCCATATTTACATTAATCAGCAAACCTGCATCGTCGAAAGTGCCTAGATCCACAACAACTTGTGGTTTGTACAGTTGAAACTGCGACTTTTGCTTCCAGAAATGTCGCTTATTGTCTTCATTTTGCAAAAATTGGAATTCTTTGATATGAATGTATTCGAGAGCATACATAGCAGAAGGGCGTATGTATAACTCTGCTGAACCAAAAGGCACGACCTGAAATTTCCCCTGGATTATGCCCCAACAGAGACATTCTTTCTGCTCGATAAACAGCTTGGCCCATAACTAGAGAAAGTCATCCTTGTCCGATGGTTTCTTCCAATCGTCGAAGGTGATGCCTACTGCGCCTGGTAGCATCATGTAATCCACACGCCATTGAAATTCAATGTTAAATGCATGAGGACACCACTTCCAGAATCGTTCAGCAAATGCATGAAATCTCTCAACACATACCTCTGATTGGTTTTGACACATTTACTTTGCCTGAGTAGTTACTGTGGCCAAGTCATGAGTTTGCAACTCAGCAGCTAACTTCTGGTTTTCTAGCTGCTGCTTGAGATCTGACAACTCCTGTTCGAGCTTGTCGATCTTCGTGACTGCCTCCAAAGACTTTAGATGGTCAATGACTCCCGAGCAGGCAGGCACAACTTGAATTTGTTGTATTAGATCATCAATGCAAAGCAGGTCCTGAAGGTATTCTTCGTGAGAGTCGGGCCCACTGCAAGTTGGGGTGGCTTCACCAGATAGCTCCTTCAACTCAGCCAACTCTTCCTCGACAAGAGCCTTCGCATCCTTGAGCGGTTGCATGAACTGTTAGAGTAAGAGCAGCTTATGCTTTCATTCGTGTGGCTCGCTCCTCCTGCAAATGCTTCTGGAGAGCAACATTGTATTGATTTGAAGCCAACAATTGTTGTTTCAGAGAATCATTTTGAGTCTAAAAATTTACAAACTTGGCCTCAATCGTCTTATTGGTCTACTTCAAAGCATCAGCTTCGTTTATTGCAGTCTGAAGCTGTGTTTCGAGAGAACAATTTCATTCAATCAGTTGTGTGTTGTCTGATTCGAGCAAGTCGATCTTCTCGTAGGACTCTTTGAGAGAGTCTCGATACTTCCTCTCTGCTTGTATCAAGTCCAGGATCGTCTTCTGATTATATCGATCAAAATCATAGATATCAGCCACTAGATCCTTGGCTTTCTCTGACATGTTGCGGAACCACTAGGGCTGGTTAGCTGGTTCGTCCTCTCAGTCGTCTGCTGCCCCAGTGTCACCTAATGGTGTTGCTCATCCACTGCCTGAAGTGTGGGACTGAGTCGCATAATCATCCGAGGAGGTTGAACTCTTCTTCTGCTTCTATGAGGTTGAAGCAGAGATTGGTTTTGATAAATCAACAGTAGTGGCTCCATCAATATCCATGGCCGTAGTAGCAGGTGCATCAGTCTGAGAAGCACCAACATCAATAACCATAGCATCTATGGCTGGTGCAACAGCTGTTGTGGTAGCTGTGGTTGGAACAGTCAGGAGGCTAGAAAGGTCAATGGGTTTTGGAGGCAATAGCCTTCCCATCAGCATGGTTTTCTGATCGTTTAACATTCCAAAATGTTCGCATAGTCATGAAACGTGTGCTTCGACTCTAGAATTTTTTTTTGTGTTTGATCCACTTCAAAAAGGCCTTGTATGCGATAACACCGAAGCAAGATTACCAGCTAGCGCGTCCAATATATAGTCAAAATTTTGGACTAAAATTGCTGCATCCGCATCTATCAAAAATATGGCTTGATTCGCATATTTACAAAACAACTTAAAGGTGGTATTTTTTATCATCGAGATTTTATACCCCTTCATGGGTACAAAGCAATTGCACAGAAAATGAGTGACTTTATCCACTGAATCTTTGTTTGTAGAAACAAGCTTACCATCCAATGGTAATCCCAACGGTGTGTAGAATACTTCTTCAGAGATAGTGAGAAATTTGTCTCGCACATGGACTTTGAAATCCACCTCAAAAACTGCGTGGATGGAGTTCACAAATTCAGTACTGATGTCAGATAAGATGACTGAAGGACCCACTTTCAAATTTCTCAACTTGCATTGATCCAAATAAGGCTGGATTGATGCCAGGCGGATTCCTGCATGTGCTTTCCAGGTAATTGAAGAGCTAGATGCAGAAGCCATTGTATCAAATAATTCACGAAAGCTCCATAGATTGCGACAAATCATAAGAGAGTGCTTGATCGCAAAAATTTTGAGCGCAAGATTTCCTCCGTTAATTTTTGTGAATTTGCACGAGCTTCAAGTAATTCTTCAATATTGGTCAACCTTTCATTAATACATTCTTCATCTGTTCGTTGAGCTTGAATACAAAAAGTTCTCACCTCAAATTCCATAGGAAAAATAGGATGCATACCATACGTAGAAAAATATGGTGTCTGCTTCGTCGTGATTTTTTCTGTGTTGCGATAAGCCTAGAGAACTGATGGTAGTTTCTGATCCCAATCCGTCGCATGTGCAATAGTAATTTTGTTCGGGATCTTACATAAAATTCCATTAGCTCTCTCTGTCAACCCGTTTGCTTTTGGATTATACGGTGTGTAATTTTTCTATGTTTGATCATAAAATATGTTGTCAGTAGCCGTATAGTGTCATTTAGAAAATGTGTACCATGGTCACTTACTAGTTCAAGAGGACAACCATATCTTGTGATTATAAATTTGAATAAGAACGTCGTGATAGTTTTCGCATCGTTTCATTTCGTCGCCTCTGCTTCAACGTTCTTTGTAGCATGATCCGTTGCAACAAGAATATAACGACATTTAGTATGTCGGGTCACAGGTTTGATTGGGCCGACAAAGTCAATCCTCTACTTCTCAAATGGTGCAAGAGGCAGGATTGGTGTCAACGGCCAATTCATTGCTTTTGTAGGCTTGCTAGATCTTTGGCATGGATTGCACAAATGAATAAAATTTGATACATCCTTGAACATGGTTGGCCACCAGTATTTGGCGGTCAATATCTTATTAACAATATTGTTTAAAGCAAAGTGTCTTCCAGCATCTTCTGAATGTAAGGCTTGAACAACCTTTCTAATATCTGCTGTTTCGAGACATCTTCTGAGTTGATGATTAGCACCAAGCTTATACAGGACATTGTTAATAATCGTATAAGGTGCTACCTTATATTAAAAAACTATCTTTTGCTCCAAATCATAACCATCCGGATATATATGATCCTTGAGATAAGTAATAGTATCAGAATATAACAAATTCATGGATGAAATTTCAAATATATTTTTGTCTAAAAAGTCATTATTAATTGGTTTTTCAATTTTCCCTGTGCTGAGTCGCGATAGATAATCAACATTCGTATGATATTTTCCTTGGCGAAGTTCTACTTGATAAGTGAATTCCTACAAAAGTAGAACCCATCGAGCAATTTGTCCTGATAGATCTGGTTTATTCACAAGATACTTTAGAGCATAGTGATCAACGTGAAAAATAAATGCATCTCCCAACAAATAATTCCGAAATTGTTTAACAGTGAAAATCATTTCAAGTGCTTCCCTTTCTGTAGCCGAATAATTCTTCTCCGAGGCACTGAGCTATCGACTCGCATAGTAGATGGGATGATCTTTCTTCTGATCGTCCTTTTGGCTCAGACAGACGCCAATAGAAAATGGAGTCTTTGAACTCAATATAACTATGAAATAAAATAGCTCAGTTGCGTGGTCTCAGAATAGGAGCATTGATCAACCTTTGCTTAAATTCTTCGAATGCTTTCTGTTGTTGATTTGTCGACAAGTATTCCACTTGTTTCTTGAGTAGATGAGTAAGAGAGGCAGCAATAGAAGCATGATTTTGGATAAATCTCTGATAATATCCAACATGTCCTAAGAAAGCTCTTAGCTCACGTAGATTGGTTGGTATCTGGAGATTCTTTATAAGCTCGACTTTATCTTTGTCGACTTCTATTCCTCTGTTTGATATTCTGTGTCCAAGTAATATTCCTTCTTGCATACCAAAAAAACATTTCTCTGGATGAAGGGATAAACAAGTATCTGGACACCATTGCAATGTTAGTTTTAGCTTCTATAGGTGTGTCTTTCTATCACTATATACACAGAAATCATCAATAAAAATTTCAAGAAAAGTTCTTAGGAAGGCAACGAAAATTAACATCATGATTCGCTGAAAAGTTGCTGGTGCATTGCAAAGACCAAAGGGCATTTTGTTGTAGGCATAAGTGCCCCAATCCGTAGTAAATGGGGTCTTTGAACGATCCTCCTTTCGCACTCCAACCTGATTATAACCAGAGAAACCATCACAGAAACTGTAACGCTCTTGACCAACAACCTGATCTAATTCCTTAAGATCAATTCGGTGCTCTCCGAATTCTACAGGTATATCTTTCAAATCGTCGAGCGACCAGGCAAAAACATCTTGATACTCCTTCAATAATTCTGTGAATTTCGCCAATTCCGATTCTCCAAGTGACTTTGAAACATGCACAAATCTACCAGGTGCAAGTTCAATTAGTTCAGTAGAATCTGGTAGAATGATACCTTCTGTCATATTGGCCTTGGTATGGCCATGATTTTCATACATGGTTGACTCTATAGATGTATTCTTGTTTTCAGCCTGGTTGTTATTACCAAATTTGTGTTCAGATTCATCACTCGAATCATCAGACTCTTTCAAGTTCATGTCTGCAACTTTAATTTCTTCAATCAAAACATCTGCTTCAATGTTGCAGGCATCGAAGGATTCTTCTTCATCAGCATTCTCATAGCATTCGAAATATTGCACTTTTATGTCAGATGCATTGGAAAAAATATTGAAGGCATAAGAAGATTCTTTTGAGGTAAAACTGGTGTCAGACAAAAGAGTTTCACCTTCATATTTGTCATGACTCCAGGTGGTTATTTGTTCTGCTGGCTTATCTCAATTATTGGTCTCACCAGTCTAAAATCTCAAGTCTCTGAATTTCCAATGAACACTTGTGTTTGATTGATAAAGCCAGGGCCGTCCAATTAGCACATAATAAGATGACAAACCAAGCGGTCTGATAATTATAAAATTCATTGTGAAAGGCTTGGCTTGAATGTCAATAGTGAAATCCTTCAATTCTCCAACATGTTTTTGTCGCATCGAATCAGCTAACTTGATATTTCGTTGTGTCAGTTGAATGTCAGTAAGCCCCAAAGCATGAGCTGTGTCTTCTGTTATTATGTTCACGCTGGAAGCAGAGTCTATTGGCACTTTTACAATCAGACATCCCACAATGGTAATATCAATTTCAGGTGCACCGAGATCACCTAAATCAATAGACAAAACACCAGCATCTGGCAAAGAAACTTTTTTTTTTCTTTCAAGGGGCAGAAAGACCTTTCAGTTGCTTTCTGTAATAAGTGTTATCTGCCAACAGCTGCTCAAAAGTGATGTTCGGATAAAGAGATCCAATATCAGTCACAATGTCATAGTCCTTCGTCTTCGATTTCGAGATTGGCTTGTCAATAACTGTGAAAAATGCAAAAATAAGCTTGGTAGAGGCCAAAAATCTTGTATATAGATGATTACACATGTGTGGAGCCTGTTCCCACATGTGAAAATAATGTACTTGTCATGTACCATAATCATATAGATTGTACATATGATTCAATTCAAGTTCTAGTGGCTAAAAAGGCCAAAAACTAGTTTTCTAGATATATGACACATGGCATCAATCTATTGATTGCATGAGCCAAATATTTTGGTTAGGTGTCATATCCCATGTGTAGAGGACATCTCACACGTGTGGAATAAGCTGAAGTAGGCGAATTTTGAATTCTAGAAGATTTCCAAGTAGATCTCCATATAGAAGGAAAATGGACCAAAAGTGCTCAAAATAGAAGGTTTTGTCCAAGTGTCAGTTTTGCATGATGAATCATCATATGACAAAGCACCTTCACACATGTGGGATCAGAGGGATGATCAGTACCATGAGCTCCCACTTATTGTATATATAGAGCCACATTTGGCCATAATCATTGTGAGACACCAATCTTGGTTTTGGAAGCAATTTTGAGTGATTCTCTCCATTTGTCTACATTTGTTTTGATTGTTTTGAGGTTCTATCAATGTGTACTTTATTTTTAGGTTGGAGTCCGTACTCAGATAGTGTTTCACACATGTGAAACCATAAAGTACACTTACCTTCAATTAATGATTGTTCTTGTTAGGATTTTGTGTCTAGAATTGATCTAGATTGATCATAATCTGAAGTAGATTGATAGATCAAGTAATTTGACAACCAATCCTCTTGAGGATCGGATTAGGATCCACTCTTGGTCCTTTTTGTACTTTTTGCACATGGTATCAGAGCCTAGTACAAGAAGTTTTGTTGAAATTGATAGGGTTAATCCAAACCAAAGCCAAAATTAGCAATTTTTTGGGAACTAGTCAAATTTTGTGTAGCGAGTTGGATTTGATAGCTATCATTTTTGGTCCAGACCTTGTTGTGGGTTGTAGGAACCCTTTTCACACGTGTTAGTCCGTACAGCTCCGGTTTTGGCTGAGAAAATTCAAAAATTTGTACAATTTGACTCACACACCCAATTTGAGAGATTTTTGGTTCAAAATCAAGCATTTTCTATAGAGAATCTAATCCCTTGATTAGTTCTTGGATTAGATCAGCCAATAAATTAAATTTTAAGCTTGAAATAGGTGCATTAATTGATCATCTCTGATTTTTTGAGTGCATGTTGAAGTTGAGAGAGATTTTGCTAAAAATCATAGATTAAGGAGTGATATGCAAGGTGAGAGGTTGTAATCCATTGTACCATCACTCTAGATTTGTTCAAGAGTGATAGGGTCAAGTTTAGAAGCATCAACTTGCTAGAAAACATCCTTGGATCTGTCCTCCAATTGAAACCTTTGAGAGTTTCTAGTGCATATAGAGCATTTATGCAAATCTTTTGTAGAATTTGACATAGATTGGCTTAAATTGAGAGTTCTAAAAAAGAGATTGAGATCCAAGTCACATTATTCAATCCTAATCAGTTTGTTTGAGTGTTTGTAAGGTTTGAAAAGAGTCATTAAGGTATCTATGGCAAATGTGTAGAGAGAGATCCAATTTTCTAAAGAGTTCCTTCCTTTGTAGAGGGCAAGACCTAGAAGCTCATTATGTGTTGTTATAGGTGAAGAATTTGTCTTCTCCTAGGTGATCAAATCTTTCTAAGTGGTATTAGCTCTTTGAAGCACAATATCTTAGTGAGAAAAATCACAACTTTTGATTTTGAATTTCATTCCAAGTCTTAAAAGTAGAGTAATTGGTGGAATCCAATAGGAGTGATTGAATTCAATTTGTTGAGCAAAAATTGACATAGAATGTATGAAACTCAAATTAGTTCTATTAAACTTTCTTTGTGAGAGTGTGAGGGTCAATTTGTGATCCCATTGGATGTCTATAATGAGGAGAAGTCCATATTTGAGTATTCATGCATGGTTGAGATCTTTGTGAATCTCTAGTTGTCTAATTTTTAAGCTTTGTGAAAAATTGGTGGTATAGTTTGTTTACAAATCAAATCAAGTTCATTCTAAATCTCAAGAGTGAGATTATTTGGGTCAAGAGTGAGTCCAAAAGAAGTGATTAAGTTTGATTTTTAGTGATCAAAGCAAAGTTTCCAAGTGACTAGTCATTAGTGTGAAGATTGATTCTTAGGTTTGTGAGTTAGATCTTTTGTAGATCCTTCTAGATTGTTGAAGATGTTCAAATCTAGTCTCTTGAGAGTCACAAATTACATTTGTAGAATCATATCACAAGTTTTTATTCACATAGCATCAATAGGTGGCATCCTATTGAAGGAAAGAAAGGATCCTAAGTGCAACCTTTGTGACAAGGGAGGATATATTTTCTCAAGATACTACAAAAAGAAGACCAATCCATCCAAGGAGAACCAAAGCAAGGGGTCCGAGGTGAAGGATGGAACTTCAAGTTCGAAATGCAAATACAAGAAGGACAAATCCAAGGAAAGGTGTTTCCTTTGTGAAAAGGTGAATGAGGCTTGGTGTCTCACAAGGACTTGCAAGATTTGTCTTCAAGAGTCCATCACAACACATGTTGAATCTTTTGAGATTTTTCATTTGGAAGTGCATTGTTGGGTTCAAGATGCAAAGATAGATGTCACTTTCATGAAAGTAACTTGGATTTATTTTATGTCCTTGGAAAGTATTTTGCTTGTAACTTTGGACAAGTTCAAACTTATTGTTATTATCCAAGAGAAATCAATCAAGTCACAAAATGAAAATAGTTTCATTTATGCTCTCATGTCAACTTATGAAGAACCATTTTGCTTTGAAGAGATTTTTGTATCTCAAAGGTGGATTAAGGCAATACTAGTTGAGTGTGATGCCTTAAAAGATAGCAAAATATGTTTTCCTTGTAAGCTTACATTAGTTATGAAGTCAAGGAAATGGAAATATCTTCATAATGTAGGATCTTTTGGTTTCAATAAGATCATGAATGATGTGTTCATTCATAAAGATGAAAATTGTATGTTTTCAATCCTAAAGACAAGTTGTAAGCTTCTTATGAGAATAAGTGAAGCATCCAAAGTGGACACTTATATCCATAAGCAAGTAGTTAGCCTTATTGAGATGGAGATACCTTTTGATTTCAATATTGGAAAAATCATGCCAAGTTGTGGTGATTTTTGGACTTATGTTTCTAGCATAAGTAATCTTGATAATCATAGGAAGTGCATATTGAATGGTCATACTTGTTGTGATCATTATGAGACATGGAGGTCTCGGATTTCCATCAAGAAGGAGCATCATGAAGAGGATCTTAAGGAGTCATCCCAAGGTTCAAGTGTGCCAAGGATTGAGGAGGAGAGACCTTCTCAAGTTGTGATTCCAAAAAGAAACTCAAGAAACATGGTTGAACCCATGTGGCTCACATTTCAAGGGAAAGAGGAGCATATCTCATGCGAAGGAGCAAAGCTCAAGGTCAAGCATCTACATGAAAATTGGAAGGAATCAATTTTGCAGGTGCTAGGATGGTGCAAAGCTCTCAAGCTCATCAAAGATTTCAACATCAAAGAAGCACTATCATGGATATGGTGATTTCAGATCAACATCAAGCTCATTGGCTGATCTTCACACCTTTTGAACCAGCAAAGACCAATTCAGCCCATGGAGTCAAGTTCAAGATCATCATGTTTTCCATCAAGCTAGATTTACCAAGCTAGATTTTTGAGGAGGAGTGTGAAAAATGCAAAAATAAGCTTGGTAGAGGCCAGAAATCTTGTATGTAGATGATTACACATGTGTGGAGCTTGTTCCCACATGTGAAAATAATGTACTTGTCATGTACCATAATCATATAGGTTGTACATATGATTTAATTCATGTTCTAGTGGCTAAAAAGGCCAAAAACTAGTTTTCTAGATATATGACACATGGCATCAATCTATTGATTGCATGAGCCAAATATTTTGGTTAGGTGTCATATCCCATGTGTAGAGGACTTGGATGCACCACTATCAATGTACCATGTATTCTTGTCATTAATGCTGTAATGAACAATTTTGAACTCTCACCAGTATCATCTTCATATTGATCATCATTGTATTGATGTTGATCAGTATAATTGTCTTCATAATAATAGTCATCAAATTGATGTTGATCAGCATAATTTCTCGCTTGCCATTTGTCTTTTCTTTGTTCCATCTCCTTCTGTTTCTTGAAGCATTCACGCTCCCAGTGGCTAGGCTTGCTGCAACACCTACAATTTCCAGGTTTATTTTGTCTTGAATAGCCGCGTCCTTGACCTTGGCCTTGATTGCAATTGCCTCAATTCAGACTATCATTGACTTGCTCATGAAATTGTTGAAATGATCCCTGGCTTGAGTTTCCTCCTCTCGATTGATACCTTCCATGGCCAAATCTTCCACCTTGTCCTCTAACTGCAAGAGCTTAATCATAGCTCCTGTTACGATGATTCAAGTTCTCTTGACATTGCCCTTCTTGCAAAAGCAATCCACCTAGTTCTTCATAGGTTGGAAGATTTTCTCTTGTGGATATACTCGTCACAAACATCTGATGTGACTCACTCAGACTATTTAATGTCAATTGCACGATCTCACGATCTTGTACTCGCTCTCCAACTGCTGCTAATTGGTCGCAGATCTCTTTGATCTTCAGTATGTGATTGAAAATAGTTGCACCATCATCCATCCGCAATGTATGCAACTTCGTCTTCAAAAACAGTATTTGAGATGTATTTGTTGTCTCAGATCACTAAAACTCATACAAAATGTAAAATGTACAAATAAACTCTGAACTCCTGATAGAGAGAGAAAACCTACAAGTAGACTAATAGACTAGCTACGACTAATGACAGCTAGTCACAACTCTCAACATTAATGTACCTTGTAAACAGTAACAATGAAGTTTATGAGTGATTTTTAACAGAAGCATGTAACCTCTCAAAGGCTCATAAACTACCATTCTCAAGATCCAAAACAAGGTCTAGCACTCCTCTTGAAATGATCCATTCGAATGTTCATAGTTTTTCACATGATTCTAATGGTGGTGCCAAGTACTATGTAATATTCATTGATGACTATTCTAGATATTGTTGGATGTACCTCTTGTCTAGCAAATCTATATTGTATGATTCTCTCGTAAAGTTCAAAACTTTGATAAACTTTTCTTACTTCAATGTTGGATGAGCCAACATGCTATGAAGATGCTTGTAAATCTAAGAGTTGGATGGATGCTATGCAAGTAGAGTATGATGCTCTCATTGAGAATCATACTTGGGATCTTGTGAATCTTTCTCAAGGGAAGAAACCACTTGATTGCAAGTGGGTGTTTAGATTGAAGTATAGCCAAGATGGATCAATAAGTAAGCATAAAGCGAGGTTTGTAGCAAAACAATTTTACAAACCAAAGGCATTGATTATGATGAAACTTTTGCTCCTATGGCTAAGCTTGTTACTATTAGATTGATCATTAGTCTTGCTATGACCTTCAATTGGGAGCTATTCCAACTTGATTTCACAAATGCCTTCCTCAATGGTTATTTGGAGGAGGAGATCTACATGAGGCAACCCGAGGGCTTAATCAAAGGAAAGCATGAAGGAAAGGTGTGTTTCTTGAAGAAGAGCCTCTATGCGCTCAAGCAAGCACCTAGAGCATGGTACTCTAGGCTACACTCTTTTATCATTTCCATCAATTTTGTGATGAGTGCTCATTGTATATAAGATTTCATGATGATAAGATCATTATTCTTGTATTGTATGTAGATGACATTATTTTGAGTGGTATCTTCATCACATGATTACCGAAAGTCCTCAAGTGCATATATTGTCTTTTTTGGAGGAAATCTCATATCCTGGATTTCCAAAAAGCAAGATACTATCTCTCTTTCTTGTGAGGGCCTAGCCGAGGATAAAGCACTCACTACGTCAACAAAAGAAGTGCTTTGTTTCAAGAGGATTCTATTGGAGCTAAAGTGCATCAAAGAGGAGGAGCTACCATTGCTATATTGTGATAATATCTCAGCCCAAGCACTTGCAAATAATCCAATTTTTCATGCAAGAAACAAGAAGATTGAAGTGGCACACCACTTTGTGAGAGACAAGCTTATTGGAGGAGAGATCCATTTGGAGCATATTGATTCATCATCTTGTATTGCCGATCTACTCACCAAGCCTCTACTCAAGAGTTCCTTCATCAAACATAGATCCAATCTTGGAATGATTCCAAGATCAATGCTATTTTAGATTAGAAATCGTTTTAGGAGTGTCAAAATTATAAAAAGTTATCTATCATAGCCTTAGGGATTTCATAAGTTTTTATGTCGAGCATCTTTGTGTAGATTTGTGATAGGGCCAAAAATTGGCATAGATGACAAATTGGCCAAATCCACATGTAATGCCACTGTTCAGCCAAAAGTGATTTGTTATGCAATATTGAGCTAGGTAGACTTGTAAATAGGACTTTGACACTTGTGTTGATATAATTTGATGAGTGATCAAGTCAAATTGTTGGCTTTGGTCAAAGGGTCCAATAAGAATTGAGAAATCTTTATGAAGGGACCAATAGAATTGTAGGATGGATGCATCACTCATCCAATAGCATTAGAGAGGCTAGGATTAGGGGTCCAATAGCATGAAAGGAGGGATCTCCATGAGTTTCATATGTACGTCTCTTATTCGAGTTTTAATTCTTGTCTTGGAGAGAATCATAATATATTGTGATTCAAATAGATGGATAGTATTGTGCAGCTAACTCGAACAATGTTCGAGTTAGAGACATTTTCTTGCTTTTCTTTCAGGATGAAATATGTGCTTTTCTTTCAGGATGACATATGTGTTGAAACTTATTGAATCTCCATGTGCAGATATTTGTAAACAAATATATGTAGATCATGAGAGCATCTGTGATTCATATCATCATCCAATCCATATGCATTAATATAATTGTGCACCTAACTTAATGTGCAACTATTTCAAATACACATGTCTTTAGGCTTTAAGCACATACTATGTCATCACAGAATAATCACATTTTCCAAAACTCTATCCATGGATAGAATTGTGCAGCTAACTCGAGCAATGCTCGAGTTAGAGGCAATTTCCTTGCTGGCTTTCTTGACAATACATGAAAAAGAATGATTCTTATCAAAGGTTTTGGTGTAGCTAACTCAAACAGTGCTCGAGTTGCAGATATTTTCTTGCTTGTCTTTAATCATTTTCTTCCATTTAAGAATATCATCTGCCAAGAGACCCACATATATTAGAGACCATGTATCATCTACCACAAATTCCAATACAAGTTAAAATACAAAGATCTTGGAAATAAAGGTTGTATCGCTAATATTCAATTTTGTATCTAATAATTCTTCAATATTCAATTTTGTATGCTAATAATTCTATCTCAACAGGGATGACATCTTTGCAGGAATACGTTGTTCCTTTGATCGGTGAATTGGACAATTTTGTTGAGATTGACAATAATTATAAGTGGTGCCTCGAAGTGATGGACTTTGATGAAAATGTGGACATATTTTTTTTTGCTGTCAAGAAGGATGCTGGAAAGAATCTGAATTGTGGATGCGTGATTGACATTCAAGAAGGCTTAAATGATTGTGGATCAGTTTTTTTGAAAGTGTTTACTAAGAAGAATAGTAAATATACCGAGATCCATGCTAGTGTACTAGATTATGATATAAGTTTGATGAAAGCGAGTGCTCACAAGAATGATGACTTCTTTGGAAGATGTCATCGCCTTTGTCGAAAATTATGAAACTTCTCAAATTTCTCTTAGACGGAGAAATGAAAGAAAAAATAGTAAAAAACATAAATTGAAATGTACATAAGAATTTGAATCATCTACTGAGTCTGAATCAGAATCTGATTCAACAGATGAGGAAGAATCTTCAGAGTATTCATCTTATTCTTCTTCATCAAAAAAAGAATCTTCTTATAAGAAATCCAAGAATAGCAACTCAGATAAAAGATGGATCCATTAAGGAAGAGTGTTGAGATGTTAGCAAAAGAAATGAGTGACTTAAACGTCCAAATGTCTGACGTTAAAGCCAAGCGAAAGAAAGCGAAGCTTAACGCCAATGTTTGGTGTGCCACTTGTGAGAAGGAAGGTCATTCTAAGACCAACTGTCCTAGTTTACAGACTAACTATTTAGAAAGGAGATTATTCCTCTGTTCAATTAATAATCATGAGGAGGTAGCTTATACTGCAACTCCTACTAACCAAAAAACCATGATACCAAAACAATGTACTGGTCAACAGTACACTATTTTGCGTAGAGGGGGTACAAGAGATTCCACTCCACCACCCAGAGTAAGGGATTCGTGTCCAGAGACTAGTTGCAGTATACTCAAATTTAGTTATTATATACATATCTTTTGTTCGTCTCAATGCATTTATCTAGTTTGTTTTATGTATTCCTGATCATTTCTAATTTTGTGTCCCATCCATTGTCAACTGTCAAGGTGCATCGATGCAAATGTCGAGTTCGTGTTCCTCATCCTCAAATGATGAAGGCAGGACCATCACATATAGGATCAGAGGCTTGGTTACACCAGAGAATACCATGGCCATGTGCACGATGTAAGTATGCACTGTGACGAGAGCAACGCACCACTATATCACATGTTCGCATGTTATCAAGACCACCGAGACAAAGATATTTTGTGGTAAAGAGGATCTTGATGTGGACAATGCACGACTTCCCTGGCAAAAATGTCATCATATTTTGATAATTTGACCTTGAACGAGTGACATAATGAACCTCCAATAGCTTCATTTTCATCAGCAAAACCAGCCAAGAATGCTAGTACAAATCTGACATCAAAACAATGCTCAACAATGTAGCTAGTTTTACCATCAAAACAACAAAATGCACGATTTTCAACACAAGGTTACGACGGATTCAAAAAAAATTCATACTCCGTCGGAATCTGACACAAAAAAATTAAAAAAATAATTATTGCTAAAAAAAAAAATTTGTCAAATTTTTTTTTAACGACATCGGATTCCGACGGCCAATAAAAATATCAGAATCCGCCATTCCATTTCAGAGACTGCAACTTTTTAAATGGATGACGTCACCTCTCCGTGCACCAAAAAAAAAGCATAAAGCAGACATCGAATTCCAACGGATAATGCAAATGTCGGAATCTGACGTCCATGACCAAATTCTCAAAGTCGCATCATTTTTCTAGGGATTTCTTATTTTTTATTCTTGCAGGAGATTGTTGGAGATCAGCTTTTGGTGCTTCTTCTCAATCCCGTATTATGAAATTTTAACTTTTTTCTATTTTTTAGCAGTGTCGAGATCTCGACACATTTAAAATCCATCAGATTTTGAAGGAAGAAAAAAAGTGTCGAATTCTGACGGTCACGTGGCAAAACAAAAAAAATGGTAAAAAATTTTTTTGTCGGAATCCGATATCCACGTGGAAAAAAAAAATGGAAAAAAAAATCACGGTTTTTTTTTTTGCCACGTGGATGTCAGATTCCGACGGCCATGTAGCCGACTTGTCGAAATCCGACGTCCACATGGCATGTTTTTTGAAAAGTGTTTTTACCAGCCGGTTGCCAGTTTTGGGCTTGTTGTCAGATTTCGACAGATTGTAAATGCGACAGATTTCGACGACCCTATTGCAACGTGTTTTTCGATGCCCGCATCGATTCAAAAAAAAATAAAATTTCGATTTCACGTCAAAAATCCTGTCAAAAATCATGGCAATTCTTGTAGTGCATATCTTGACAATTTGCACACATCCACATGAAATTGCTCAAACATGAGATAGAACAAGTAAAGTAGACTTGAACAACACTTCCTTGCTGCTCATTTGACCTTACTTGAGTCTTCAATAAGCTGCAAAAACAGATCCATAACATCTGTGCCAATTACTTCTCCTTTGATGCTCTTGACTAGCTCCAAATTGCCACCTTCCCTTTTGACTAGTTGAAGCCCTTTGAGATCAACCTCTTGATCTTCAACTTGACCATCAACGTCATTGAAAAAACTTTGTTTTTCAGATCCATTACTTGATTTTACAACAAGATAACATCCATCCACTTGCATAGCTCCATCTACACAAGAAGATCCTTCAAAAGATGTTCCACCCTTCATAAGATGAAAAAAAGTACATTAAGTTTTGTTTTTAAAAAACGGCTTGAAACAACATCCCTTTCTTCCTACTTGCTACATCAAAACTAAAAGGTAAATTAAAAAACATTAAACATTAAACTTTAATCAAACAAAGACTTCTTAATTGTCATCATCCGAATCCGAGTCTTGAGCGGAAGCTTGTCCTTCACTCTCACTTCCGGACATTTCCCCTTCCCCTTCCGCTTCCGCTTCACCAGCTTCTTCACCCGACCCCTCTTCACATAAGATGGCGAGCTTCTCTACACATCATAGAAAATAACAAAAGTCAATAACCAATAAGTAAAGTAAATGAAACTCATTAACAAGCAAGAAAGATTAATAAAAATGATTATTAAATAATAGAAGCAAATGAGATGAATGTAACAAAAATTTACCATAGGATGAATGCCTTGTTGAGCAAGATGGTCCACCAAGACATTGTAGGTACCCAATCTTATATTCTACATTCCTTTTTTTTTTTTTTTCATTTTTTACATATCTTTGTAAGGATTGACGCTTATGACGAATATGCATACACATATTCGTCAATGCCCACACCTCCCCAAATCTATTTGATTGAGGAAACTCACTATTCAAAAGCGCAAGTATCTTTGATGATGGAGCCATCATCTTCTAAATTATAAAACAAATTGGATGATTTCTCCGATGGACATCCATCGAAGGATTACCTCTCTTGGAATCGGGCTCCTCTTCGGAAAGACAAAGATGTTTCAATCTTTTTCTCTCATCGGGATATAGCCAACCATAAAAGTCCGCAATCCGATCGGAACCGGATTCTCCTCTTGCACTAGAAGAAGATCTTGGTCTTCTCCTAGAACCACTACCACCAGAAGACATTGTGTGTGTAAAGAGGGAGAAAAGAGAGAGATAAAAGCTTAACAAATGTAAAGAAAGAAAAAAGAGCTTGAGAAAAGAGAAAGCTTGAGAAAGAGAGAGCTTAAGAAAAGTAAAACTTCAAATTGTGTGTGTGTGTGTGTGTGTGTGTGTGTGTGTGTGTGTGTGTGTGTGTGTGTGTGTGTGTGTGTGTGTGAGAGAGAGAGAGAGAGAGAGAGAGAGAGAGCTTAATCACTAACACAATAAAAGCAATACACTTACACAATGAAAGCAATAACCATATGCAAAAAACTAGTGAAGAAATGCGTTCAAACTATTAAAGTATTTTCTGGATTCAAGTTTGTGTGGCACTGCCATGGCAATTTTTGCCACACGTGGCAAAAAAAAAATCATTTTTTAATGTCAGCGTACTCTGATGGCCTACAAGGTTACAAAATGCAATTTTTTTTGTGCCCATGGCCTGCAAGGTGTCAAGATGTAATTGTGTGCAAAAAAAAATCATTACTTTAGTTATTAAAAGAAAGGGTGAGAATTCATTTACAAAATATAAAAACTTAAATGTCTTGTCTTTTAAGGACAAGTGAAAGTGACATTTAATATTTTTATTTTAGAAGACAATTTTTAAAATAATAAGAAATTAAATTTAAATAATTTACAAGATTATCTTAGAACTTATAAAAGAATAAAGAATAGTATGACATATTTTAAGTTTTTTTAGTTTTTTTGATGTTAGTGACATGTAAGAAAATTGTCGAGGACCCGCGCACCCACCTGAGCCCACCCGAGCCCACGTGTCCACCTAAGTCCGTGGCTCGAAGTGGTCGCGACTATCTTTAAAACAAAATAGCATCAATTCAAAAACTTTCAAAAGCAAAAACTCCAAAAACTTTCAAAATCTTCAAGCACCAACCTCTAAGCATCAAAAGCATCAAATGATCTTCAAGATCAAAGCTCCAAACAATACAACTAGTGAGGAAATTCTTTTAGAAAGTTAAAAACTACCACACTTGTGTTCTAAAAAATAGTCCGACAAACTTGCAACTCTTCTTGTAGCTAAACAACTATTGCATGCCTGATCCATAACATTCCCAATTCGTTTTGAGGCACATGCACAAATCCACTAGAAAGTCTTCCGGGACAGAGTTTCTGGTCCTAGAACGTCCACGATCCGGAATGGATTCCTGCCGGATCGCGTTCCGCTATGAAATAGATATTGTAGATCACTTCAAACTATTAAGAAAATAATTTCTTTAGCTTACGAATTTGATTTGAGGACAAGTCGATTGCTCATTCAGTGTTTCATGTAAGTTGACATAAACTAAGTTTACATGAAAGTGATATAGTTGGATCTGATGAGGATCTTACCCATTTGGAAGATTTATCACTTATTGTATCTTTGGAACTTGAAAGAGTACTCAAGATCATAGGTAAACAATTGAAAAATCATTCTATCTCTGAGTGCTTGATTAGGTGGAAGGGTCAGATTGAGGATGATGATTCGTGGGAAAGAGTTGAAAGCATAAAGTAGATCTCGGCCTAGTTTTCACTTTTGACAAAAAACGTAGTTCAAGGGGGGAGGAATGTTATGTCCATGTACCAAAAAACTCATCAAATAAAATTGTTGTCTACAGGTGTGGGCAATACAGCTACTGACCCTCACCAAGTTTGAATCCCAAATCTTCAACCTAAAACTTGATTTGAACTCACCCTCTCAAGACTAGCTTTCTAGCAACAATGGATGGTCCTTTGATCAATGATTATCCTCTTGTACTTGGCTCTAATACCATGCTGAAAATATAGTACAAAGGACCGTAAATGAGCCTACTTAAAGCTCCAAGAGTGATTGATTGACTGACACACCTATCCAATGCAAAACTAGTCACCAAATCTTGATTTAGATTAGCAAATTAGAATCTTACAACCAAGAGCAATCAAATCGAATGATCAAATATGAAAATCTGAAGCCTCCAGTTCTTTTTGATTGAGTTTGCTTATAATAGTAGAAAATATTCTCTACTATGCTTATGTATGATTTTCAACCTAGATCTCTAGTGAATGTGGAGACGAAGTCTATTAAATCTAGAAAGTTGTAGATTTGCCACATGATATGTAAGAATTGTTGCAATTGGCATGTGATATTATGCGTAGTGCCCAGGATAGAGCTAAGCACTATGCCGATTTTAAGAGATCTCCCAAATATTTTTAAAGTTGATGATAGGGTATATCTTAGAAAATCCAAAAGATTCTAGGACTATGCGTACTAGAAAGCATTATAATTTGTCTACTAAATATTGTAGATCACTTCAGACTATTAAGAAAATTATTTCTTTAGTTTACTATTTTGATTTGAGGACAAGTCGATTACTCATTCAGTGTTTCATGTAAGTTGACATAAACTAAGTTTACATGAAAGTGATATAGTTGGATCTGATGAGGATCTTACCCATTTGGAAGATTTATCACTTAGTGTATCTTTGGAAATTGAAAGAGTACTCAAGATCATAGGTAAACAATTGAAAAATCATTCTATCTCTGAGTGCTTGATTAGGTGGAAGGGTCGGATTGAGGATGATGATTCGTGGGAAAGAGTAGAAAGCATAAAGTAGATCTGGGCCTATTTTTTACTTTTGACAACAAACATAGTTCAAGGGGGGAAGAATGTTATGTCCATTTAACCAAAAACTCATTAAGATGACACAAAATAAATTGTTGTTTACAGGTGTGGGCAGTACAGCTACCGACCCTCGCCAAGTTTGAATCCTTTCAACCTAAAACTTGATTTGAACTCACCCTCTCAAGACTAGCTTTCTAGCAACAATGGATAGTCCTTTGATCAATGATTATCCTCTTGTACTTGGCTCTAATACCATGTTGAAAATATAGTACAAAGGATCGTAAATGAGCCTACTTAAAGCTCCAAGAGTGATTGATTGATTGACATACCTATCCAATGCAAAACTAGTCACCAAATCTTGATCTAGATTAGCAAATTAGGATCTTACAACCAAGAGCAATCAAATAGAGTGATCAAATATGAAAATCTGAAGCCTCCAGTACTTTTTAATTGAGTTTGCTTACAGTAGTAGAAAATATTCTCTACTACATGTTATAGTTTGTATATGCTTGTGTATGATTTTCAACCTAGATCTCTAGTGAATGTGGAGACGAAGTCTATTAAATCTAGAAAGTTGTAGATTGCCACATGATATGTAAGAATTATTGCAATTGGCATATGATATTATGCATAGTTCCTAGGACAGAGCTAAGCACTATGCCGATTTTAAGAGATCTCCCAAATGGTATATCTTAGAAAATCCAAAAGATTCTAGGACTACGCATACTAGAAAGCATTATAATTTGTCTATTAAATATTGTAAATCACTTCAGACTATTAAGAAAATTATTTCTTTAGCTTACGAATTTGATTTGAGGACAAGTCGATTGCTCATTCAATGTTTCATGTAAGCTGACATAAACTAAGTTTACATGAAAGTGATATAGTTGGATCTGATGAGGATCTTACCCATTTGGAAGATTTATCACTTAGTGTATCTTTGGAACTTGAAATAGTACTCAAGATCATAGGTAAACAATTGAAAAATCATTCTACGTCTGGGTGCTTGATTAGGTGGAAGGGTCGGATTGAGGATGATGATTCGTGGGAAAGAGTAGAAAGCATAAAGTAGATCTGGGCCTAGTTTTTAGTTTTGACAACAAACCTAGTTTAAGGGGGGAAGAATGTTATGTCCATTTACCAAAAAACTCATCAAGATGACACAAAATAGAATTGTTGTCTACAGGTGTGGGCAGTACAGCTACCGACCCTCGCCAAATTTGAATCCCAAATCTTCAACTTAAAACTTGATTTGAACTCACCCTCTCAAGACTAGCTTTCTTGCAACAATGGATAGTCCTTTGATCAATGATTATCCTCTTGTACTTGGCTCTAATACCATGCTGAAAATATAGTACAAAGGACCATAAGTGAGCCTACTTAAAGCTCCAAGAGTGATTGATTGATTGACACACCAAATCTTGATCTAGATTAGCAAACTAGGATCTTACAACCAAGAGCAATCAAATAGAATGATCAAATATGCAAATCTAAAGCCTCCAGTACGGCCTAATATCATAGAATTATAGTAATCAAGTTTTGAATGCCATACAAACACAAAAACACAAGACAAATAGAGAGGAAGCTCAAGATTGTCAATTTGCTCTAAAACATTCTAAGAAATTACTATGAGAGATGGATTGTATATACAAAAGGCTCTTCCCCACCTCAATTTAAGTGAAAATCCAGCATGTAATATGGAAGATGATTGACCATTTTTGTCCTAATTTGTTAATCTTACCTAATCCTAGAGTTTTGCCAAGTTGGTGGCTAGGTTGGTTATCCACCTCCATGATTCAAGGAATTTGGTCCTATAATTTAGGAATTATGACCAAACAAACCTAACTAACCATATGAATGATATCTAAACTATCTAGGGTAGCCTACACAAGTGGGAACATGGCATCACAAATGTGGGACCCACTTATGTGCAATCTAGATGGTTTTGATCAAGCTAGATTTGCCAATTTTTTGAGAAGATTATTAAAATATTATCTTCCTATCTCAAGTTTGGGATCATGTCCATGGCGATTTCCACTAAAATTCATGTTGTACATAAAAGGAGTGTGAATTGAGCACATATCCTTCTAGTATAGCTCGGATTTGAGTTAGATAGGTTCAATTATGAT
The DNA here is from genome assembly GCA_029204225.1 of Diphasiastrum complanatum. Lineage (NCBI taxonomy): Eukaryota > Viridiplantae > Streptophyta > Lycopodiopsida > Lycopodiales > Lycopodiaceae > Diphasiastrum > Diphasiastrum complanatum. Next base: position 1,000,389 of record CM055100.1, read on the forward strand.
GACATGCAGATGTTTAGATAGCATGCAAAGTTTTACTGTATGCATGCAACATGCAAAGTAGTTTCAGTGATCTACACATGTCTAGGTAGTTTTATGAGTTGACATGCAGTACATGCAACATACATGCATGCAGTTACACATGTGGATCTATGATAGGTGAATTAGTTCAGTTAAGTGGACTTTCCATGCAACTCCAATGTAGGAATTCGAGTCTCTCTCATGTAAGAAAAGCTGGGCATGTTTTGCCACATTGTGAATATTGAGATTTTGGTGTTTTGGACTCATTCTCTTTCTACCCGAGTTTTCTATACTTGATTTTCTCTCTCTACTCGAGAGCAGCCTATTTTTCCCATACTGAACACTTAGAATTATTTCTGACATTCATTTCTCATAGTGAAGAGTTAGATTTTTTCATCAGATGTATGCCATTGACTTAGATTTTTCAAGCATACTGTTCTTTGATCAATCTTGTGCAATCACAACACCTCAGTAAGGTCCTGTAGGGTGTGTGGTGAAGTTCACACGTGCTAAAAACTTCACATGGTATCATAGCTTCATGCTTTGAAGAGGTGAGGGTGTATACATCAGATCATCAGTGTTTTTGCTTGCAGCATCTCAGATTTTGGAGAGGGATTCAAACTTGCTGAAAAACAAGCAATCTGTGGACCATAAGTGGATCAAATCAAGGCTGATCTGATCCAACGGAGCTCTGTACAGACAGAAAGCTCACATGTGTGAAATTAGCCCTCATTAATGAGTGCTACTTCTCAAGGAATGATCCAAATTTGATGTTCTATAGCTTGTTGGATAGGTATTGAAGAGTAAAATGTGTTGCTTTTGTTTCTAAATTGCTTTGTGTCTTTTGTAGATGATTAAACAAGATATTCTTGGATCTATATGTTGTCTTCAAAAGCCATGGTCTATGTTGCTTTTCTTACTTTCAAAGCTTATGTAGAGAAGCAGTTTCCTTTCAAGTTAAAAGCTTTAAGAAGTGATAGTGGAGGAGAATACACTTCCAATAAGTTTAAAGACTTTTGTGAGAGAGAGGGTATTCAAAGAGAGTTTTCTTGTTCATATATTCCTCAACAAAATGTTGTTGCTGATCATGCACTTTTTATATCAGATGAAGAGCCTAAGGATGTCCAAGAAGCTTTTCAATCCAAGGAGTGGGTTGAAGCAATGACCCAAGAATTTGAAGCCTTGATGTCAAATAACACATGGGAGCTTGTGGATCCACCAAACAACATGCATGGGTATTCAGAATCAAGTATAATCATGATGGATCTATCAATAAGTATAAAGCAAGACTTTGTGCCAAAGGTTACTCACTGATAAAAGGTCTTGACTATGAAGACACCTTTGCACCAGTTGCAAAGATGGTAACAATTCAAATACTCAGCTCTCTTGCATGTTTTCACAAACGGAGTATGTTCTAGTTTGATGTTTCTAATGCATCTCTCAATGGTTACCTTGAGGAGGAGATTCATATGGAACAGCCTCCAGGTTTTGTGAAGGAAGCTGATGAATCAAAAGTTTGTCTTTTGTTCAAAAGTTTGTTTGGACTGAAACAGGCACCAAGGTCTTGGTATGCAAGGCTCAATTCCTATTTCATATCACTCAGATTTTGTCTAAGTGAATATGACCCTTCTCTGTATTATAAGTTTGTAGATAACTTTGTAATTATTCTTCTCATCTATGTAGATGATATCATTCTTTGTGAAAACAATGAGAAGTTAGTTGAAGAAACTAAACATCACTTGGTACTGAGTTTAAGATGCAAGTCTTAGGAGTTCTTCACTATATTCTAGGCCTTGAAATATATTTTTGGAAAGGTCATGCATTTATAAGCCAAAGTAGATATGCACTTTCCATGCTCGGGAAATTCCATATGGAGAATTGTAAAGGCATAGATACACCTATGGAGCACACTGTAAAAGTTCCTATTAAAGATGATGAAAAATCCTTTGAGGACATCACTCTTTATAGGAGTCTTATTGGCTCACTTATTTGGTTAACAGTGACTAGGCCTGATCTAAGCTTTTGTGTTCATAAGCTAAGTCAACGCATGCAGGATTCAAAGTTATATCATTGGAAGTTGGCAAAAAGAGTCTTGAGGTATATATCTTCTACCTTGGATTATGGACTATACTATGAAGTAAAAGATCTGACTTTAATTGCTTTTTCAGATTCAGATTTTGCAGGGGACAGGTTGAATAGGAAATCCACAAGTGCTTACACTATATTTCTTGGAGGAAATTTGGTTTCTTGGCTATCAAAGAAGCAGGCAACTATTTCTTATCATCCTATGAAGCTGAATACAAATCTCTTACAACCACAACAAAGGAGATTTTATGGATCAAAAGGCTAGTTTTGGAACTAAAGTGTTATGCAGATGAAGATTTACCAATTATCAAGAATGATAACATTTCTGCTCAGGCTCTTGCAAATAATCTAGTCTTTCATGCAAGGAGCAAGCATAATGAAGTGGCTCATCATTTTGTAAGAGAAAAAGTCATTGGGAGAGATATCTCATTGGAGCATGTTTCATCTTCAGATTGTGTTGCAGATCATCTCACCAAACCTCTACTCAAGATGAGGTCTAACCTTGGCCTAATTTCGAAGTCTATGTTGATAGGAACATAAATTTAAGAAGTGTGAAGATTATTAAAATATTAGCTTCCTATCTCGAGTTTGGGGTCATGTCCATGGTGATTTCCACTAAAATTCATGTTGTACTTAAAAGGAGTGTGAATTGAGCACATGTCCTTCTAGTGTAGCTCGGATTTGAGTTAGATAGGTTCAATTATGATGACATACAGATGTTTAGATAGCATGCAAAGTTTTACTGTATGCATGCAAGCCACATGCAATCAGTGGATGCAACATGCAAAGAAGTTTCAGTGATCTACACATGTCTAGGTAGTTTTATGAGTTGACATGCAGTACATGCAACATACATGCATGCAGTTACACGTGTGGATCTATGATAGGTGAATTAGTTCAATTAAGTGGACTTTCCATGCAACTCCACTGTAGGAATTCGAGTCTCTCTCATGTAGGAAAAGCTGGGCATGTTTTGCCACATTGTGAATATTGAGATTTTGGTGTTTTGGACTCATTCTCTCTCTACTCGAGTTTTCTATACTTGATTTTCTCTCTCTACCCGAGAGCAGCCTATTTTTCCCATACTGAACACTTAGAATTATTTTTGACATTCATTTATCATAGTGAAGAGTTAGATTTTTTCATCAGATGTATGCCATTGTGCTCTTTCCTTAGATTTTTTAAGCAAACTGTTCTTTGATCAATCTTGTGCAATCACAACACCTCAGTAAGATCTTGTAGGGTGTGTGGTGAAGTTCACACGTGCTAAAAACTTCACTTTGGCAATTTCTCACACTCAAAAGGCAATGAGCATATGGTGTGCAAACTCTATAAAGCATTGCATGGATTGAAACAATCACCAAGAGCATGGTTTCAGAGAATTAATTCCTTCTGAAATTGTATGTAATTTGTATTTTTCTCAATTTCATGTGTACTTCAATAAGATTTAGTATTAATTTTGTTCGTATATTACAGATCAAATACCTTTATCACGATCAACCAACGAATATGTCATCTGCTGAAGAAATGTCTCAAAACAGGTAATTATATTGTAGTATTTATGAAATATTATGTACTTATGATATGGACATGTAGCATTGTGTGTTGCATATGACATTTTTTTTTTTGTGTCAATGCTCAAAGCACAACGCCTCCACGAGATTTCGAAAAATTAAAAACGATGGAAGCTTATCAAAAAAGAAAATCACGAAAAAGAGCGCAAATGATTGATCGAGTACTTAGTGGAGGATCATCGTCATCAAGTTCTGGCACTCGACCTCGACAAAGAACTACGGTACTATATATTTGTAATTATTAAAAATTTGAAAACAGATTAATTGTCATGCAAATCATTTTTTGCATTCACTACTGAAAAACAAATATAACTTTACTTCCGCAATCCGCAAAACCAAATTTTGATAACAAAAACGAACAAAGTCATATTTAGTTGAAGAGAAGCATACAATTGAATACCAAAATCTAGAAGAAATGTGCTTACCATTTGTTTTAACTTCGTAATGTCGAATCATCATCACTTGGACCTTTTTGAGATCTAAGAATATATTGTTGTCTTAATGAAAACAAATCGGAGGTCCTGTCTTCCTATTGGTTATTGTTAAAGAATCCTCAATATACCTTAACTCAATATACCATAATTGAATTGCAAGTTTTTAGCTAGGTATTATCTGATGGCGTTCTAATCCATTTTTTGTCAGAGCGTTTCATAAACTTTTTTAAAGCTCTATACTCCTTGCGACTCACACCTCCTTGGTTGCATGCATACACCATGATCTCTTTAACATTTGGATTTGGCTTGAACTTGTGGACTAGCCTTTTTGCGATTCTCAAGCGGAGTGAATCACTTGTTTCATCAATCTTTACCCTTCAAAAAATGTTTCATATATTTTTCGCTAATAGAATCTTTTCCAACCATCTGTTGCAAGAACTCTTTTGTGAGTCTCGTACATCTTTTACTGGCACCACCACCTGGTGCCAAAGTTTCTACTTTGCATCTCTTAGTGTTTTCTTTTTGTGCTTGTTGATCCATTGAGACTCTACGCTTTCGTTGTAAGTCCTATATTGTCCACTGAAATAAAACCATTGAAGATTGCAATTCTTCAATTTTTGCGACAGAACTGGCAAGCTCTATTTTTAAACCATTATCTCCTCCTCCAATTTCATATTTATTTCTTGCAATGACTTTAAATTGTCAAATATTACCATATTTGACAATATCTCGGCTTGGATTCTTCAAGAATCTATTGCTTGACAATAGCCAGGAGTCCATTACCACCATCCTTAATGAACCTTAGTAAACTATGTACGTCAGAAAATTTAGGAGGAGCATCTACTAGTGGATTGCAGGGGTATAGATCATCTCTTACCCATAGGTCAATATGTTTTCTGTCTTCTAATCTCCAACAATGCATCTCATATGGATTTAAGTTAACACCCCTTGCAACTTTGGTTGTCGCATAATCCTTCTCTAATTTTACAGGTAAGTGATACTTGGTTGTCATCTTGAGGAACAAGAAGCAGAGGATCGACCCCACGAACAAGAAATGTTCGAGCAGCGACGAAATGAACCTCGAAGGTCAACAAGACAAAGAAGACCTCCAGACCGCTATTCTGACAATCTTCAATGGAGCGAAGACACGTAGTTCGAGTACTGCAGCTTCACAGAAGAGCCAACAACATACCAAGAAGCTATCCAGAGTCCAGAGGGAGAATTTTGGAAGCAGGCAATGTCAGAGGAGATCGAGTCGATGAGGCAAAATGAGGCATGGCCATTATAGCCACTGCAAGAAAACATAAAAATAGTCGACTACAAGTGGGTGTACAAGAAAAAGCTAAAATCAGATGGCACTATTGGTCGCTACAAGGCAAGGCTTGTCGCAAAGGGCTACACGTAGAGGTATGGTGTCGACTATTTCGACACATATTTGCCCATGGTGAAGATGACAAGCATAAGGCTACTCCTTGCATACGCCACACAGTACAATCTAGAAATTCACCAGATTGACGTGAAAACAACCTTTCTCCATGGAGATCTAGAGGTGGAAATCTTCATGAAGCAACATGAAGGCTATGAAGACCTCGACAATAGACAATATGTCTGTCGATTGCAGAGATGCATCTACGGTCTAAAACATGCATCACGGGCTTGGTAAAAAAAGCTTGATGGTCTTCTGAAGTCTCTAGACTTCAACCCTACTCAACCAGACTATAATGTCTACATCAAAAGAGTAGGAAAGGATTTTGTGATATTGACCATTTTTGTGGATGATTCGCTGATGATAAGAAATTCCTTGATGCTGATCAAAGACATGAAGATTCAGATTTCTAAAAGCTATGAAATCACAGATCTTGGAGAAGCAATAAAATGCCTAGGGTTTAGAAGAGATCGAACAAATGGCGCAATGCACTTGAGTCAGTCAAAATACGTCAGAAAAGTAGTACCACATGATGGACTGCAAAGAGAAAGCCACACCAAGGATAGCTAGAGCCAAGCTCATGAAACATGATTGCCCAAAAATAGAAGAGGAAGAACAGAAGATGGCAGGTTTACCCTACCAGAACTTAATTGAGAGTCTGATATACTTGACAATTTGTACCAGACCGGATCTGGCCTTCTCTGTTTACACATTGAGCCAATTCTGTTCCAATCTTGGTCTAGCACATTGGCAAATGGCCAAACAAATTCTATAGTATTTGAAGGGTATCCAAAATATTGGATTAATCTACAAAGCTAGAAACGAGAAAAAAGGATTCGAGCTGTATCACTACAGTGATGCGAGCTAGGCGAGCTACAAGGATGACAACAAATCCATTACTGGAGGATGTACAATAGTGTGCAGAGCTGCAATCAACTGGATATGCAAATAGCAAACCCTGGTAGCTCAATCCTCTTGCGAAGTTGAGTATGTCACAGTCTCGAAAGTGGTGAATGAGGTAGTGTGGCTACGGATGATGTTGGAGGCAATCAGGATACCACAGGAGGGGCCAAGCATGATGATGATGGACTCCTAGAGGGCCATCTATTTGTCCCAGGATCTCGTCTTCCATTCAAAGATGAAACACATTCCTCTGAAGTACCATCACATTCGAGATTTGATCTCGAAAGGAGAGCTCCAGGTCCAGTTCATAAAATCAGAAAGTATGATTGCAGATCTCTTCACGAAACCGCTCGACAAGCCACTCTTTACCAAGCAAAGAGAGGCAATTGGATTGAACGAACAAAGTTGCAAGGTTCAAGAGGGAGTGTCAGAAATGGTGAACTCTTGTAACTTTGTCACAGCACGAACAAGACACGAAGGTCAAATGAGAACAATTTGTGACAATCAACGTGTCTTTGACTCGAAGCACGAATGATTCGCAAATCAATCATGAATTGTAAACACACCTCCAAAACCGCAAAACGAAAAGAACAAAACAAATGAAGAGAAATCCTTCGCGCTGCCAGCTGGCAGCTCAACGGGCTTCATGCCCAGCTGAAATGAATAGCAACGACAAAGACTAACTAACTAGTTGATTAATAATAACTAGTCTTGTAATTCTACGTTTGGCTTTCTTGTAAACTCCACATAGTGGAGGTATAACAATCTTCTCTGGATCATAACCAACAAGAGAAAAAGAAGAGAGATAGTGAATACAGAGATCTGTAAGAAACAGAGAGAGACGTAGCAAATAGAGTAAGAAAGAAGAAAAAAAATACCATAGGTATGCATAAAAGTCTGCCAATGAGCAGAACACAACGAAAGAGCAGAGAGTCAATCCGCCAACGAGCGAGACACTGACGATCTCGCTCTAAAACCAAATTGACAATATAGTCGCTCTATTTCGTATATCTCTTGGCCTTGTACTGTGTCTCTTGATTGCTAGAATAAAATATGTTTTGTGATGTGTAGTCGAGTGTCTGGGATCCCGTAAGAGCTTCCGCACGTAAAGAAAATTCAAATGCAAAAAATTGTTCACGAATCATAATAGAGGACGAACACGAAACAAACAACAAAAAGCTTCCACGACAACTGGATCTATAATTGACTGAAGATCCAGTAGGAAGGCACAACTTTGCAGCCTTTGCCTTGTAATGAATCTTCTCCATCCCTTGTGTATTCCAAATAGCTAGTGATCCATATGTTTTCATAAAACAAGGTCCGTGATCATAGAAGATGTGTTGTTCATATAAAGTTTTTATTAGTTTAAATTTCTATAAATACCTTTTAATACAAAAGATAAAAATTCCATACACACATACCACACAGTGAGTTATGTGTGTTTCTCCCCATGCATCGATTATCAATTAAATGAATGTTTTGACTTCTCTTGCATACCTCTCCAAATCTTCATCTCTCACAATTTTCTTGATAGTTTGGGGCAAGGCATCAAATCCTTGCCACACCTTAGCACGTGTACCTGCCATGTGAGGATTTGAGCCAATATTTGCTGTGCATTGACATATTCTCTTTCAGTACTCCCATTCAACATTGCTTTCACGTATAGTATGATTTGACAATAGGTGTCTTTCCCACCCTCGATGGAAACTTTTGCTAGAATATCTTGTGTTTGTCACTCATCTCAACATCTTTGGTAAGACTCATATGGCCCCCATGCAATCCCATATCAGATAAAACTATCTCTCAATTTCTTATGCTAACATCTGCTCGCAATTTGGGCTGCATGTTCCATGCATAACAACAATGCAAATATAATAATTTGTCCAATATTTGTAATTCACCATGCATCATGCAAAAACGGACTCCTTCAAGAGGAATGTTCAACACATGACTCCAAGCTTTGTCTTTCTTCACAAACTTCAAGTCCTCCTTATGCCTTGATTCGGATGGATATTCTAGATTTGAGGTATATATGGCTTCAAGATATACTTTAACTTCACTACATTCATGTGGTCTAACTTTCACTCTTATCACATTTCTCAGATAACTATATTATACTCATGGATGCAGGTATCACAGTCTCAATCCTGTGCATAGCAATCACACGAGTCCGATTGCAATGTCAATGGCCAGACAAGGACGACTCAGCTGGATTTAATTATAATTAGGTATATTTCAATAATCCAATTTCTAACATATCTCTGTACTTGGAAAATTTATGTATGAATTTAAGTTTCCTTCATCAATTTTTAAGTGCTTGGAATGTAACTCAAATAAATTTTGCAAATTTTTTTATTGACAATAATGAACCTATGATTTTGCTTACCAACTTCATAAGAAGTGGTGCAAAAGACTCCTGGAGTCAAATGGAGTCCATTTTTAGGGCATAATGGAGTCAGTAAACGAGCCAGTAAACTAGCTCCATTCTGCCCTAAAAAAAAAAATTCTAATTTTCCACCCTCGAAATAACCCTCTGTTTAGGGTGAACTTTTGATAGAGATATACCAAGGGATGCCCCTTGGTATATCCTTCAAAAATGACATGTCACCAATAGCTTGTTAGGAGGGATGTACCGAGGGCCTTTGGTATATCCCTTGGTATACCCATCCTATAAACAACGCAAAAACGAGGTGAAAAAGCCTCGTTTATCGAGGAAATTATCGAGAATCTCGTTCCGAGGTATACTTCAAGGTGTATACCGCGGGTTGCGATCTTTTTTCAAAAAAAAAACTTCATAAAAGCCTCGATAATAGGGTTGGAAATCCTCCAGAATGTTGTAGTGATTTGTTTTCATTGTGGAAGATGAAACAAGTGATGCACTGCTTGAGAATTGCAAAAAGGCTAGTCTCAAGCCGAATCCAAATGTTAGAGAGATCATGGTGTATGCATGCAACCAAGGAGGTCTGAGTTGCAAGGAGTATAGAGCTTTAAAGAAATTTATGAAACGCTCTGACAAAAAATGGATTAGAATGCCATCAAATAATACCTAGTTATAAACTTGCAATTCAATTACGGTCTCTAAATTAGGAGAATCAAGGGATATTGAGGATTTTCTTACAATAACCAATAAGAAGAAAGGACCTCCGGTTTGTTTTCATTAAGACAACAATATATTCTTAGATCTCAAAAAGGTCCAAATGATGATGATCCGACATTACGAAGTTAAAACAAATGGTAAACACATTTTTTTTAGATTTCGATTTTCAATTGTATGTTTTTCTTCAACTATATATGCCTTTGTTCATTTTTGTTATCAAAATTTGGTTTTGCAGATTGCGGAAGTAAAGTCATATTTGTTTTTTAGTAGCGGAAATCGTAAAAGAGCATAAACATTAACGTGTCACAATCACCTTGAGAAACCGTGAATTGCCACAGTTTGGCGAAAGTTATTCAAATAATTTAGTGTGCAATCCGAAAATCACATATGGTGGATAGTTGCATTTGAAGTTCATAAGGAGTCACAAAGTATGCAAGTGGCTATTTGAGAAATGTAGTATATCTAAGGTAATACATGCACAAAATGAAGGCAAATTGCTCAGTGTTGAAGGAGAAAGCTTTATTGTAGAATGGCACCTAGCTGCTGTGTTACATACCTATGTAACTAGCAGTACTTCAAACCCCTATTGGTCCATTTAGTGTTGGGGACTAAATGGCAAGTTATCCTTGGATAAGGGTGACCCTTAGGATTAAGGGTATGTGCCTTTGGATAAGGGTAGGCAAGTGACTACACCTTGGTCGGAGGTATGGAGTCACGTGACTCTTGGATAAGGGGTACCCTTAGGATTAAGGGTAGGTGTCTTAGATTAAGGTACTAGTGTCCTTGGGTAAGGGCAGGTAGGTGTCTATGCCTTGGATGGAGGTATGGAACCTAGAGAGGTGTTAGAAAGTCATTGGATGACTATTTTTCTAAACCTTAAAGCTCAACCTTGAACCATATCACTTTAATGGTCATGCACAACATGGGCATTGGAACCTAGTAATGGGTCCAATGAGTTCCCAACTTCCACAAGAAAGGCATTCAAAGAGTCATAGGTTATGGAAGGAGTCTCTTGACTTTCTATAAGCCTATGGAGGTTCTTTAACTCCCCTAGGCTTCTCTCTCTCATTGGATGGGCATGGAACTCCATAGTGCACTAGAGGAGTCCATGGGCCATCTATATGAGGGCAGTAGGGTGCCCATTGGGGGGAGGAGAGATCTCTCTTGCTTGCTTTGCTTATGCTCTAGTGTTGCTATTGTGTGTAGAGTACTTTCTTGTGTGCAGTATGCTTAGGGATTGGATCTTGCTTATGGTATGGGATATAAGTAGGGTTTGGATCTTGAGTATGCTATAGTCTGTTGTGGTACGCTTGTAAATTGTTTAAGGTTAGCAAGGGGGTTCTAGATAGGTCCTGCTTGGAGCTTAAATCTAGCTATGGTTGGGTGGTGAATACTTGAGGTCAGCTTGTTATCTATCTTTGTGTTTAAGAGTAGGGACACAAGTGGAAGAGAGATCCTTGGAGGCTTGCAGATCCTTACTTGCAGGTGGAGGAATCCTAGCTTGGAGTTGGGGAGCATCTTGGAGCTTGCAGGTTGCTTGGAGGACATTTTGAGGCTCTACTTTGGATTTGGAGGGCTTCCTCACCTCTACTTGTGAAAGTGATATCAAAGCTAGACAAAGGATGGTAACCTTTCTAACCATCTTCAAGTTCTATCAAGATCACCAACTAAATTTTTTTTTGGGGAAGATTATTGGCTTTTCTAGTTGTAGGAAGCTTGTAGTTGAAGTACCCAATGAATCTAGTTCTCTTTGGAAGAGAGTAGTGATGCTTATAGAATTGTTTAGGGGCTAATTTTTTATCATGTTTCTTTGTCATGAACGATTTTGTTTCTTTTGAATTTTCTTTTGTGCGGAAGCTCACAGGGACCTAGACACGTGACTACACGTTGTGAATTAGATTTTGTTCCACGCAAAGACCAGTGATGATGAAAACTTCTTTTCTTGAATCTTGACTAATGGCGTATTTTGCAGTAACACCAGCCCACCATCAATTATAATATCTGCTACATATTCTCTTTTTTTCTTAAGAATGTTACAATCAAAATCATGAAATTGTAATATATAATCAATCACATAATAGTTAGAGAAAAGTAACCATTGAGTCCATCAATTTTCTTACTAATGATTTTCTCATATTCATTATAGTAATCGGATTCAAAACACTCGTGAGTATGATCATAAGGAGTACATACAAGAACATTCAATTTATTTACGGTATTCTGAGGCAATCATGATACATCATGATAAAAAATTAGTGAAAATACAGTATCGACAACCTTTATTGAAACATCTTCTAAAATGCGTTCCTCTGCATCTGTAGTTGACGTGCTATAGATTTAAGAGTTTCACTATTATTAGTATTATGTTTCTTTGTCCTTCTACTACGTATTCCCTTCCTCGTGAATTCCTTGGGGTCTTGGGATCGCTTTGGTTTTGCTTTCTTGCAAGTCCTCCATGTGAGAAGGTTTGTTTTAAAAATTGGAGGTGGACGAGTCATAGAGGCCTCACCCGTATGAAGACCAGAACTTCTATCTCTTAATCTAGACCCCTAAACCCTAAACCCTAAACTCTAAACCCTAAATCTAGATAAAAGCTGAAAATCTTTGGGCATAATGCTGACATGCTTTGCATGGATGGCAAGCAACAAGGAATCCTCAAAAAATTGAACTTGATACAACTGTTAAGAGTTTAAGAGTTTAGGAACATCTAACTCGAATATCTCTCATTTGCATACATTTGAAGAATTGTGTAGCAACTCGAGCAGTGCTCGAGTTAGACACAATTTCTTACCTTTCTATCAAGATGAGATATGTGCTAGAACATCTCTCGTTTCTATGTGCAAGTCTTTCGAATACCATTGTGTTTAGGATTTAGGCACATAATATGTTGTGACGGTCACAAAATAATCTCATCTTACAATCCTCATGCATGGATAGAATTGTGGAGTTAGAGAAATTTTCTTTCATGTCTCTATTGATGACATATCTGCTAAATCTCAACAAAGAACAAAATCTGCTACATCCACATACATTTCAGGAATTTTGTAGACAACTCGAGCAATGCTCGAGCTAAAACACATTTTATTGCCTTTCTTTCAAAATGAGATATGCGCTAGAACATTTCTCATCAAAGAATAGCCATCTGTTAAAGATTCAGCAAAATATATATCATGAAAGATGAATCTTAGTTTGCAATCAGAGTGGATGGATAGAATTGTGCAGCTAACTTGAACAGTGCTTGAATTAGAGGCATTTTCTTACCGTTCTTTTAAGATGAGATAGTCTTTCTAGGGAATTCTCAATGCCGGGTTTCGGGTTGGCCTACTCAAGCAGTGCTTGAGTTAAGAGTTTTCTTGTGGAGCTTCAACATGTGTCTTCAAGAGAATGTGTAGCTGATATCTTCACCAAAGCATTGGGAAAATACTTGTTCATGAAGCATAGGACTTCACTTGGAGTGCTATCAAAGTCTCTGCTAAAACTAGTTGAAGAGAGAGTGTGAAATATTCAACTAGTTTGATCATTTTGTCAATATTTTCATATTTGGCATATTGAGGCCAAAACTTGTTTTAGACTTAGAGAATAAGTTTTTAAAGTTCATCAGTCTAAATTTCATTTGAATAAACACTTTTTGAAAGCATGGGAAAGTTTGGAGGCGAGTTTTAGGAGATTCAAATTTGAATAGTTGGGTACATTGAATCTAGACCTAAAAATAGTAGGGTTTGCATTTTGGTGGGAAACCCAAGTGGCCAAATAGGATTTGGACCTATTATAAAAGGATGTAACTCGTGGAAAGACTATTCTTCTCTCTTCTTGATCTCATTTCATGCTTATACATGGTTCTCTTGGATTCTATTATCCATTGGTGCACTATACTAGCGATTACTTGCAATTCAATGTGTATAATGATTCATATTTGCTATTTTTCGATCCACACATGTGAATGATAGTAGCTTGCTGGTTTTGTATGGACAGCAATAGTACTTTTTCATTTCAATCAATTTTGATCAAATTCTATTAGCGTTTGCATCTCATTTTGTGTGTAGGTGTGGTTTTTCTACATTGGTGAGATTGGCAGTGTACTTCTCTTTGTAACCAAAGATCTTCTGAGTGATTTGGATCTTAGTGATCTAAAAACTTTTACAATTTCTTAGTATAAATAGCTGATCATGTTTTCATTATGATGATGAGTAGTATTGATTAGTTTTTTCTCTCTCTCTCTCTCTCTCTCTCTCTCTCTCTCTCTCTCTCTCTCTCTCTCTCTCTCTCTCTCTCTCTCTCTCTCTCTCTCTCTCTCTCTCTCTCTCTCTCTCTCTCTCTCTCTCTCTCTCTCTCAAGCTTGCGAGCTTGGACACTCTTGAGCATTCTAGGTCATTTGTTTATGGGTTCATTAGAGATTGTTATTGTGTGTGAAGGATTTCAGATCATTCAAGATCCGATCCATGTCCTTAATCTTTGGTTACAAAAATGAGCAAACCAACGATCCTACCAATGTAGAAAAATCAACATCTACATACAAAATGAGATGCAAAGTCAAAGAGATAACTGATCAAAGATGAACCAAAACATAAAATATAGTTGTTGTCCGTACAATTATGATACCCTACTGTATTTCACATGTGTGGAACCAAAAATAGCAATAAATAATCACTCTACACATAAGATTGCGAGATATCATCAAGAGAGTGCACCAATGAGTAGTAGAACCCAAAGAGGACCATTTATAATGATGAAATGAGAGAGAGAAGAGAGAAGATGTGTCTCTCCATGAGTTACATCCTTTTATAGCAAGTCCAAATCCTATTTGGCCACTTGGCTTTCCTTCCAAAATGTAAACCCTACTATTTTTGGGTCTAGATTCAATGTACCCAATGTTCAAATTTGAATCTCTCTCAAACTCGACTACCAACTTTCCCCCACTTTCAAAAAGTGTTTACTGAATGTATAACTTCAAAAAGTTTATCTCTAAGTCTAAAATGAGTTTTGGCCTCATATTGACAATTTACCAAAATCTCTCACATTGTGCTGCTACTTATCAATAGTTGCACTTGATTCAGACTTATATTCAGTCACTCAGAGATAGCTTAGAGTATGTGGTTTTGATCCACAACTTGTTGTACTCATTTACATCTGTTTCATTTTCATACTGAATCAATCTATCTTCTCATTGCATTCAGATTTGTATCAGAATGTATGCATCTATGTACTTCTTCGCGACTGATTATTTGACTGATAATTTAATTCTTAATGTTTGGCTACGTAATCACTGTAGTACTAATGATTTTCAGGCTAGTTACTATAAGATCGAACGTGTTTTTTATCACTATTATTTTGTTCAAAACTGATAGGTGTAGTCATGCATAGAGAAAGAGAAAGATAGTTTATTCTGTTGTGCATGATAAGGTTTAATTCTTGTCATTCAAATTCTTTTTATTCAAATTTTATTCAACCTATCTTTCATACATCTTTCCAACATAGTATCAGAGCATGGATTTTTCAAGGCCTAATTCTATTGCTATATCAGAGCGCATGTTCTAATAGTTGATATCTTTTGTGCTATCAAATTCTTCAGTTTGAATCACTTTGTTTTGATATCAGAGGATTGATTTCCACAGCACGATATCTCTCTCAATGTCGTCGAATAGTTGACAGACTAAAAGTTCTAGATGGATTCTCAAAATAAAGTCGGTCTTATCATAGACAGGCTGAATGGATCCAATTATCCTTTATTGAAATTTAAGATGAAGACCTTGCTTATTGCAAACGACTTGTGGGATGTCGTTACAGGTTCATAAGTGATGCTCGAAGACAACAACGAAGACGGCTAGAAGCAGAAATCAAAAGATGGTAAAGCTTTTGCGCTTATTATCCTCAATATATCAGATACTCAAATCGGCCACATAGGTGAAGCTAAAATTTCAAAAAAGATTTGGGACATCCTGAGCTCACTATATGAAGTGAGGGATGTAACTACCAAGTTACATCTTCGAAGGAAATTCTTCACACTCAAGATCTCGAATAATGATTCTCTTCATAATCACACTATCCAATTTAAGAATCTCTTGCAACAGATGACAGCTGTCGGATTAGTCATAAATGATCAGAATGCAATTATGACATTGCTTTCAAGCCTACCCTTTACATATGAGAATTGAGTGATGATCATCACGACACACTCAGATTTAACTCTTATTAGAGTTATCACTATGTTGATGCAAGAAAATAATCAAAGAAGTCAAGACACTTTGTCGACCTCTTCATCTCATGCTCTATATGTCAACAAGGACACGAAATGACAAAAGAAGAAGAAAAACTCTAATCAATCATCATCGAATCAAAAATTGTCTCAAAGTCAAGAGCAATCATTGAATCCACATTCGTCGAAGAAGAAGATGTTTTGTAGGTACTGCAAGCACAATAACCACGAGATTCAGGTTTGCCGAATTTTCAAAGTGAAGAATGCAGCCAAGCAACTTGATCAACAAGAAAATATAGTTACAACATCTCTCGAAGACGAAATGGTCGAAGGTGCTTTTATGGTCAAAGACAAAAGCGCAAATTTAGATGATTCATGATTTCTGGATTTTGGAGCTAGTCAACGTATGACCAATCATTTTGATACTTTCCATTCCTATACACCTTATAGTACAAAGAAGTTTATTCATCATGGTGATGATAGCACTCACACTATTGAAGGCAAAGGTACTGTAAGATTAAGATTCCAGCATGATCAATTCAAACTAGTTTTGTATGTTCCTAAACTCTCTACAAATTTGTTATCAGTAAACAGAATTACAGATTTACGTCATAAGTTAGAATTTGAGTTTGATCAATGCAGAATCATTGAAAGGAGTAATAAGATCCTTGTACTCGGCAAGAGGCATGAATATTTATTGGCACATTGTTATTCTGATTCTAGTCAAGCCTTAGAAAACTATGTTCTTGTCAATAAAGCATTACTATGTCATCATCGCTTAGGACACTTAAATCATTCATCAATTTCAACATGTCAAGATCTCTAGAACTTGATCTCGAATATTATTTTGACAAAGTCAGTCTCCCTGTCTACCATAGTTGCATCCTTGGAAAGTAGACTAGGACTCCTTTAGATTAAGTCATAGGCACGCAACAAAAGGTCTGTTAGATGTTGTTCATTCAGATATATGTGGACCTATGCAAACTCCTTCATTGCTAGATGCAAAGTACTTTATTACTTTTACTGACAAATTCTCTTGAAGAACAGTTGTTTATTTCATTAAGTAGAAATCAAAGGCCTTACAACGGCATTGAGCAACAATATATTACCTCCTATTCACCTCAGTCAAATGGTCTTGTTGAGGGAAAGAACATAAACTTAGTCGAATCGACAAAGTGCATGTTATCACATGCATTACTTTCGAAGTCTTTTTGGGCTGAAGCTATTCCAACTGTAGCGTATATTCAGAACATATGTCCTTCTAAAGGTCTCTTAGACAAAACACCATTTGAAGTTTGGACAGGTGCCTTCTTTATCAAATTTAAAAGTTTTTGGATGTACCGCTTATGTGCAAGTACCCCATGATTTTAGAAAGAAGCTCGACTTTCAAAGTAGCAAATCAATTTTCATCAGCTACACTACTTCAGATTAAATTTACAAGTTGTTCGATCATGTCAAATCCAAAATATTCGTTAGCCGGAGTGTTATCTTTATCGAAGATCAATTTTTCGACCTCAAAGGAAAAAGACAAAGCCCATGTAGTTGACATGACAGATTCTCCCAACATAATGAACTTTCTAGTTTCTTCAGTCGACTATTCCTATTGAAGGTCCAAGTTCATTTACTCCCGACGAACAACCAATCAACAACAAATCTGAAGAAGATGATGTCACATTTCATCAACTTCGAACATCACCTAGAAGATCATCAAGAACTAGTAGACCATCTAATAGGTATATCGACGAGTATGCAGCTTACCTTGTTCAAGAGTTGACAATTGTCGAAGAGGCACTCAGTCAGCCCAATTTCGATCTTTGGATAGAAGTCATGGATAAAGAGTATTCATCTCTTATCAAGAACCAGACATGGACACTTGTTACATTACCTGCTAGCAGAAACGTAGTTGATTGCAAATGGATTTTCAAAATCAAGTACAAAGCAGACAAAAGCATCGACAGAAGAAAATCCCGACTTGTTGCTAAAGGATTTTCTTAGGTATACAACTTCGATTATATTGAGAACTTCGATTATATCGGTCTGAACCAATACACTCGCCATTAATATTTTGTGTAATCAAAGTACCATTGCCTTATCAGCCAATCCTAGGTTTCATTCCAGTTTAAGCACATTGAACTCAAGTATCACTATGTTAAAAGTAGAGCTCTCAACGAAGAGGTCAAATTGCAGTACTGTCGAATGCAATATATAACAACAAATATTTTTTACCAAAGCATTAAGCTTGATGCACACAGAAGTTTTGTGCAGAACTAAGTTTAAACATCAAGGCATACCTGGATTTAGATTAAGGAGCAGTGTTGGATTATTCTCCTTAAATAATCGACTAATCGACATTTTAATCTTCGTCCAATTTTTATCCAGACCTGCAGTTTTCTTTGTGTTTTTACACAATCAGCATAATTACTCGAAAATGGCTTAGAGTGTCGGCATTTTCGTCTTTCAACATTTTT
>CM055100.1:1628586-1935333 GCA_029204225.1 Diphasiastrum complanatum
CAGCTTGCCACTTTGAACACCCAAAAAATCCAGCAACACGCCACTTTGAACCAATGTACTAATTGACATGATTTTTTCCCCTCCTCCATTAGTACAAAATGGCTTTAAAGAATGCTTGATTTCAGCCTTTTCCAAAACATTAACTTGAGAAGCTTGCTCATAAAGTTCTTCACTAATGCATCCATCATTTGCAACAGATGGCTCAAGAGAAAAAGAATGCTCTACCATACCAACATTCCGTTTTAAACTTGTACTTGTAGAAAGACAATGATCAAACTTTGCATGCCTTTGCTCTTCTACCTTCAAAGAGGATGAAGTAGAGAGGAGAAAGCATGATGATGAATCCTTTATTCGGTATATCTTTAAAAGTGTTTCCCAAGCACTTTTAGAGATCTTGCAAAATCTCAAATGATATAAGATAGATCTTGTTACCGATAAAATCTTGATCATCACGTCGATGCCAATCCTCAGCTTGCAACTCCATGAAAAATAGTTGGTGCCATCCAACATATCTTCGACCGAACAAGTACGAATTGCTCCCAAATCTCTTGCCATAAGAACCAGCCAAGAAGATAAACTTTTTCAAACCCTAACTGTGCCCTAAAAGACACAAAAACCAGCAAGTATCAAATCTGAAAAATCAGCACCGGAATGTGTCGAAACCACACATTAGATGGATGTAGGAACTCGCCCTCCTACAAGCCTTGTGTGCTGAAAATGCATTACAAACTCAAAAAACCAGCAAGCAAAGAATTAGGTTAGCCTCCAACAAAGCTTTTTCCGGAACCCTTCTTTTTTGCCAAAAAGTGTGAATAATACACACACGGATAGGGCTGTTGCAAACACCCTACAAATGGTAATATGCTGTCCAATTTTCAGCCTCGGAATGTGATCGGATCATCACAAAAAATTAGCGCCTTCTTCCACACCTGGAAACAAGCAAAAAGAAGCGGATCTTCACTTTGTAAAATTAGCAAGGGTGCTGATTTTTCAGCCAAATCAGAAGATAAAAATTGCCTGTAGATGGGCGCCCTCCTGTAAAGGAGCAAATATGAAAAATAGGGCAACAGCGGACCAACGAAAGTAGGATAAACCTACACGGATGTGGGCGACCTAAAAGCAGCCCCGAAGAAGATAATTAATGGTGCCTTCCTGCAACCTGAAAAATCAGCAAACAACAACTTGATTTTGGGCGCCCAAAATCATGTTATCTTCTTTGATGTGTGGCGCCCTCCTGCAAAACGGAAAAGAGTCAAAATTGAACAGATCTTCACTCCAAAAATCAGCAAAGGTGCTGAATTTTTGTGATCCCTAAGTGAAGACGATCTCTTTTGGTAGGGCGCCCTAAATCAAGCATAGAAGATCCATGGCTCTGATACCTTGTAGGAAATCAAAGTGCCAAGATCCTTCTAACATTCAATCTCCATATACAAGAAGAAGAAGAAGAAGAAGAGGGAGAGGGTTAGGTGAGGCTCAATTCAATCAAGTCCGCAGCGTCTACCGATTTCGCCATACCTCCCTTTTTCCCTGAAGGAGAGAGAAAGTAGTAGCAATGCTTGAAAGGGAATGAATTACAAATGAACAAAGAGTACATATAAATAGGCCTTTCAAGGGCCTAGACTTTTCCAAACTCTAAGTTCTAGAACCTTCCAAAACCCACTACTAATTATAGGGCATTCCCAAAAGTTAAGATGGGGTCCCTTAACATAATTAGACTTTACTTGGACCCACGAGTTTCTACTAGACCAAAATTGGGTCCAAATTAACTAAAACTATCTTAACAAAGTCTAAATAATAATCCTACCCCGTGGTTACATAAGTCTCAACCTTTTGGGTCAAAGTAACCTATGGGAAACTAACATTATCATTTATTATTTCTAACATCTCTTTTGAAAAAAGACACATTTGGATTTGGCAAAGAGCTTCTCCTGTCTAAGTAACTTTAAGACAGTCCTCAGATGCTCTCATCCTCCTCCAAGGTTTTACTATAGATGAGAATATCATCCAAGTAAATTATGACGAACTTTCCCAGATATGGACGAAGAAGATCGTTCATCGTTGTTCATCTGTTGGAAAGTCGCAAGAGCATTTGTCAAACCAAATGGTAAAACCAGAATTTATGATGGCCATACCTAGTCCTAAACTTGGTTTTTTCCACGTCCTCACTCTTAATTCAAATCTGATGATACCCTGATCTCAAATCGATTTTGGTGAAGTACTTTGCACCATCCAACTTATCAACTAGTTCATCCATTCGGGGTAAGGGGTAATGGTTTTTAATCGATAATTTATTTAATTTTTTAAAGTCTACACACAGACGAGTGCCTCCGTCTTTTTTATCAACTAAGATAACTGGGGCATGGGACTTACTAGGCCTTACATGGCCCATCTTAAGGTAATTTTACAGTTGTCTGTAAACCTCATCCTCTTAAGTAGTACTCATCCTGTAGGGAAACAAAGATATAGGCGAGCTACTAGGAAGAAGTTTAATACCATGGTCGACTTCCCTAGGGGGAGAAGACCTTCAGGAGGCTGTTCTGGGAAAATGTCATTAAATTCTAAGTTTCCTAAAGGTTTTGCCTTCCGGCGAAATTTTTTATTTTAGGTTATTAGACATTAATGCAAGTTGCATGTTATAACTTTGTAAATTGCATTCCTCATGATAAGTGAAATCCTTCAACCAACACATGTACGAATCACAATCCACAATATTCATGCATTCAACCGTTTTTAAAGCAGAAAGCATATAAGGAAAGGAAATATCCACATTTGCATTCAATTCAAAGAGTGAGCCGTTATGCAAGAACGACAAACTGTGAGTTACATAGTTTTTCTTTAATGACTTATTCCTCCAATAGAACCACTCCTTACCATAAGTATCACATTTACTTTATCTAGATTCATAATATAAAAGTCTAAGTTATCCTTATAGGCTTGTATTTGAATCGGCAGATGAGGGACTATCTGGTCCCATACTTGGCTTTCCGCTCCCATAGCCAGCTTTACAACATAGAGGTGGTCACTTTGCTTTGTTTCCACCTTTAGCTTCAACAAATTAGAGTTAATAAAGTTGTGTGTAGAACCATCATCAAATAACACTGTTACGGCTTGGCCACCAACGACCACATTGATTCGAATTAAGTCGTGGGGGCCAAAAACTGCCGTATTAAAACAACAATGCTTAGACATAGAACTACTAACAAAGGAAAGATCAATACTAGAAATGCTAGAGTTACCTGGTGTCTTAAATGAAGCCCCTTTAGCTTGCCGCCTTTTCTTCGGGCATTCCTTTGCCATATGACCTGGTTCCATGCAATTAAAGCATAGATTGTCGCTTTTGGCTTTAACAAAGGTCTCCTGTTCCATAGTAGATCTTTTCTTCGAGTTACTAGGACCTGAAGGTGCCTCCTTTGCCGTATCTTTTTCTTTCTTTGAAAAGAATGGTTTATTACCCTTTGCTTCGGGTTGAACACTAGGCTCAGGCCTAGCCACTATACGAGTATCATCGTATATGCGGGCGAAGCGAACCGCATCATCGAGGGTAAGAGGCTGGTTCCTCCTAACCTCTAGCTGATAATCTCTAGGCAAACGTAGAATAAAATGCAATTTCACCAAAAGAGGATCTATTCTTGTAGCAAAACGAGAATATACCTCTTGAAATTCTTGCAAGTACTGATCAAGGGGCCGGTTCCCCATTGGTATCGTCGCATACTGACGATAGAAGTCGAAGTCATCCAAGATAGGGACCACCAAACAAACTCCGCATGTCATATACTCAGGGCATTGTCAATCTTCTACCTTCTAAGAAAGGCCGCCTTGAAGGCCTTACAAAAATCTTCCCACAACCTCCGCGCTTCAAGCTTACCCCTCAGTCCTACCACCAAGTAAAAGCTTTACATATACATGATAGCTAGGTTGATCTTATTGTCGTCAGAAGAATCGTGCATGGAAAAATGTGAGTTCCATCGATTGATCCACGACATGACCACTTCATGGGCTCCGTCGTTCTTTTTCCCCGTAAAGATTTCAGGTGTAAACAAGGGCTAGTGCAGTAGTTGCCTTAACTGCTTTAGCTCCCTCAATTCCTGCTGATCCTTTGAATGTCTTGCTTGCATATCGACAATATGTTGTTGTAGATTGTTGATAACCTACAACAAGGTATCGGAATCTAAGGTAGAGGCGGTCGCCATAGCCTCAACAGGAGGAGATGTAGGCTGAGCAGAAGGGCTTTGTACTTGACAAGAGGATCAAACACCATGCTTTTCAAGGACAAAAGATAAATCCAAGCGAATCTAGAATGATCATCAATGAAGGTCGCATACATCTTTGCACCACCATTTAATTCTTGAGAAAAACTATGTACATCCGAATGAACAATTTCCAAAGGAGTGAGAGATTTAGAGATGGACCTTGAAAAAGCAAGTTGTGTGTCTTTGAGGGACTACAAACTTCACAAATCGTCCCACTCTTGGTGAAGGGCTTGGATAGGCCAAGAGAAATCCCTTTATTGCAGATGATCTCCATGGTTTTGAAGTTAGGATGGCTTGACCTCTTATGCCATAGCGCCACTTGTGTTACTTCTTCCTTTGCCATTATCACACCCACATTAGAGACATTTGCATCAAGCTTAAACAACCTCCCTTACTTGAAATCACTTGCCATGCACTTCTCATTCTTGTAAATAGACATCCCTCTTAAAATGAACATCAAAACCATTATCCATCAATTGATCCACACTCAAAAGATTATTCATGTCTTAGGAATTGGACATTTCAGCCAATAACTAAATTTGGGATTGTAGTTGTTCCTGTTTTCAATGCAGATATTGTATCAATATACACACAAATTACTAGTTAAAGTATCAAACAAATTTCCAACCATTAGTGGTCTCCTAAAAGACAAACATTGTTCTGGACAGTGCTTTGCTATCTGAAACGCTCATTTTGGAACATTTTTGCAGCAGATCGGGATTTACTACAACCATGATATATATATATATATATATATATATATATATATATAGAGAGAGAGAGAGAGAGAGAGAGAGAGAGAGAGAGAGAGAGAGAGAGAGAGAGAGTTGCTCTTTATGTTGCATGCTTTATATGTAGGCCCTAAGGAAGTTGTGTTCAGAGCTTTTAGAATTAAAGAAGGCATCTGCTGAAGAAATGAGGAAAAGTGTCTATGCGAACTATGCAGCTTTTATACGGTAAGCTTGAATATTGATGGGTGATATTCTTGTTATGCTTATAAGACAAGGAACTTGATGTTATAACAATGTCTTTAATTATTTAAAGTTTAAAATCATGAGCCTATTAGAGTTTTAGCCAAACAAGGTTTAAGAACTAATAGTTTTTCAGCTCTAAGATTGGTCATCTCATTGCGCATTAGATCATAATCTCTTTTGGTCTCAAGGATGGTTTAGATTGTCTCTTGGATTGAGTTTTTGTTGATGTTATTTGACTAGCATATGTACTTGTTTAAGGATTGTCACATGCAAGTGCATAGTTCCAAATAATTGCTATTTGAAAGTTTTCAAATTGGTTTAAATTCACTTGAATCAATTTGTGAAAACTAATGTTCATTTTTGTGCTTCAGTTTTTTGTTTTTGGGTCTCTAACTTTTTTGCATGGTCTTATGTAAAGATTTACAATTTTTTTTTAGAATCACAGTTTAAATTTTCAGACTTTAGAATTACCTTTGAATGTAGGATCTAGTATGCTCATGTCGGTGAAAGTCGTGAGAGTAGAAATAGAGTAGAAATGGTAATGGATAGTGTTATGTACTTATATTCTTGCCTCAGTGTGAACATGTCGGACTTGTAAATTGTAAATATTAAAATGGCTCACACCAGCCTGTGGTGTTTTGTAAAAAATGTAAATAGCAGGTTTTTGGTAACTTGTTGTCCTGCTTATATTTGGTATAGGGTACCGGGTCTTAATTTAGAGGCTTGCCAACATTTGGATTGAACAAGCTTCCTCTTCAAATATATCTTCCAAATACAATCGATAAACTTTTTTTGCACAAAAGAATTCAAGTTAGGAGAGTTTTTTGGCCCCTCATTGTGCTGGATTCTCCAAAAGGATAGCCATTTTCCAATATCCAACCACCGCCATCACTCAGTTGTTGTGGGAGCATGCAACTTTGGACAATTGACTTTGATAGTCTATCAACTTGTAGAGAATCAACCCTTTCAAGATGCTTGATTGTCTTAATCAATGCGATGGCTTTCAGAGAAGTTATCCTTTTTGACTTCCCTGTAACTGGTAGGTAGCCTCAACAATCTTCTGATCATCATCGTCACTGCCGCATACCTGAAAAGCCTTCTCCCACTTTTGAATCCAATTCTCAACGACATCAATATTACGCATTGCAACTGCCCCTGTATAATTTGGTGGCTTCAAGTCCTTGATTGTTGGCAGATGAATCTCAACTCCCCTTTCACTTGACATAGGCCCAACCGCTGTGTTTCCCGTCCCGATTGCTCTTTCGGGTTCCTGTGGGGATTTATTGGCCTTAAGTTGATTTAAGATTTGTTGTAGGACAACCTCCATAGAATCCTCCTTGACTGCCACTTCTTCAATCGTCGTTATTTTGGCGCTAGTACCTTCCAATGGATCCAACTTCACTTGGCAGGTCTAAACCCCCCTGGAAAGCTAACTTAATAATGATACTATGAAATTGCAAATAGCCGCCACCAGCAAAAACAGCCCTAGACAGGTCTGAAAATCTGATTCTGGCGATGATTTGAGGTTGAAATCACAGCTTCGTAGTTCTGAGCTGTCAACGCTGGACCTGCAGCCACATAGCCAGGTTTTTGGGGCCTTAAACAATCCGTTTTCCAGCTTGAGGAGTGCCCAATTTCCGCCTATACCCCAACGCTAACCTGTGCCTTCTGTTAGCTCCAATCTCTAACAAATTTCCAGCCTTCCGCAACCTCTTATCAGCGATGGTCCTGATGGCTGTAATCTGAAAATTGTTGCGGCCCTCTTCTCAACTCTTGGCTCTAATATGAAGTGTCAGGCTCTCCCTGAACTACACTCATACACAAAGCATAGTAAAGCATGCATAGATTGATCTCAAACTCAAACTTTATTGAATTCACAGTAAGTACATAGCATCAACAAGCATGAAACACAGTGGAGCTGGCTACCTTGTCTCCTCCCAGCCTTTGGTGTATAGATTATGATGAGGAATGCCTCTCTCTAGGCTCACTTATGCACAATCCTCAAGCACCCCTTAACTCTGACCCTTCCTAATGGCGACACATGGCCAATTCCATGCACAATTGACACTTGGCACTTGGCAGTACCCTGGACACATAGGCAAGCAAGTAGGTTCACGTTTGACTGGTTCCTTGACATGTGTCACTCATTTACTGGACCACATGTCCCAGTGAGCATATGCGTGTCCCGTTGACTAGTTAACTCCTACTTGTCAGTCCAGCCACTCCTAATTATTAATGACCTAGTACCCTACACCAAAGCTTACCATGCGACTTAGAGGCTCAGAAGCTCTAATAACAATTTTATTTACATTTCTTTTACAAGGTTACCACATGCCAATGATTTAGCCATTTCCGTATTTTACAAAAACTACATATGTTTATAAAATTGTAAACAACTGGGATAGGGAGTAAAAGCTATAACAAATAAGGTGGATTTATTAATAACTGGGATAGGGAGTAAAAGTTGTAACAAATAAGCTAGAGTGATTGATACGATAAGCAGTCAGAATATTGAAAGAACTATGCTCATAAATTCTGATCACTTAGCATATGTATGTTGTAGAAGGCTTTGATAAAAGAGAAATTGCTATGTTTACTAGATGGATTAGCTGTCACAACAAAACCTACAATTGGATTGAGTTGGAAGCTGCCAAGGACAACTACAGTCTTAGAATAGCGAAGGTGTCAGGGACAACCATGTTGCTGCAGTTTGACTAGATCAACAAGTACACGAGAAGTTTGAAACATTCAACTCACAACAAACGGTAGAAACAACATCGACTAGTCATGCATGATACAATTGCTTTTGATGAACGCATACTATACTAGAACTTTTATGAACAAAATGATTGGTATCGAAAATCTACTTTATTAGTGTACAAACCTAGAAGAACAATTTTCAGACTGAGCATGAAGTTCTAGGCGTCTATGAAAAACATCTAGGCATCCTCTCGTTGCCATCTACGTTATCTATGCTCGATCATATAGGCATGATCTGCTGATTATCAAACCTAATAAGTCAATATTAGAAATTGCTATGTGTCTTGGGAAGTAGCTTACAAGAACCATTAAGTTGAGTGTACAATGAAGTGGGCCTGACGTACAACTGACGTAAAGTGTTAATCGTCAATAAATCCGGTTCACATATGCAAACATAAAAAAGGCAATCTTCAAAGCAAAATATGGCCCTTAAGTTCAAATCAAAGATTTGTCGACCAATGTTCGAACCCCTCCTAAATTTTTGTCAAGTCAAAGATTTGTCAAACATCTATTAGACCTCTTCATTCATTATTCGAGGTTAGACACTCGATTTTTCTTGAATCTCTTTGAACAAGGCTCAAATTTTAATCTATTCGAGGGCGGTGGATTGTGCGAATATGTGAGTATTTCTACAATCTGCTTAGAACTTCTGCATATTTTTGTAGATCCTTTGTTTGCATTAGGTTCTCGAGTAAAAGACCAAGTCTAGGACACTATCGTGGATACCTGAATCTCGGGACCCCGTTCACAGCGATTGTGTATCGGGGTGTGGAACTGTAATGACATCCATTCATCATCATCTACAGGGGAGCTGGTTGATTTCATTTCTCATGGTGATATTCTATTGTTCATAGGGACTCATGAGAGTCAAGAGCGAGGTTTGCCAATGTTCCCGGCTTTCAGATGGACTTTAGTGTATAGAGCAAAGATGAGATCTTTGAGTGGTCGGGGATCTGGTGGGGTTGCATGCCTTTCAGGGTTTCATTATCACGTTACATAGAGATTCTCAGTCACGATGAGCATGCACGGCTTCTCTGGTGTTGTATTTCAAGATGTAGTATTGGTTTTAACAGGGATCTCTTTTTTTGCAATATGCTACTTCTATCCTGAGACTTCTTCCTTAGTTGAGAGTACTGGCTCCCCATATAGTGATTTGTCAGCAGATATTATTTGATACTCCTTCCTCGCGCTCAACAATAGACATATGAAAAGGAGGACGAGAAGGAGGTGATGCAGAGGAAACAAGGTCTATAAGGTGGTTGACATCTCGTAAAGGTGGTAACTGAGTCGGCTCTCTAAAAACATGCTCAAATTCATGCAACAGTTCAGAAAATACCTGTGGCAAAGGTGGTGCATCCGCAATAGGCTGAACTGGTTGAACAAAAAGAATAGCCGCACGGTGGGCCTTCGGGAGGCTCCGTATGAACTGCTTCTCGGAAATAGGGTGATAGTCCTGCCGAGAATCAATATTGGAAAATATATGCTGAGTACCATCATGAGAGAATGTCAATGTCTGCTGCTGGAGGTCTACTGTAACCGCACCAAGGGATGCAAACCAATCAGCATTGAGGATAAGATCGTACCGTGTAAGTGGAATAATATGAAAATCTGCCTAACCAAGGAAGTCTCCAATCCGATATGAAAGTTGCTGATACATCTGCGTGCTAGGAAAAGAGTGTGCGCTGGCAACCTCAACATGCAGGGGATGAGGCGTAGTGACTGGCATAGCACGAATGCGTGTAGTAATATGACTGCTGAGAAACGAGTGAGTGCTCCCCATGTCAACAAGGGCAATAAACGCACGACCAGTGATACGTACGCGAAGACGGATATGGCGTGGACCCGGCTTACCGGCCCAAGTAGCATAAGCAAGCTGAGCATGGCATACAGCTAGATCAGGGGGATTAGGAACAGGCTCAGTGGGTGTGGCAAACTGATCAGCAGGTGGGTCATCATCGAGAATATGAAGGCATATGGCAGAATCAGGACTATCATCAGGTGTGTCAACATCATGGAAATAGACGGCAGTAGTAGTGGCAGGTTGTTGGCAATCACGGGCGATATGATCAGGACTCTTACAGTTGAAACATAAGCGCTTCTCACGGATCTCAGACATCTCAGGTTGTGAGTAGCGATGAACAAAAACAGGACAAGGAGAAAAAGGAGGACGTGGTGCAGACGGAAGAGTGGACGAAGGTGAACTGACAGATGTGGGACTAGCAGAGGGTGGAGAGGAAAAAATAGGACGTGTGAAAGGACGCGAAGGACGAGAAACAGAGGAAGAGATGGGAGAGTACTTGTGCTGTAGTGCGGTAGCAAGGGAGATGGCGTGAGAAAGAGTGAGTGGAAAAAAAGAAGAAACATCATACCTGAGTGTGCCTCGTAGACCAGCAACGCAGCGAGAGATGAGCTCCAATGTAGAAATATCTGGGAATAGATAGGAAAGTTCTGTAAACCGTGTCGTATAAGCAGCCAAGTCACCAGTGTGAGATAAACTGCGAAAGATGTCGCGCTGTTGAATAAGCCACTGAGGATCAGTCATCGCTAGGCGGAGTGCTGTCATAAACTCTGTCCAACTAGCAAGGCCAGGGTGTGAAGCCGTCTGGCGAAACATGCGCCACCAAGTAGCAGCACGGCCCTCCAAATGTAAAGCAGCCAAATGTATCCGCTGAGTGTCAGTCTTAGGAAACATAAGGAAGTAGGTCTCAAGCTTAGAATACCAATTCTCGAGTTCATTCCCATCGGATGACCCAGAATACACAGTAAGCTGAACCTTATCCTTAAAGTCTCGTGGCAAAGGACCAGAAGATGAAGGAGTCTCGGGTGGTGGAAATGTACGTTGTGGGGGAACAGGTGGAGATAGTGGAGAAACACTGGACTGTAATGATAGTGTAGCAATCTGGGCATAAAGAGCAGTGAATGTCTCTCGTAACTCCGGGCGTAAATCAGTGTGTACATCACTCATGGCTTCCCTAAGATGATCTCGGAATTCATGCCGTACTTCGTCAAGGTAAGTGGAAGACGGTATGCGAGGCTCAGAAGATGTAGGGGAAGTATCCACGGTCAAGGAATGCAGGAAGTGAAGAGAGTGTAAGAAAAGCTTAATATCGGAGGGAGCGGACTTTTGTCGTCACCCCAAATACGCTTTAGGTACACAAACGACACTAAGAGCCAGGAAGGAAATGACAAATGTCAAGAAAAGGTGTGGAAAGCAAGGAAAAACCAGCAAAGATACCTCTCGATAGAGCTCCAAGCGTGTGCGAAGAGCTGGCTGGAAATGTGACCACAAGGAGAATGAAAGTGGGCGCTGGACAGCCTCCAATCAATGCTGAAAATATGGCTGGAAATCTGTGGAAAACGTGATGAAATAGGGCGATGGACAGCCTCCAATCAAAACTGAAATATGGCTGAAACTCTGCTGGAACAATGGCTGAAAAATGTGATGAAGTAGGATGTTGGACAGCGTCCAATCAATGCTAGAAAGATGGCTGGGAATCCTTTCCCTGAATCAAATGGAGGATTCAAAAAAAGAGAGAAAAGGATTTGGAACTTGGGCGCCGGAAATAATCTGCCCAAATTTTTTTTTTTTTTTTTTTCCGGCCGCCAAATTTAGCGGAAGTACTTCTGCTAACTATCTGCTAAAGCTCCGCCAAGGAAAATGCTCTGATGGGAGTTGGTCCTCCTCCAAATGGTGCTGAATGTTGTTGAAGCAAAGAGACGAAAGCCCTCAGCAAAGAGAGAAAAATCAGCAAGGAAAATGGGCACCCAATAAGAAAATCAGATCTGAAATTCAGCAATCAGGAAAGTGCTCTGATACCAAGTTATGATCAAAATCTCAAGTGTTGAATCAATGAAGCATAAAAGACAGCAATAGACTAAAGCCCTACAAGCAATAGACAAGACAATAGGTTCTCCCACGAAGAGCCCAAGCAATACCAATCAATAATCTGAAAAATGAGTGTACAAATGCCCCTATAAATACCCTACCAATGAACCCTAAAATAGGAATTCAAAAGTAAAAGGAGGCAAAATGTGGAGGGAAAATAGTGCGCCCTCCTACGGGCCCCCACTCCACATATAACCATATAATAAGGGCCCAAGGCCAGTCAATGTCATAAAAAAGGACCCAGTGCGGGTCATAAGCATATAAAAAGGCCTGTACATGACCGATATAAAATGCGTAACTAGAAATATACATAACCAACAGTAAATGTAAAGAGGCCTGCGGAATATATGCAGAGTAGCCCAGTAGGCCTGTATCCTGTAGTCCGTAACTGGCGCTGGACAGCCTCTACTAAATTTGAAAAAGTGCTGCAAACGGAGACAAAAACGGACGAAAGTGACAAGTATGAAGGGGCTGGACAGCCTGCAAACAAAAGTGAAGAGATGGCTGAAAATGGAAGGAGAAACGGACGAAAGAGATAAGAGAATTGGGCGCTGGACAGCCTGCAAACAAGCTGGACTTAGGCGCTTGAAATATTCTGCCAAATTTTTTTTTTCTGGCCGCCAAATTTAGCAGAAGTACTTCCGCTAAAGCTCCGCCAAGGAAAATGCTCTGATGGGAGCTGGTCCTCCTCCAAATTGTGCTGAATGTTGCTGAAGCAAAGAGATGAAAGCCCTCAGCAAAGAGAGAAAAAAAAAAAATCAGCAAGGAAAATGGGCGGGCAATCAAAAAATCAGATCTGAAATTCAGCAATCAGGAAAGTGCTCTAATACCAAGTTACAAATGAAGCCACAATTGATCTAGAGCTAAGCTATGAAAGCATCACATAAGCAAGACTTAACCCTAGAAAGCAGGAAAGAGAGATTAAGAAGACTAAAGAGAGAGATCAATATCATCAGCTTAGTAACAAATGACACAGATTCCCTACTTATAGCCTAGAGGAAGCCCTAAAAGGAAGCTTCCAGTGGTTAGGGCCCAACTGGGAGGGATAATAGTGCGCCCTCCAAGAAGGCCCCCACTCTCCAGTAATATGTCCAAATGTCCAAATAATGAATAATAAGGCCCAAGGCCAACCATATAGTCTCAGTGTCAATAATGAATAAAAAAGGGCCCAAGGCCTGCTTATGCATAAAGTAAAGTAAATGTAAATGGACGTGGCGAATGTAATGAGCCGAGTCCATAACTCCTTTGCAGCTTTATATCTATCTTGCAATGCTTAGATGCTCTAATCATTGTATTGAAGTTGAGATCAACAAAGAACTCAAATAAAAATTAAATCTTAGGGCAATTCAAATCAAGGATTTGGTAACACAAAAGATCAAATCAATAGACTATGTACATTCAAACAAAATTTTCAAGAGAACATTCATATCTCTTAGGCATTGCTGGCATAGGCCATAGCACAGAAGGATGTGTATGTGCTCGAGAAAAGATCTATGTGCTACCTGCCCCCAATAGAGCTCCCAGCACAGGCTGCTGATATTTACTCATTGCTTCATTCAGTATAACATCAAGAACGGTTTCAAGGACACTGCCAAATTCCATACTGGAAAGCACTGCTCGAGTCTCTGCCATGAGTGTGCGAAAGTCGGCTTGATCATCTATGGTAGTAGACCTTTCATTCAAAGAATAAGCGTCATCTGCCTCGAGTCTCTGCCATGAGTGTGCGAAAGTCGGCTTGATCATCTATGGTAGTAGACCTTTCATTCAAAGAATAAGCGTCATCTGCTTCGGTCAATGCCACCACCATGCCATCTGGAAGAATATCATCCGTGGGCAGAACATATTTTATCCACTCTACTTGCTGACGGATGAAGTCTGCGAGTATCGCACCAATAAATCCTTCAATTCATAAGAATCATATGGCTGCGTAAGAGTTATATTTTTCATGATTTTTTCAACTGAAACCCTAATTTCTTCAGTGAGAAGATCTAGGCCATAATGTGGGAAAAAAATGAAAAAATTCAGCAAACTCCAGAAATCTATGTTGGCAGCTTGTTAGCTTTTAAGATATTATTTTCACTTTCTGCTCTATTCGATATCAAGTTCTATTTGGTGGCTAGATCATTTTTGTTGTGGTTACGATTCGATTTTTGGGAATGACTATAAAGCCATCCAGGTATATGAAAGCTCCTATGTCCTCTTTTAAAATTTCAAGTTCTCTCTTGATTGTGAATGTTTTTTAATCCTAAGCTCAAGGTTGCCAATAGGTTATAAGAAAAAAGTAAAGCGCCGCAGCAACAGGGGCTGGCGTTTGTGTCTATTGCCTTGCTTCCTGGTATAGGGTTAGGGTTAGACAGCAGGCCGAGGAGGCTTCCAGGTTTGCGATCCTTGACAAGGAGGCAGAGGATCATGTGAAATTGCAGTTGCAGTGCCATTTTGAGAGCATACAACAGATTTCTGATTCCACAACGCTGTCGTCAGTGCTGCTGCAGGTGAAAGATTGGCTGTTCAAGCTGGTGGATCTGTCAGACTTGACAGACAGTTTTCTGGTTGGAAAAGACGACCCTCTAGGGATGAGTCTTCAAGATAAAGTGCAACTGTGGCAGAGGATCAAAATATTGAGCTTCAATAGAGATACATCTGCCATGGCAACCGCGGCTTTGCTAGAGCTTTTTATCAGGGTTCAAATAAACATCCTAGGGAGGCCTATGTATATA
The DNA here is from genome assembly GCA_029204225.1 of Diphasiastrum complanatum. Lineage (NCBI taxonomy): Eukaryota > Viridiplantae > Streptophyta > Lycopodiopsida > Lycopodiales > Lycopodiaceae > Diphasiastrum > Diphasiastrum complanatum. The sequence continues at coordinate 1,643,174 of CM055100.1, forward strand.
CATACAACTAGGATTTTATCCACAAAAGGAGGGAGAGGGCTTCAAGGGTACCAGATGAGTACCATTAAGAATGATGCTTCTAGTAGATTTTGCTTGAAACTGCTATGCAATTGTAACAACCAGACATTAGATTCCAGTTTGTGTGAAACTATGTCCAATTCAATTACAAATTTCAAGACAGGTTCACAAATGTACACAGCGAACTCCTTTTGGAATCTATATCTCATTTGTTTCTCTCAGATAAGCTTCTTGTCCATTTCTCCCTTTCTTTATAAGAAACCTAATGAGTTTCAGAAGTAATGAGTTTCAGAAGATGTCGTGTCAACCTTGAAAATACCTAGGAGACGTTATTTAGAAAACCTTCCAAAGTGGGAAAAATCGGTTACTGAATCTATATTCCTATTACTCTCACGGCTGTATGCTGTGGATTGGGAAGCGTTTCTGTGGTTTGTATTTGTCTATCTCCCTGTTGCTCGGGGGCCTAGATCCGTATTGATCTAGGGTTTGGTTGGGAAGGTTTGGCCTACTGCTTTCTCTCTCCTGTTCTTCGACACTCCAGCATGGTTTTGATCTTCGAGGGCGTTTCAGGGACCGTCTTTACAGCTTAGATTATTAATCATTGTATGAGCACTACTTATTGGCAGCTTGCACAAAGTCATGCATATGGAGATCACTAAGTCATGTGGTGAAGATCACATTTCTAACACCCTCTTGATATCAACAATGTTAACCAAGGAAAATTTCCATTTCTACCAATTGTTTCTGGGCTAACAATAGTTGGGTGTTCTTAGAAAGAAACAAGCCTCCTAATTCACTTAGTACATCTTCGTATAATTATTCAGCTTTGTTTACATGTTTGATGATATGCTATGTGGTTCTGGCCCCTGGGCAAGGATCAGAGTTTTCACTCTATGAATTTTATACTGAGCTCTTTCTATATCTTGCCTATGCAGATCGGGTGAACTGTCATTAGGGCTTAGGGGTTGAACTGGAATCAGAAAGATGTATGACATACTTAATATTGTTGTTGCCTGATGGGTAGATAGAATTCCTTTTTGGGTTTCAACATGCGGCTCTTTGAGAACCATGTAGAATTTCACTCTGTATGTAGCTAAAATCTGGTTTTCTAACATACATTGCGTGCCCATCTCTACAGAACATCGCGTGAAATATCAGATTTGGAGAGTGAATTGCTGGCGATGCGGAATTTACTGTCTACCCAAGCTACTCTTCTTCATGGTCTAGCTGAAGGTGTAGAGTTTTCTAATCTAACTGGTGATGGTTCGATGCATCTTGAAGAAAATGGGTACCTGGGTGATGGTGCACTTACCTCAGCTGCAGAAAAGCGTGCACAAGCTCTTCTTGACATGCTAGATGTGTGCCTATGTGAAAAAAAAGTTGAAGAAGCCTTAGCAGCTCTTGATGAAGGGGACAAACTGATATCTGATGGAAGAAATGGCTTGAGCTCAACTGCAGTAAAAACATCACAAGCTGCTCTTGCCAAGCGCAGAGCTAGACTAGCAGAACAGTTAGCAAAAGCTGCAGAACAACCTTCTATACGTGGTACAGAGCTTCGGTCAGCAATTTCAGCACTTGATAGACTTGGTGATGGATCCCGTGCACATACCCTTATGTTAAATTCTCATCATGAGCGTCTCAAATACGAGATTAGAGATCTGCGACCTAGCAGTACTTCCTATGGTGGAGCTTACACCACATCATTATCCCAACTTGTTTTCTCAAGTATCGCACAAGCAGCAAAAGACTCAGTCATTGTTTTTGGTGAACAACCAGCTTATGCTTCTGAGCTGTTTGTATGGGCCAGTGGTGAGACAGAGCAGTTTGCGTTTTTGTTAAAAAAGCATGTCTTATCTTCTTCTGCTGCAATTGGTGGGCTTAGAGCTGCTGCAGAGTGTGCTCAGATTGCAATAGGCCACTGTGCTTTGTTGGAATCGCAAGGCCTTGCACTTTGCCCCATCCTATCAAAGCTTGTGAAGCCCAGCATTGAGCAGGCTTTTAAGGCAAATGTTAAACGCATTGAGGAGAGTGTCACTGCTCTTGCTGCTGCTGATGATTGGGTATTAAAATACACTCCTGCCACTCGTTCTAGTACTCGTACTTCTCTTTCAACCGGTGCAGGGTTGTCCTCTCACTTGAAGCTAACAATAAGTGCACTCAGTTTCAACTCCATGATTCAGGTTTGTAGCCAGCTGATATTACTTAATTGTTCTGTATGGGTTTTGATGGTTCGGTTATAGGGGTTTTAATTCTCTTGTTATATGGGTTGTGATCATCCTGTAATAATGATTTTGATTGGTTCTCTAATATGGATTAGATCTTGTGAAAATCATTGCAGGACTTTGTGGATGACGTAGCACCACTAGTAAGCCTGCAGCTTGGGGGTATGACATTGGATGCATTGGGTCAGCTTTTTGAGGTGTATATCAATATCCTTTTAAAGGCAATGCCAATGCCGATAGAAGATGAAACTAGCCTAGAGATATTTGTAAGAGTTGCAGAGACAGAGGCCCAACAGCTTGCGGTTTTGGCAAATGCAGCCGCTCTAGCAGATGAGCTTTTACCCCGTGCCAGTTTAAAGCTTGTTCCACTACAACACAATATTAGCAAAGATGACTTACGCACAGTAAGTCAGAGGAATGCTGACAAGCTAATGGCTCGAGTTTCTAGGTTGCCAGAGCAAAGAGATTGGAGGCGGCGTCTCCAGCGTGGTGTGGATAAATTGCGAGATCATTTCTGTCAACAGCATGCCTTGGGTCTTATATACACAGAAGATGGGGAGCCTCAATTGTGCACGGAAATATATCTAAAACTGGATAATCAGGGGGATGAGTCATATTGGCAACAGGAGGCAATGCCTTCTCCAATTTTTCAGGTCAGAAACTTTTGATGCAACTGTATGCATGTATGTGACTGTCAGACACTCCTATTGCAAAAGCTCTTGGGTTAAGAGTTTATGGTTTAGGATTTTGAAAACATAGAGTTTATGATTTCAATACCATGGTAATGTTGGTGTGTATGCAGGCCTTATTTGAAAAGTTAAGCTTTTATGATTTCAAAACCATGGCAATGTTGGTGTGTATGCAGGCCTTATTTGAAAAGTTAAGCACTATTGCTGAAATTGCAGCTGAAGTGCTAACTGGACGAGAGAGGGTTGTGACATTGCTATTGATGAGGCTTACAGAGACCGTTATAATCTTCTTGTCCAATGACCAAGAATTTTGGGAAGAAATGGAGAATGGTCCCCGACCAATAGGAGCTAATGGATTGCAACAAGTATGTGTTACGATTCCTACCTGATTTTTGTTTCCTAGAACTTTTTTTTTAATAATTGTAGTTACTGATATGCATTTGTTTGGATCTGGTGCAGTTTGTGCTAGACATGCAATTTGTTATTCAGGTTGCTTCTCAGGGTCGATACTCCTCAAGAAACATGCGCCAAGTGATTTCTGATATCATATCACGTGCCATCAGTAGCTTTTCTGCCAGTGGAATTGATCCCAACAGGTAACCTCCAGTAGTATGACTACTTCAGAAATTGAACTCATCCTTTCCTTTTTCACTCCTACTATGATCAACTCTTCCTTTGAAACAAGCCTTTCCATTAGATGCCCACACTAATTATTGCAGTTGATGGTTTAGAATGCCTTCGGGCCCAATCTTGCTCTAATTGACAGTCCCTAAAAGGTTCTCCAGACTAGTATAAATAGAGTAGTTGCTATCTAGACAACGGATTATATGATTTAACTTTTTAGCTCATTGTAGGTGACTATATTGTAGTTCTTGTAGGTATCTGCCATTCACGGGTTGGAATGCTCATTTGGTAGTCCTAGTTGAAGTTTGCTTTGTGATAATCTGTTGCGGTGTTTTGAGCTTATGTGATGACACATTGGCATTTGCAGTGTCCTACCAGAAGATGAATGGTTTCTTGCAACTGCTCAGGACGCATTGAAAAAATTAGTGGTTGGTTGGTCAAAGAGTGGCGCAAATGATCGTGAACCTAATAGTCCCACTGCATCGACACATTCTTCTTTAAGGTCACACGGTAGTCCCTAAGGCTGAGTTTGGTGAAAACCCGTGTTAGAAGATGCTATTTGATCTTCTTTTGTGGATAAGCCAGTAATGTGATCCATGACGTGTTTGAGGTTTTGTGTACAATAACTTGGATCTTGTAGTGTACATCATTCATCTATGCAAGTTAAGTTCATCTATGCTTTGCAATGAATTGTATTCAGTTTTGGTCATGCGTAGTTGATTGATTACACATTGAGTAATGTCAACCTATCCACTGCAGTAACAAGCCAAATTCCTTTTAGGTTCAAAGGGTAGATACCTGATTGAATAACAACAAAGATCATATATATTAGTTTCTATTTTGTTGTCAAAATCAAATCTTTATGGTAATCCTATTGATGACAATATTTCTATTGAGAATACTTTTCTCAAAGATTTTTAATGCTAATTAGCAAGAAAAAGTTCAAATATAGATGACCATGGTTCACATTGTGGCAAGCAATATGATGAGCTTCATTAACCAAATTATTCCTTAACCAGATCTATGAGGTGTTATTCCTTAATTAGTCCATTTTCTTTGTAGTGGCAAGATGGATGTAGAAACCAACTTGTTCCATCTCAATTGTTACATGAAAAAAAAGACGTAATTGCAAAGTGATTTTCAGAAATGGTGCAACTTTGGCAACAACATTGGAATGGTCTTCGTATTTTTCTATTGCATTATATATTTCATGCTTCCATCCAAAAACTTGCTCCTTTGTTCTGTAGTTGGTGGAGGTGCACATTTGAGGTTAAATTCTATAATGGCAATGTATGCAAGAGAATGAGCACAAGCATATGGAAGTTTTGAAAATAAACATGTTTTCATTTGTTTAAAGAATAACTTGTAAGGTTGCCCTAAATTCATTGCAATCATCTTTGAGATGTAGAGATACATTCAAGTACAAAGCATTGAGAATATAGAATAATTATTTTTAATATGTGGCAAGGGGCAAAAGAACCTTCATCAAATAGTTATCATTTCTCGCGAGCAAAATGAGTGTAGGTGCAAACAACATATGAAACGATTGTTGGGGAAATGGAGGCAAAAGGAATGAAGAGGCTTGATAGAGAAGGAACTATGTTCGAACTATCGGGCTCTGCATAATACAATAGAAGCTATGTATAAAGCATTAAGTTCATCAACCTAGAAAGCAGTATTGCTAAGACAATTGCTAGGCATAAAATAAACACAAAGCATGGCTATTTTCAATGACAGTCAAAGTGGCATACAACTAGCCAACAATCTCCTCTTGCATGCTAGAATGAAGCTCTCTAAAGTAAACTATCATCTCATATGTGAAAAATTATAACAAGAAAAGAAGGATGTGACTCATTGCATCACTACGACCAACACAAGTAGCGAATATTTTCATCTATTAGAAGAGATAGTTTTGATTTCTTCAGAGCTAAGATTTGCATGGAATCTATAAAATAAAGCTCAAGGGAGAGATCTATACAAGAAGAAAAAATTTGTTTTATATGGTGCACTTGGACTTAATACTATTTTTTAAATTGCAAGAAACAAGATAATATAGTCTTGTTGACAATAGAAGCTAACACAAGAGGTGGTAATACGGCTTCATCAAAATCACTATTTCATAGGAGTGAGAGATTATCAAATGTAGTAGTACCTAAAAGAGATCTAGATAGCCCAAAATCTTGTGTATCATGTATGAAGAAGCACATAGAAGTCATCAGTAAGGCCTTAGGAATGAGATATGTGCCATGTAATGACAACTCATGTTCATGCATGAGTTTTCCAAAAGAAAATCTTGTATTTACTATCAGTTTTGTTTTAAAAAAATTACAATATGTTTGTGTCTTTTGGTTGCTATTAAACTATAATTGTTAGTTCATACAGAGAGAGAGAGAGAGAGAGAGAGAGAGAGAGAGAGAGAGAGAGAGAGAGAGAGAGAGAGAGAGAGAGAGAGAGAGAGAGAGAGAGAGAGAGAATGTATATTCCCCTATTCAAGTGTGCATAGTGGTCTCACAAGAAACTTCATCTCCAATGAAAAAAACTAACTTAGGAAGACATCTTTCTATGGAAGCCCCACTCTAATTCTAAAACATAGCACAAGAAGACTCAACACTTCTAGAGAATATTTATCAAAGTATAAAATAAAGATAACACACAATTCATGTATAACTAGACTAGATAGTCCATATGTGATTGTGAAAGTGCAAACTCTACATGATGTATATATCCCAAGATACAAAAGAGAAAGGAGGTGATCTGATTTCAATACTTAACTTGTTTTAATAAAAGGAACATCTCATAATAAATTTGTCATTGTCAATTCTTCAAAGCAAGCTAATCATCATGTCTTCAATAATCTTGGAAATGTTTTTCTTGACATTTCACAAATGCAGATATGGACATAAAAGAAGGCAAATATAACCACAAAGTATGTCTCATGAAACAAATATTTTTTGTTCTTCCTTGAACTCACAAACAACAAAATTTCTATCCTTGATACCGTGCACCAATTCTTTTAGAGTGCAACAATAGGCATTGTGGGCATCAAGAGTTTTGATCGGAGATACATTGGCTTCCTCACAAAGCTTGACAACTCCATAGAAGTAAGCCATATCTTCTCTAGTCCAACCTTGTGCTACAATCAAATTTTGCTCGTCCAAACTAGCGACGTTAGGTCGACCAACCAAGTTCTCAGCATCTTCATTGTTGGATAAGCGTCCAAGCACAAAGACACTTGAACTCCTCAAATCATGCAAACTTAGTTCATTGGTGTCTTCAATTCTGTCATACACGGATGTGATAGGGTGAAATGCTTGAATTTTGGTGCGCTTATTTACTCTTATGTTTGACACAATCGGAAATTTTTTCATGACTTTGACGGAAGCCTCTTGAGTCACAAAATTGCTACATTCAAATTGTGTGGATATGGTGGACATGAAAGTGTGCAAAAAGAGTCGAGTTTGGCGGTTTGACAAATGAGCTATGACCCACTTCACAATCCTTGACAACCAGTATTGCAAAAAGCTCCATACTTTGTTAGACCATAAAGAGAAAACATCTAGTAAAATGATGGCCATACTGAGCATTACTGACCAAAAATCGAACTGTCTGGCTTGAAGAAATAATGGCAAGATGGACACAAATGTTATGAAATTCTGATCCAGCACTTCGTTGGAACTGTAATCATAGAAGCAGGGTTCAGAGAGAGAGCTGTAACCTATACCGGCTAGTATGTGATCCATAGCTTTATAAAAAGACAACCTCCTGACCAGATGACCGCCGGGCCAGAGAAGATCATCAGCCACACCAAACTTGAAGTTTTCTTCTACAAACAGAATCCTTAGCACTCGCATGTGAATAGATTTCCACTTCTTCATGACATACATATGCTCCATGTCATCATTGAATGACATTGTGCAGTGGATCCCATCTATGTCCTCCAGCTTCCAATCTCCCTCTGGACTCCGATCTCCGTTCGGCCTGATTGTATTCTTGACAGGATATAACAGTACATCGTCCCGAAGATCATCACTCATAATAATGAGATGTCTGGGTTTGTACCAGGAATCAAGACCATTCCAGAGAGAAGAAAAAAGCACGTAAGGAAGCCTGAAGTACTTGGTTGTCCTGATAAACTGCCACACTGAATAGAACAACTGAAACCATAGAAGGTATTGAAATAGAGCCTTGAATCCCTCACTCACGTCTGGATGCTGAAAACTCATGGTGATCTCTCTCTCTCTCTCTCTCTCTCTCTCTCTCTCACACACACACACACACACACACACACACACACACACAGACTCAAAATGAGCAAGAAATCAGGATTTTGAAATCTGTCTACAATTAGAAAGGCTCTCTTTAGTGATCTCTCTCTCTCTCTCATCCTGCGATGAAGCAGAAAAATTGGTATACTAATTTGTAGATGCAAATTATGACATGACTAGGCATATTATTTTGGATAGACTTCAAGGAATCTCGAAACTCCTTAGTGAGTAAGGAGTTTCTTAATTTGCAAATGTGTGCAAACGGACTTGGATATATAAAGACCCAACTCTTTCTTTCTCTTCTCTGATTGTTGCCACTCTGCCGCATCCTTTTCTTGTGCGGTGTTGAGTATATTGTAGGCAGGAGATACCTGCTTGCTTGCTTCCGCATCAAAACTTGCTGAACTTTGAAAGTAATATTCTTTTACCATTGCCCAAGCTTGGCAACGAGGGAAGGATCGATGAATACTAGCGGAAAAGGAGTACTTTAATAGCTGTATATATCCACGCCTGGAGATCAGTCTCATAAATTTGCGTCTTCTTGGTCATTGATCCACATCTAATCTCTTAGTATCGAATAAACAGAGAAACAACCCGTGCAACAACCCATGCAGCACACCATGTAGGTTGAAATTGAAAGGAGATTACTATCTAAAAACACTTTCTAAGATTCTATCCCCTTGGAATGAAATTTTGCAAGAAATAACTTGGAAGCAAAACTTCTTGTGATACTAAAAGTTGTGTCTTCATGGTAAAGAAACATGAGAAATAAAAGTTCAAGGGATCAAGTTTCAAACTTGCCTCATTTTGAGGTTATTCATTTGAAAGCAATTAGGCTCTAAGGATTAGATGATGATGTCTTTAGGATCAAATCACTAATCTATCTAGCTTTGAGTTTTTGCTCTCACTAATAAGTATTTAGGCACAAGGAAGTAATTGTGTTGACATAACCAACTTGGGAAATAAGTCATTGGGTAATATGTAGCAAGAAAACTACCTATCAATTGATTTGTATGCACCCTAATGGGGCAAGATAGAATCAAGGAGTAAGCAGTCGTGATAGATGGCGGCTCGGGAGTTAGCCTGATTCTACAAAGCCATGTGCAAAATGGAGCCTTACAAAGATAAAGCCTGCGACTTTTGCCATTAAGCTGGCTGATCAAACGACAATTCGTCCGTGAGGAATGGTTGAAGATATACCAGTTAGAATTGTCGGAGTACAGTTCGTCATTACTTTCGTAATAATGGACTTACCGGAATCACCAAATGTCTACCGAGTCCTATTGGGACGCCCATGGTTATGAATTGTGCAAGTAATTCATAACTAGGGTACAGGGAAAATCACTTTTGAAAATCGGAAACGTGTAGTCAATGTTGATCCTGTAACTTGGACTATCAAATTAGTGGCTCAAAAAGAGGATGATGATTCATCAACAACGGATCATACTTGTGACCAACCAATAAAAAATTGGAGAGTTCATTATGACTCTCAAACCGATATTGTCAATTGGAATCAAGCACTTGCAATGATTGACTATACAACATGATATATGTGTCAACAAGATAATTAATCAGATTTGAGCGAGATTTCATCGTTGGATCAAACTTTAGATACACCGATCACTTTTCCATTGAATGTGTTGAATATAGCTTGGATATTAACGGAGACTATACCAGATCCGATTGAAGATGAACTCATTCCTGTGAGTCATGCCTTGACTTATGATGACAATGCAAAACTTACTAATGAGCAGATTCTAAATCATATGGATCCAACCAGATTTGGAGTGCGTAATATTCTTGATGAAACAATTATAAAATCGCCAAAGAAGGAAGACAGGAACACAGGTTCAATGACGAAGAAACAAGCCAAGCAACATTATAATACGGTCCTGAAATGGAAAAATCCTCCTCAAAAGATTGATTAAAAAAATGTGTCGCCCTTACTGGATAAAGGCAAAGAAAAAGTCAAGGATGATTCTGCAAGTCAGAATTCTAGCAAGACATCATCGTCTAGGAAGTCTTCTCCTTCGAAGAAGAGTTTATCTTTTCGAAAGTCATCACCTCCACGATCAATTTCTGCTAAGAAGGCTAAGCGAAGATCCAAGACAAATCCTTTTGACAAAGAACAAGCAGATGGAGTTTAGCATGATATGTCAGAACATTTTAAACGATATACATTGGATGACGTGGTTATCATGTTACCCAAAGCACATGTGAACCCGAAGAACAAGTGCTAGAATCAAAAGATGTTTACGATGGCCCAGCTAGGACGCAGCCTATGAATCTTGCTGAACTAGGAGAACTAGAAAAGATTGTGCAAGTTGGATCACAACTTAATCCTGAATAGTTTCAACTGCTACGAACGTTACTTATTAAGTATCAAGATTGCTTTGCATGGACTTATAAAGATCTCCAGGAAATTCCGACGTCAGTTATTGAGCACACCATACCTTTAATACCTGATGCAGTTCCAAAGGTAGCAAAGTTCTATCGCTGTAATCCTAATGTTGCGGATCTGATAAAGAAAGAGCTTCAGAGATTGCTTGACATCGATTTCATTTATGAGATTGAACATACCGAATGGGTTTCACCAATTGTCATTGTTCCTAAGAAGAATGAGAAATTGAGAATTTGTGTGAATCTCAAGGCCTTGAACAAAGTGACGCGAAAGGAACACTTTCCGTTACCTTTTACTGAAAGCATTTTGGACCGCCTTGCTGGAGCAGAAACTTATAGTTTTCTGGATGGATTTAGTGGATACAACCAGGTCAAGATTGCACCTGCAAATCACCACAAAACAGCTTTTGCAATAGAATGGGACACCTATGCTTACAAAGTAATGCCGTTTGGGCTCTATAATGCACCAAGTTCATTCCAAAGAGTAATGCAATTTGCTTTTAAAGATTATCTACAAAAAAATTTTCAAATTTACTTGGATGACCTTGGAGTCCATAACACAAATACAAACCACCTGGATTGATTGGAAAAAGTATTTGAACGATGTCGCAAGTATCAAATTTTCCTAAATTCAAAAAAGTGCCAGATATGGGTTTCCCATGGAGTTGTTCTTGGACACGTGATATCAAGACATGGCATTGCCATGGATTATTCCAAAATCAAGGTTATTGTGAAATTGCCATCGCCAACAACAATTCGTGGAGTTTATGTGTTTATGGGTCATGCGAACTATTATCAAATTTCTAGTATCTTCTTTGTGGATTTAGCAAGACCTATATACAAACTGACTATTGTTCCTATTTGGATAGTATAGGCGTTAGAAGCCTTTGAAAAATTAAAAAAACCATTAGCCTCAGCACCGATACTGCGTTCTCCAGATTGGACATTTGAATCTCATGTTCACACTGATGCCTCAAAATATGCAATTGGATCAGTTTTGACGCAACCAGGTGAATATAAGAAGGACTATCTAATACAATTTGTAAGCAGACAACTTACAGATCTAGAGAAGAACTATTCAACAACAGAACACGAAGCGTTAGCCATGATTTTTTCTGTACGGAAATTTTGACATTACCTCATGGAAACGCACTTTGCATTTTATACGGATCACCAACCGTTACTTTACTTGGTAAACAAGACGTGCAATACTGGGCATATTGCAAGATGGCTACTGTTATTGACTGAACTTGACTTTCGAATTGTGGTTCATAAGGGAAAGCAACATTATCTTGCCGACCATGTTTCGCGAATTGAATCTGCACCAGTTAATACTGAAGTGGATGATGAATTACCAGATGCTGCATTATTCTATGTAGAGGCAGTGCCTGAGTGGGCAGTGGATATTGTTGAGTATCTAATTCTAGGACAACCTAATGACAAAAGTACAGAAGAGGCAATTGATTCATAAGACTCAACCTTATCGATTGATTGCAGGTCAATTGTATCGTCCTGGATCAGACAATATTCTACGTAGATGTGTTTTACCGCATGAGATATCATATTTAATCATGTTTTCACATGATGGCATGGGAGGAGGACACTTCTCTACAGATATTATTGTTCGCAAACTCTTGCAATCAGGTTGTTGGTGGCCTACGCTTCATAAGGACACATAAAATTATCTTCAGACATGTGATGTTTGCCAGCGAGCACGACGACCTACTAGACAGAACTATGAACCCTTACATCCGGTTTTATCGCAAGCGCCATTTGAAGTTGGACCTTTTGATGGGCCACTAATCTGCTAGGAGGTGGTGGAGAGAGGGAAGATGAAGAAACAATGTAAGTTGGAATGAATGTTTCAGAAAAATTAAAAGCGGAATAAGATGAGGGGTTAAAAGTGGGAGGGGAAAGGGGAAAAGCTCCAGATGCAGCTTCGGCTCTCTAGCTACCCAATCCCGAGCTATGAAGAATTGAAAAAGATTATCTATGTTAGATATAGGGGTCTTATGTTTTTTACATCAAGCATCTGGGTGTAGGATGTTGATAGGAATAAAATTGGCATAGATGGCAAATTATGCATTTCCACTTGTAATGCCACTATTGAGCCAAAATAGAGTAAGAGACTAAACACGTGCCAATTAGAGTGTAGACAAGTGTAAAGCTTTTGTTTGATGAATTCCAAGAGGTCCAATAGGATTTAGAGGTGGAACCTTGCGAGGTCCAAAAGGAAATTGAGGTGTGCTTGAATATAGTCCAATAGAATTAAGAGGTGCATGGATCAATGGTCCAATAGGATCAAGAGGTGAAAAAGTATGGTCCAATCATAGTTAAGCATAGTGTTAGCTCGTGGATCTACTAGTATCATTGTACTCCTCATTTCGGATCTAATTGATTTGGTGATTTCATGGATTTTGTGAGTTATTGAGTTTCTAGCTTTCTCTCTCTACCCGAGAGCTCATGATAGTTTTTCTCTCTCTACCCGAGGAGAGCAACTTGTTTTTACTTAGGAATACTTCCCACACGTGTGAGTGAGAGTTGGAAGTGATTGAATGCATGTAGTAGTGTGTTTTTGCCATAGAATCAAAGATAGATCTTGAATCTCAATCTAGTCTTGATCTTGGTGCATCTACACACCTTAGGAGATCACAAGTACATGTAGTGGACAATCCACACGTGTGAAATTCAACATGGTATCAGTGCCAACCTAAGGTTACCATGCATTTTGATCCATCTAAGTGAAAATTTTTCATCAATCTTGAGCTAGAAATTGTCAAGGCCCATTTTCCTAGCTATCTTGTTCAATCTTGGATCAAAAGAGATCAAAAGGACATTGATTGAGTCTGACCTGGTACTGTACGGAATCAGGTGCTCAGACACGTGTGAGGAACATCCAATTTCAGTTTGGAAGTTCTCTCTCATGCTTGATCCATTTATCTTGCTTGATAGTTGTTTTGAAGCTTTTTTTGTCTAGTTTCTGATGCAATCAGTTTCATTCCATTTGGTTGTGCCAATCAAAAGTTATAAGCTTTTGAAGAGGGTTAGATAGGGCACCTAGACCTGGGTGGACACATTTGGTTTGGTCAAGAGATTGCTTGTTTGATCCAAAATCACAGTTGAATGCTTACCAATCTCATCTATATGTGATCTAGGCACTATTTTGAGATCTTAGCCATTTTGTTTCATGCAATATCATTGTATTTGAGTCAAATTTGGTTTCTTAGTGTATTTCACACGTGCTAAGAGTGTTTGATCCTAACTTTGCCTATACTCCATCATTTGATGTGAAATAGATCTTGTTTTAGAGAGATTTGTGTAGCTAGTGAGAATCAATTCACAAATAGTTGCAAGATCTTTCATAGGAAGAGATTGTACTCTATTACTGGATCCTATTGAGAGTGTGTAGCAACATTTATTGTTCATCATTTGAGTTTTCTTCACTTCAAATGTCTTCAATGGGTTCATCCTTGTTGGAACCAAGTGAAAGATTGACCACTTCAAATTATTCAATTTGGAAAATGAGGATGGAGTCCATCTTGATCCTTCAAGACGTGATGGACATAGTTCTTGGCCTTGAAGAAGAACCACAAGTTCTTCAAGAGGTTCAAAAATACAAAAAGAGAGCTAGGGTGGCTCTCCACTACATTAAGATGAATGTCTCTAATGAGATATTGAGGGAGATAGGTACTTGTACAATAGCCAAAGAAGCTTGGGATTGTCTCAAGACTATCTATGAGGCTAAGATTACCTCTAGGCTTCTCACTCTTAGGAATCAAATATTTCAAAGTAGCCAAAAGAGTGATGAGAGTGCATCTAGTTATGTTTTGAGAGTAAAAGATATTCATAGAGAACTTGCTTGTATTGGTGATTCCATCAATCAAAATGAGCTAGTTCAATTCATTCTCAATGGCTTGAGAAGTGAATTTGATAACTTTGTCCAATCCTATGCCATTAAGGAGGAGCTACCAAGTTTGGAGGCTCTCCAAAGTGTGCTAATTTCGGAAGAATCAAGACAAGAGTACAAACTCTTGAGGATGGACAAGCTTACTCTCACTCATAATGATGGCAAAGCTCTCTTTGCCAAGGATAAGCACAAAGGGAGGAGCAAGAACCAACATTAACAATCCTCAAGCAAGGACAAAGTCAAATCCGAAGACAAATATGAGGAGGAAGATGATTCCTCTAATGCTTCATCATCCAAGCTCAAGAAAAAAAAGATCAAGTGCTTTTATTGTGGCAAGAAAGGTCATTATGCCACCAATTGCTTCAAGAAGAAGAAGAATCAACTCAAGCAAGCCAACATTACCAATGAGAAGGAAGACACTATTGCAAGTGATGGAGAGGGATCTCTTATGGTCTCCAGTTTCTCATCTACTCCTTTCAAGAAGGACGGCCTATGGTATATTGATAGTGGAGCCTCTTCACATATGTGTAGCTCCAAGGACTCTTTCTCTTCTATTGCACCTTATGATGGAGTCAAGAAATCAATATACACTGCAAATGATTTTGAATGTCCTATTGAAGGCATAGGGAACATTCCCTTGAAGCTTGCATCCTCTAAAGTTCTTTCTCTCTCTAAAGTTCTTTATGTACCTAAGCTTACCAAGAATCTTATTAGTGTTGGCCAATTGCTTGATAATGGCCTTGATGTAAAATTCAATGTTGATACTTGCACTATCAAGAAGAATGATGAGATACTTGCATTAGGATCTAGATTTGGTGGCATCTATAAACTAGATCCAAATGAGTATGTGAATGCTTGTAATGTTGCTCTTGTGAACAAGCTCTCTATGGAGGAATTATGGCATAAGAGGTTGGGACATCCCAACTACAAATCCATGCTCTCTATGATCAAAGAAGCCAAAGCTATTGGCTTGCCAAAGTCACTCTCCAAGAAGATCAAGCCTTGTGAGGCTTGTGCTATTGATAAATCTCACAAAAAGCCATTTTACAAGATCTTCTATCAAAAGCAAGCATCCTTTGGAGTTAATCCACTCGGATGTGCATTTCTCATCAACTACAAGCAAGGGAGGAGCCACTTGTTTTGTTACTTTCATTGATGATTACACAAGATTCACTTGGATATATCTTCTTGCTTCTAAATCTATGGTGTTTGATCATTTCCTTATTTTCAAAGCTTATGTAGAGAAGCAATTCTCATTCAATATTAAAGCTCTTAGAAGTGATGGAGGTGGTGAATATATCTCCAATAAATTTCAATATTTTTGTGAGCTTGAAGGCATTAAAAGAGAGTTTTCTTGTGCCTACTCTCCATCTCAAAATGGAGTGGCCAAGAGAAAGAATAGATCTCTATGTGAATGTGCAAAATCTATGAGAATTGAGGCATCTTTGCCCAAAGATTTTTGGGGAGAAGCCATTAATTGTGCAAATTATCTTTGCAATAGGCTCCCACATATAGCTCTTGGAGGAAAGTCACCATATGAAATCTTATTTTTGAAGAAGCCTAAGGTTGATCACCTTAGAGTTTTTGCAGGATTTAGAGGTGGAACCTTGTGAGGTCCAATAGGAAATTGAGGTGTGCTTGAATATAGTCCAATAGAATTAAGAGGTGCATGGATCAATGATACAATAGGATCAAGAGGTGACAAAATATGGTCCAATCATAGTTAAGCATAGTGGTAGCTCATGGACCTACTAGTATCATTGTACTCCTCATTTTGAATCTAATTGATTTGGTGATTTCATGGATTTTGTGAGTTATTGGATTTCTAGCTTTCTCTCTCTACTCGAGAGCTCATGATGCATTTTCTCTCTCTACCCAAGGAGAGCAGCTTGTTTTTACTTAGATTATTTTTTGAATACTTCCCACACGTGTGAGTGAGAGTTGGAAGTGATTGAATGCATATAGTAATGTGTTTTTGCCATAGGATCTAAGATTGATTTTGAATCTCAACCTAGTCTTGATCTTGGTGCATCTACACACCTTAGGAGATCACAAGTACATGTAGTGGACGGTCCACATGTGTGAAATTCAACAGGATCAACTGGAAAAAGTATTTAAACGATGTCGCAAGTATCAAATTTTTCTAAATCCAGAAAAGTGCCAGATATGGGTTTTCCATGGAGTTGTTCTTGGACACGTGATATCAAGACATGGCATTGCCATGGATTATTCCAAAATCAAGGTTATTGTGGAATTGCCACCGCCAACAACAATTCGTGGAGTTTATGTGTTTATGGGTCATGCGAACTATTATCAAATTTTTATTATCTTCTTTGTGGGTTTAGGAAGACCTACATACGAACTGACTATTGTTCCTATTTGGACAGTAGAGGCGGTAGAAGCCTTTGAAAAACTAAAAAAAAAGTTAGCATCAACACCGATACCGTGTTCTCCAGATTGGATGATTGAATTTCATGTTCATATTGATGCCTCGAAATATGCAATTGGGTCAGTTTTGATGCAACAAGGTGAATATAAGAAGGACTATCCAATATGATTTGCAAGCAGACAACTTATAGATTTATAGAAGAACTATTCAATAACAGAACGCGAAGCGTTATCCATGATTTTTTCTGTATGAAATTTGGACATTACTTCATGGAAACACACTTTGTATTTTATACGGATCACCAACCGTTACTTTACTTTTAGGAAAAAGATGGAGAAATAGCTAGAGGGTTTGCACTATTACACGTGTACAGAAGGTAAAATTTCTCATCTTTTACAACACAATAAATGTTCAGAAACTAATGCTACAGCTGTATTTGAGATATTCCAACAAAAAAGTGAGTAACGAAAACAGATCTTACCTGATCGCTTGCAAGAGACAACCTTCTGATCGTTTACAACATTTGGCCTATGGACGATTCAGGTTTTCGCTTTCTGGCTTTAGATATGATCAGACTCATCATCAACAAAGTAGTTGAAAAAGGAGACAATGGAGGTGTGCAACAAATTTTAGCTCAAGGAAGGTCCGGAACAACTCTTTAAAATAAGCATTAAACTCCAAATTAAGCATTCCTACTCCTATTTTGCATGCTTGTAAGATAACATGCGAGTAACTCGAAGTTGAGGTTTGCATGCCCAAGACACAACTTTCTCATGCTAAAAGTATCTCAGAAAGCCACTCCAAGCAAGGTGTGCTTTGCATGTGGACCTCGGTTGCTATTTTCCATGCACACATTACATGTTGGGTAGCTGGGCTTTTTACCAAAGTCCAAGTCTAAAAACTTGAGACTGCCTTCACTTTTTAGCCTAAAAACTTGAGACTTGGACTTCAAGTTTTTAGACTTGGACTTTAGTAAAAAGCCCAGCTACCCAACATGTACTGTGTGCATGTAAAATAGCAAACGAGGTCCGCATGCAAACCACACCTTTCTTGGAGTGGCTTTCTGAGATACTTTTAGCATGAGAAAGTTGTGTCTTGGGCATGCAAACCTCAACTTCAAGTTACTCGCATGTTATCTTAGAAGCATGCAAAATAGGAGTAGGAATGCTTAATTTGGAGTTTAATGCTTATTTCAAAGAGTTGTTCCGGACCTTCCTTGAGCTAAAATTTGTTGCGCACCTCCATTGTCTCATTTTTCAACTACTTTGTTGATGATGAGTCTGATCATATCTAAAGCCAGAAAGCGAAAACCTGAATCGTTTATAGGCCAAATGTTGTAAACGATCAGAAGGCTGTCTCTTGCAAGCGATCAGGTAAGATCTGTTTTCTTTACTCTCTTTTTTGTTGGAATATCTCAAATACAGCTGTAGCATTGATTTCTGAACATTTATTGTGTTGTAAAAAATGACAAATTTTATCTTCTATACGCGTGTAATAATGCAAAGCCTCTAGCTATTTCTCCATCTTTGTCCTGATTTTCTATTCTCGCAAGTGTTTCTGCTTTAGCCACACCCCAATATTGTTGCGAAGTTGGATTAATAGGCTACAGATATAAATATTCACCTTCGCTTATTGGCTTGAGGATGTTGCATACAATGCGACCTACAACGACAGTCTAGAAACACATATCACAGAGCTGACAATGATGATGGCATGATGCGATTTCTAAGATGGTCTTGATTGACGGATATAGAAAACAAGATGATAGTCGGTGCTTCTTGCACATGCACGTACTTTCAAAATACAAAGCAAATTAGAAGAAACCACAATGCCTTGTGACCTATTTTGCGATACGATGGCGGTAGAAAAGTGTCGATGGTGGTAGAGGATGGCGATGATTCACTTCTCATCCTATCAGCGTGATCACACCATCAATGTCTGCACTCTGCGCTCTGGGTGCAGTAGGCCGTGAGTAAGCATCCATGAGGACGATTAGTGTCTGCACTCTACACTCTGGGTGCAGCAGGCCGTGAACAAGCATCTATGAGATTGTGAATCCACAATAATCAACTGGGTCAATAAGTTTTTCTTATATGTTTTTTCTAGTACATGGATCTGCATGTGTCTTGAAGAATTGTGTTAACCTGTAGTTCAATACTATTGTTTTCCGTATTCTGCTTTCAATATCCAGTGCGTGAGTTGCAACAAGTACATTAACAATTTCAACATCCTTGCATCCTCTATGCGAGCAGAGGAGTCGTTTTGGGTCAGCATCCTCACTAGACATGACTCTTGCCGATTCTATGGACATGAACGAAAAAAATTTGGGACATCCGCCTGCACTTGCTCTTGAGGATGTTCCTGTTGAACCACGTCCGCAAGGCCACCTTCTAATAATACGAGGACACCTTTTATCATGCAAATTAAAGAGGATTTAATGCAATGTCTGCCTTCACTTTTCATTTGTGCCACCATGTTCTTGGTTGAGCACCGTGTGACACATCAAATAAGAAGAGGAGTGGACATGATGGAAGAATTTTGAGGAGGGGTGCAAATCAAGGCATGCAAATTTCTATCTATTGACGTTGTCCCCAAGAGGTACTAACGATTCTTTGTATCTTTAACTTTTGATTCTTCAAGGCTTGTGGTCAATAGAGTTTAACAAGAATTGCAAGTCTAAATACTAACTTGCAATTCTTGACTGGATTTTGTGGCATTTGGAAATATAAAACATTTCAAGAATTTTTCAATCAAGCAAGATTAGTGTGCATGAGTAACTTTATGCATCATGGTTATGTATCCTCCTGATCTTACTTCAATGTGCTTCTAGATAATTTACTATGCCCCTCATACTTGGTATGAGCTATTGCTACTTGATCAAGTAGTGTGGTTTACATATGCCAAAGGTATTCCTATGGGTCTAGAATTGGTCTTTAGTTCCAAAATGTTCCTAGTAATGTTTTTTCACTAGCATTCTTGGTTAATATGAGGTGCTTGGTATCTATATATGTGTAGCCATTTTTTCAAAACCTTATATTTTCACACCTTCATTTGGCATTTTTGGATCCTCTATGTCGCTTGATAATGCTTTTATTTTTTTGTATGTTGGAGCTTTTAGGATCCACACTTTTGGGGCTTGGATGTAACATCAATCATATTTGACAAATTACATCTTAGTAGTTGCGGATGTTGTACTTTCTTGATATTGCTTTGTCCATGGTGTTGCCTTTTGTTGACGGCAAGCCCTTTTTATTCATGTACATGCCTAAAATGCCTTTTCTATGCATCTCTATTTAGGACTTGCCAAGGGCCCACCAACTATCACTGCTTGGTACTAAACTGGAGTTCCTACTGGAAGGTCATAGACTCTCCAAGAGAACTACTATTTTCCCTCATGTGATCCTATTTTAGATGAGCTTAAGCTAATTGTGTAGAAGCTGCCACTTTAGAGTTCCTATTGGAAATAAGTGAGGCCTAGAGACACTCATTTCTCAACTTATGATTTGCTATTGCTTGGATTTTTTGTGGGAGATTTCTTGCCTTTGGTTTTGTTTGTAGGGCTTTAGCCATTGATTATATGTGGTGCAATTTGTGATTCTTCGAGGGAGATTGTTAGATGGTTTCATCTATTGTCCATTGATGCTAAAATTTAGTGACTATGTGAAACTCTAAACTTGGAATCTTACATTTTGCCCTTTATGTTAAGCTAGTAGGTCATACTGCAGTTTAACTAAGTAGGACATGAACTAGTTTAGCTAGTAAGCCAAAAAATAGGTTAGACAATAGACCCTAAATCCTATATTGTCATTAGTTCATTAGCTAGTGCAATAGATTAGCTAGTAGATTGTATAGTAGATTAACCATTCTAGGAGATTAATCAATAGTAGGTCATGTTGTAGGCCCTAAATAAAAAACTGTACATTGTCTTCAGTAAATTAGTTAATATATTAGGCTAGCCAATACGTCATATTTGGTTCAGCTCAATAGGCTATATTGTTGGTCATCCAATGGACCAGACAATTAGCCAAAGACTAGGGGCTACTAAAGGTCTTACATTAAGTCATGCTTTAGACTATACAACACACCAATTACTTAAAAGCTAGCATAAATTTCTTGGTTCGTAAATTTTTTATATTGCTTTTGGTAGTTTTAGAGTAGGTTTGTGTATATAGCAAAAACATGTTGTTGACAGAGTCAATTGGAACAATTCAAAAACATGAAAATGTTTGAAGAATTTAGATGTTCTAAGTGTTTCGCACTTTCCCGAAAACTGCGAAACTTGCCTTCGACTTCTTCCGTTCAACTATTTTGAAGAAGTCAACATGTTCACAGTTCAATAGTTTAACTATTTTCAACATCTTCGACTTTTTCACATTTTTTCGAAAAATGCGAAGAAAGATGAATTCCAGAAGGTCCTCTATTTTTAAGGGTTAAACTGTTAAAGGCACCTTCTCCAACTTTTTAAGGACACCTTAAAGTCATTTTAAAGGCACATTTGGCTTTTTTGCATTTTCCCAAAAAGTGCGAGAAAGTAAAACTGTTAAAGACATTTTCGCTTTTTAAGGGCACCTTAAATTTGTTTAAGGGCAGCTTCGGCTTTTTCGCATTTTTTCGAAAAGTGTTAGAAAGTCAAACTGTTAAAGACATCTTTGCTTTTTGGAGGGCATCTTAAACTTGTTCAAAGCACTTTCGGCTTTTTCGCAAAATCCCGAAGAGAGAAAAAAGTGTGGAAGGTCGTCTAAATTGAACGAGGTACGTTCCCAAGTCACTTCCCGGAAATTTGCAAAGAGAATTTGCGACGTCCTCGTCTGCATCAACGATCCTGATTTGTTCACCGTATACACTATGTACAATTGTCACAAAGCCACATACTTCCATGTACAACGACTTTCCTAATTAGGTGACAATCATTCAATGTAATTAATACACGGATGAAATCTATAAATAGATCATCCAAGCACAGATTATTGGTTGCTTCGTCCATGAGACGTATTATTTGAGCCTCCCAGTTATGCCGTCAATTTTTTGTTGTAATTGCTACTTGTATTGTGCTTCAGTGTAATATAGTAGTAACACGTTTTTATCTGTGTACAACGTAGATGAATGCTTCTTGTGATTGAATGCACTTTCATCGTTGTTTGATCGCGCTTGTTTACTCACTCTGATCAGAACACAGATGTCTACAACTCCTCAGTTTCTGACCAGACTATGGCTGTCTGACGTCTTAGAAACTTGCGATATCATACCGCTCTTCCATTTATTTCTGAACCATACTTCACATTGAATCTGATTTCTAGTAATACCACACACACAAACCATCTCTAATCTCTTTGGTGGACTGTACTCTTGCTTCTGAGAATATGAATTAAATTTTAAGATCTTGTTGGGCAATTAGAACACTTAAAAGCTGTGATTATATTTAGCGGAAGCTTTCTATTAGACTCTTTATGCATCTAACATCTGATTGCAACGAGGGAGCTGTTCCGCAATATTCCTGCTCTCTTCTCCATTCGCGTTCTTCTATCTCCCTTGCCCCATCAGTAGAGTTCAAGATGGGAGCTCCATTTGAGGCAGCATAGTATCATCTGCATGAGAAGGGTCGCCTTGTTGTAGAGGATAAAAGCGACGCAGTAGGCACTCATATGGCAACGAAGTCTATGCTTACATCTGTCCTGGAGAAGCCTCAATTGGTAGTGAAGAACAAGGGCAAAAGAGAAGTTGATCTTGTTCCTCTATTGCAAGAGGTGATCCCTAAGACGTTTGAGTTTTTTTTAAATATATTTTGATTTTCAAAAAAATAGACAATTGCTTGTTATATATGATTATTTCAAGCCATACTTAATTGATAGTATTGGTGTCTCCAAAGGATACTATGGCTTTCACACTTGCTAAAAGAAGATGTGAAGAATATGAATATGTGAAAGTGGGCATGGTGAGTGTAGAGATAAAGTTGAAGTCATCTGTTGAGGTGATTGTCAGAGATGCAAATAATATTCGAGAGGGTCTAACTCAAGGTGACATATCAAGCAATGAAACTCTTCATGGAGAGCAACAATTCTTCCAGGGGTTAGGAGAGATAGTTGACGGTGTTGTTGGTGTTGAGTCCACTTGGAACAAGTGGTCCGATGAGACCTTGGAATCCAACCTGGACATATGCATGGGTGTCCTAGACGACAATGATTGGGTTATCCTAATTAGTCCCCCTATGCATAGACTGCAAGTTGGAAATGGCTTGCAATCCCAACTGCATAAGCAATATCTGGCCTAGTGGTAGTAAGGTAAATCAGGCTGCCCACCAGTTGGCGATAGGGAGTCTCATCTGCAAATGCAGGACCATCATCTCTTGATGGCTTGTTGCTTGCATCCATAAGTGTGCTAATTGGCTTGCTTTCTTGCATAGTAAACCTCTTCAATAATTTTTGTGCATACTTTGTCTGAGAGATAATCCCTTTCCAAACCTCAAGTCCCAGACAATAGTTTAGCAAACCCAAAACTTTCATCTCAAACTCAGTAGAAAGATTTTTCTTAACACAAGAAATAAGCTTCGTTTTGCTTCCTATGATGAGTAAATCATCCACATAGAGCACAACAACAACAAAGTCTTCTCCTTGAAGACATGTAGATTGCAATCAGACTTACTCTTCTCAAACCCTTGCCTTGCAAAGTACTCATCAATTCAGCTATACCAAGCCCTTGGTGCTTGTTTGAGCCCATACAAGGCTTTTCTAAGCCTGCAAACTAGATGCTCCTTGCTTGTTATCACAAACCCCTGCGGTTGTTCCATGTAAACCTCCTCCTGTAGTTGCCCATTAAGAAAGGCACTCTTGACATCCATTTGATGGACATCCCAATCAAAATATGAGACTAAGGCCAAAACGGATAGATGTCATCTTAGCAACAGGTGCGAATGTCTCATCATAGTCTAGCCCCTCCTGTTAGTTAGAAATCAGAGTTAATCTGATATACATTCTATGTAAGCTCTAAATGTGATGATGTAATTATTGCACAGTCTATTTGGTTCACTATATATGGTTGTGATCAGGACGTGACCCGTTAGCATATATTGATCGGGCACTGATCCCGTAGATGGCTACTTGGATTAGCCGGGTAGCCACACATAGGAAGAATTAGCCTGTACAGAGTTATTTACCGTACTTGCTATACTTGGGGGCATGTCCCAAGTTTGTCGGTCGAATTTGGCCATATTGGGTCCGACCTTAGTTTGACAGGTGGTAGGCCAATTTTAGGACACCTGCCTTTTCATGCAGTTTGTGAATACTCTATATGTACAGTGTTTCTTTGTAATCTATGAACTTTTGTTGTGCCATCCTTGAGTTGTGCCCCTTCTTCATTAAAAATTTTCACCTTGAAGTGCAAATTGGACCCGAAGGGCATGAAATGCCATTCTTCATTAAAAATCTTCATTATGAAGAATCAGCTCAAATTTGCAAGGCATTTTGGAAATGGACCTATCTTTGGCTAGAAGGCACCTTTTTGGGCCATCCTTGGGCCAAAATGACTCCTGAAACTGGCTGCTCAGAGCCAGTGGACAGAGCAACATCACAAAGCAGGGAGAAATGCATTTTGGGTGTTTTCATCACCATTTTGTCAAGGGGAGTGCGGGTGACCTAGTGATGGGCTACATTCGCTATTCGGTACAAAAGGGCAAAATTTAAGGCTATTTTTGGCTAGTGAAACCTACTACAGGGCGGTACAATGAGGCATTATCGCTTTGGGACTATTTTTGGCTAGTAAAACCTGCTACAGGACGGTACAATGAGGCATTATCGCTTCAGAATTATTATTACTTACTCCTGACAGGGTAACAGGGTGTTTGGAAGTGGTAAATGCAGTATGGGGGCGAATGGTAGCGGAATTGTGTGGAGAAAGCTAGTATTGGCGACGGAAGTGCAGTTTGGCGGCACGACTACTCATCATTGACGACAATTTTGAGAGGGCAAGCAATCGCAGGTGAGAGATAGGCATGGTATGCCGATTATAGGTGAAAAATTCTTGTGATCAGGTTCAACTTTTGGGGTTTGAACCAACCAACGTCAAGTGGCGCTTTGGGGGAACGCTCTCACAGGTATGATCGGCAGTGGCATTGTTGAGTCTGGTGATAGCTGCATTGACACACACATCTGTAGTTTGAAAATTTGTCATTTGGAGGAAAATATGGGCTAGCTTGGAGGTACACACATTTTGGTAGTCACAGGTGATGGAAGTGAGAGCTAGTGCCAGCTGAAAGCCATTGGGCAAGATAGAGGACTTGCATTGGACGGGCTGTGTGTGGGACATGCAGAGGATGAAGAATAGGTCAATATTCACACTTTGGATGTTCTTGGCTAGTGGTGAGTGTGATGATTTTGCAGTTTTGCAATCGGTAAGTCAATTTTGATCAAGCCATTGTAGTTGTGGAGCAGTGTATCAGGTTTGTCATCAAGAGAGACACTTCAACTGCCAGTTTGGATAAGTCAAGTCAATTTTCCATATCAGTACTGCATCACAGATGCAGATTTCATTGATGACAGGGTGTAGATCATTTGGTTTGTGCCATGGAAGATCTCACATGTTCACTTGGAGGGATATTGGCATGCACAGTCATGTGAGAGACTTGATGGTGGCTTTGGAGTTCACATCTTAGTGTATTCTCAGGAAGTGGTTTGGAACCATTCACAAGAGCAGCTTGGAGCTAGCTTGGGGGAATACAGGTGGGCACTACAGGGTAGATACTCAGATCTTTGTGATCAGGGATGGCATTGGAATACCTGGTAGGGATAGCACTGCAGGATGACATGAGATGATCATCAGGGGGCATCTATTTCATATTGGACTT
Source organism: Diphasiastrum complanatum (assembly GCA_029204225.1). Classification (NCBI taxonomy): domain Eukaryota; kingdom Viridiplantae; phylum Streptophyta; class Lycopodiopsida; order Lycopodiales; family Lycopodiaceae; genus Diphasiastrum; species Diphasiastrum complanatum. Next base: position 1,668,524 of record CM055100.1, read on the forward strand.
GAGCCTTTGGATTGGACATGACTTACAGGTGGGATTCATGATAGAATCAGGACACTGCAAATGCAAATGGACAAAGCATGAAGCTTTGAGAGCCAGGTCTAGGTTGGAGGTGTGATCGAAAGACAAACACTATGATGGGTGTTTTGCTAGCAATCTACTACAGGGGATACTGATGGCGAGGACTTCATGGTGTGCTCATTTGGGAGTACAAGATGGCATTACAACAGGGGGCCAATATTGGACATTGGCATCGATGGGGAGACATCTACCATCACAGACGTGGATAAGCTACCTATAGCTTTCATGCATTTGGCTGTATTTGTAGGAGTCTAGGCTTGGCACAGGTGTTGGAATTTCCATGGTGCAGATTCTCAGGTGGTGAGATCAGGGATAAGCCTAGAGGGAGTCACTCAGAGCCATATACCTCAGTACGATCAGGGAGACAGTAGTCTCGGGATCCCATGAGCAGCAACTCAGGGATATGCTTGCATTAGCATTGTGTCGGGTGGCACATAGCCAGGGAGAGCGAGCAGATGCTAGGAGCCAGGTGGAGCAGGTGATGCTTTGGAGTTCGGCTTATCTAGCAGGATGGTGACCAAGATCGGAGACATCAAGTGAACATAGTATGTGGATGACGAGTCCATTGGGGTGGCACTTAGGGAGATGCTACAGTTTCTCAGATATGATATGTCATTTGATGTATGGACGATGTTCTTCAACTAGTGCATCATGTGATGACCTAGAGACGGGTCATGCCTACTTGGAGGTAGGTGGCATGGAGTGTACCTAGAGGTGGTACATATCCTGAGGGCATGGAGAGCATTACGGGGTGATGTGGATCCAGCATGCCCATGGTTGTGAGCCAGTAGGGATGGAGATGGTTACTCAGGGAGTGATAGCTGATACTTTGGCGAGTGATCAGGTGAGCTGCATGGTTATATGCACAATGATCTCCAGGTTGGCATCACATGTTGTGTCTATCCATCATTATTTGGTAAGCAAGATGCAGCTTTTGGTTAGATCCAGTTGGAGTCTAGTTGCACTACAGGTGGACAGATTCTTGGGGAGCTATCAGCGGGTAATGGATACTTGGTGATCAGATGGTACAGGGTACAAGGTTCTGGAGCTATCCTACCTGATATGCTATGGATCGTGGATGAGTTATTCATCACGATAGTTGATCTAGTTTGCATTTGCTTTGGCTTGGACGCTATGATGGATACAGTGTTGGTGAGATAGGTTTCTTGGTGGGAGGCCTATGTACTGGTCAAATCAGAGTTGGCAACATCAAACATGAAAAGTTGAACCTACATGGAGGACAGGCAGATCATCATCAGTATCTCTGGGAGATGGGTATAGCCTATGGTGAAGTTTGTGTACATTCATTCGTTGAGTCCTTGGTAGACTCTTGTGCTTGGAGCATGGGGAATGGATGGCGATCAGTTTTCAGGACTTATTGGATAGGATGTCAGGGCAAAGCGGCTTGGAGCATAGCTTTGTTTGGGAGATACGTCAGAGATGAGGCTTGGAGTGCTCATTGGTTCGAGATGGTTGATCTTGGATGATGTATGAGGACATCTATGTGATATGCTTGGACGTGAGGGCATCTTACAGGTGTGGGCCATGGTTGGAGACCTGATTTGGTGACCAGTGGTGTAGCAGCAGATGTAGAGGTGGCACAAGTATTGGTATGATAGGATACCACTTATGGGCAGGCCTTGGTCATGTATTTGATGCTTTATCATTTGTGTTAGTTTGCATGAGTGTGTGTGGGCTTGCATGTTGCCTTGTCACGGGAGTCTAGATCTGAGTCGGAGTTTTATGTGGTTGTGCATTTGCTACAGTGAAACAAAGTAGTCATTTTATGCTCATTGACTTGTCATTGTCTACTAGTTGTCTATACAGCACTGAAATCCGAGCTCAAACGGATGAGATGTGGTCAATTGACTGAATAAAACATAAAGTGTAAACAACTAAAATAAAATTAAAAATAAGAAATACATAATGATGACGAAATGATGACCATTGTACTCAACGTAGTGAACTGAGCAATTTTTGTTCTTAAAGCACTGAATTCCGACGTTAAACGCAAAAGTTAAGGCTACACGAAGACAGGGGAACTAACAACTTAGAAAGGGGCCTTTACTTTAAAAAATTTGGTCTCATTGGAGCATTGGACCGTGAAAAAAAATTAAGCCGTAAAAAATCGTGAAATTTGACGGTATTTTTTTTATGTCGGTTATTTGGAAGAATCTCCCATGTGCTCGAGGAAGAAACTCGGACCGTTAAAAACATTTGGACAAAGACGGAAAATATATATATATATTTTTTTTTTCATTGGGCACAAAAATGAAAATAAAGAATATTCCAAGAAAATCAAACAAGGAATATTCTAGAAGAGGCCACGAAGTCTGTGGCTCACAGACAGGGAGAGGGGCTAGAGAGAGGAATCACACGACACAGGGAAGGGTAGAGACGGAGACATCTCAACTGACATAGGGAAGGGTAAGAGAGAGAGAGAGAGATCTCGACCGAAACTGAAACATGGAAGGGTTGAGAGAGAGAGGTGTCAACCAAAACAGGGAATCTGAAATCTCGACCAATGAAGGAGAGAGAAAGGGCGTGAGGAGAGAGAGAAAATCTTGACCGAATATGAGGGAGGAGTTGAGTCTCGACTGAGCCAGGTCAGAGAAAATCTCGACCAAAGGAGAACATAATGAGAGATTGGCCTGTGGGATATCTTTATCTCTTTTTGGGATGGCGATTAGCTTCGAAGAAATAAGCCACTATCTCATTGTCATCTAGCTTTGTCAACTCTTGGCTATGGTGTCAGATCGAACTCAAATCCACTAAAGAACGAGATGTGAGAGAGAGAGAGAGAGAGAGAGAGAGAGAGAGAGAGAGAGAGAGAGAGAGAGAGAGAGAGAGAGAGAGAGAGAGAGAGAGAGAGAGAGAGAGAGAGAGAGAGAGATAAAAGCATTCACATATTTCCTCTTGCTTAGGCAAGATCAAACCCTTTGAAACCTTTATTCATAAGCCAACATGGTAAAATATGCGATCAGTTAGTATGTGAGGAAGACAAGTGTCAACGTTCAATGAGAATTGTTATCCATGTACAAAATAAGCATTGCTACTTAACAACTTAGTTTGGAATGAAAAATTCTTAGTCCAATAATCTTCCCATTCACTTGTGATTTTTAACTATAGGCTAAGTCGTCATATTACCATATCAAGATGAAAGCCATGCTGATCAGTGTAATAGACGTTAGTCCATATCAATTAACAATTTTTAATACATATATCAAATCAATGGAAGGATGCTAAACATCTGCAAATCATTTTTTCGAAAAGAGTTTTTTGGTTGAGCAAGACACACGTACAATGGTATCAGGGCAAATCCATGCCTTACTAACTCGTAGACCCATGAATGGGTCATGTAATGGTGTCAAAACCCTTGAGCATATCCATGCTTTCCAAGGGTGTTCAAGCTCGGTTACTAGTTTAGTTCCTAGTGTAAATTTGAAAGGGTACGTGTAGGATTTACGTAGTTATTTAGGCTGCCATTTTTTTAGAACAAAGAAGAAAAACCTTTGGCTTGTATAGTGCTAATCAATACATTAGAGCAAATCCATGCCATTCTAACATTGGAAACTATTATGACTTTTGTGCAAATCTATGCATTCTAAGAGTCTTTAAAGCCAAAAATGGGTACGATTACCTGTGTCGGGTTGTATTGTTACAAGCTTGAAACCAACCGTCTAGGCAATACGAATTCTACAAAGACGAAAATGTGAAGGTGTCTTTTTTGAGGAAGTTTAAAAAATGCGATAGTGCCATTTTCGCATTTTCGGGTACGTAAAAAATGCAACAGTCCACATATTATGCATTTTTTGCATTTTGCAATACTTGATAATATATGTAAAAAATTCAAATAAAGGAACAAATATGTAAGGCGCCTCCATACCTGCTAAATCGACTGCTCTTAGTTTGTAACACTTGGGCGTCATCAATCCTTCAAGAACTTAGTGACGAAGAAGAAGAGGAGAGAGAAGGTGAAAAAAATTTAAAAGAGTAGCAGTGTATAAATAGCCAGAAAGTAGACCTTTGGTGAACTTTCATAGAAGTAGCCTTACCTTGCCTTGTGTATGATGTAGCTTATAGCAATCATTGGATGAGATGCGATGAATCTTGATAGTTCAGATAAGGGACTAATGCAAAACATTCCTGCCAACGACTTAGATTATTATGGGAGAGGTAAAAAAACTATTTTCAGCTTTATAACAAAAGGGGATGTCGTTGTTAGATACTACCCATGAGAGAGAGAGAGAGAGAGAGAGAGAGAGAGAGAGAGAGAGAGAGAGAGAGAGAGAGAGAGAGAGAGAGAGAGAGAGAGAGTGAAGGGCATACAAACTATACTTGCAAGTACGGTACCACAAAATAGAGTGATTACCATGGAGAAAGCGCTTTCCATCCAACTACTCGATGAAAAAAACAAGATGACCAAGGAGGCATTCTATAACATGCCAATATTAAAGAAGAATCTACTTTCAGTTGGAGTAAAACTCAAAATATATATATGAGCTCTACTTGATTCAAACTTGAAATCGCTAGAATCTACGCAACTGATTACATAGCCAAACATGAAATAAATTTAATGTGTGAAAGCAGAAGAAATTATTGTAAGCATATCATAAGCATTCAACATTCAACATCAAACAATTACATTCAATCTATGAATCGTTTATCTTTATAGAAAATCAGACGTAACAGAAAAAATTGCAAGAGAGTGTACACGATATTCAATTTATTGACATATATTCATTTCGGATCTATGTGCCTTATTTATATCAATACAATTTGTTAGAATTTAGCAATTTTCACATGGTTTTTGTTGTATCTTTGACATCTATGTGGATCCACACGTGTGAGGACCTGTCCACACGTGTGAAATGAGATTGTAATATTCAGATCCATTTTTATTAGCTTTCATTTGAGTCTAATATGACATCTCCTAAATTATTGGAGTTAGGTCCTAGATTGTAGGAGTCTAGAAGGTCAACACAAACCACCAATGGATGATGTGGCAAACTTGATAGATCTTATCCAAAGTGGATATGGATAAGTACAATGAGATGTCCCACACATGCTGGATGTAGCTTAGAGAGAGATTATGATGATTATGTACTTGATCCATGATGGATCCATTATTGAGCTAAGTGGATGAATTCTTAGTAAATGTTTAGTAAACATTTCTCTGTTATCAGGCCGTACAGTAGCTGTACTTCACACGTGTGAAGCCGTGGATCATCATTTTTTATTGTTCTTGCTTGGAATCACAAAGATTATCAAGTAGAAGCTAGATTTGGAAGCTAGTCTTGATATAGATCAAGATCCCAAGCTACCAACCACTCTTTGTGATCATTTGTAGTTAAATTCAGTCCTTTTCTCTAAAATTTTACATGGTATCAGAGCCAAGTCAAAGAGCTTAGTTGATGATCCAAAAATCTTCATTTTGGTGAAAGCATTGGTGCTAGATTCATTTTGAAGGAGGGCGACCTTTTCTAATAGTTTACTTGTAATGTTGAGGTTCAGATTAGTGTGTAAAGTTTAGATGTACTTCTCACATGTGTGAGAAGCTGCTGGAGTTGTACTTTCACCAAAACTTTGTGTTTTTTTTTAATTTTTGAGCTTCAAAGAAGTTGTGAAGAGTGAAACTAGTGATGTGCTTATGAAAATCCATTTTTTCCATTATAGATTTGATGAGTAAATGGCATTAGAAGCTTAATCAAACCTACAAATCCTTGAGAGAGGGTTTGAGGCTTATGTTTTCTAGTTCAAGAGTGAAACTAAAACCATTCTAAACACCATTGGAAGGCATTGGCACTTCCAAGAGTCAAATCCAAGCTTCTAAGTGAATAGATTGTGTAGATTACATTTTTCCAAATCTTTTTGAGTTCAAGATCATTATAGATCTTGCTTCTTGAGTCTTGTGAGATTCAAGAGAGTAACATTGTAGCTAAATTCTGAGAAAGAGAGAAGGGAGAGCCTTTGAATAGTACATTTGTTGTACTTGTTACTAGATAAAATGGGTTCAATTGGAGCCTATCTTCTTGAGGCTAGTGAAAGGCTAAATTCTAATAATTATTCAACTTGGAAAGTGAGAATGGAGTCACTACTTGTGCTCCAAGAAATGTATCATCTTGTCATAGGAGAGGAAGAAGAACCTCAAGGAGGGCAAGATCTAGTGAGGTACAAAAGGAGAGCTAGACTAGCATTACATTGTCTAAAAATGAATGTTAGTAATGAACTTCTAAAGGAAGTGGCATCTTGTACCTCGGCCAAGGAGGCATGGGACTACCTTAAAGGGATTTATGAATCCAAAAATACCTCTAGAGTGCTTATGATTAGAAACAAAGTTATTCAAAGCATTAGAGGGAGTGATGAGAGTGCTCAAGAGTATATCTTGAGAATAAAATCTCTCAACAAAGAACTTTCCATCATTAGTGAGGGTATTCATGATGATGAACTTGTTCAAATAATTTTGAATGGTCTTGGAGATGAGTTTTCCAATCTTGTACAAAGATTTGCTATTCAAGATGCACTACCTTCCATTGACAAGCTCCATAGTGTGCTTGTGGCCGAGGAGAGTAGGATCCTTCATGTCAAGCAAAGGATTGGATCCTTGAAGTTGCATGATGGTGATGAGAAGGCCAACTTCTCAAGCAAAGGAAAGGCAAAGTCAAAGAAGAAGATCCAACAAAAGGAGACCAAAAGTGATGATCAATCATCAAGCTCCAAAGGTAAAAAGATCAAGTGCTTCTTTTGTGGAAAGAAGGGGCACTTTGCAACCGAGTGTTTCAAGAAGAAGAATGCACAAGGAGAGAGCAAACAAGGCAAGCTCACTCTTGAGGAAGATGAGGATGAAATGGATTCATCCTTGATGGCTTCTACATCAACATCCAAGAGATACTCCAATGACACATGGTGGATTGATAGTGGGGCTAGTTCCCACATGACATTCCAAAAGGATTTTTTCTCAACTCTTGTACATTTTGTAGGTTGTAAAAAGTCTATTCTAACAGCAAGTGATCAAGAATGTAGAATAGATGGAGTGGGAACTATTCTCTTAAGTCTTGGACTACAGCTTCAGTCATGCACCTTCACAATCAGCTACAATCCATACAATGGGATGACAACCAGTTAGATCAACATGTTGAGAAGATCAGAACAATCTTCGCTCAACTCGCTGCATCAGGATAGGACCACCAGGTCCCAGCACCAGAGCAACTGATGTACTTTATGAAATCTCTATCGACATCCTATCAGCTGCTGAGAATGCTCATACTAAGTCTACTAGATATGACATTCGTCAAAGCAGTAAGTCTTGTCGCTGATGAGAGACTGATGAGAGACGAAGGAGAGGGAAGAAGTGAACAAGAAAAGGCTCTCTTCACGAAAGGAAAGAAGAAGAACAAAAACAAGCCAAGATTAGAGAAGATGAAGTCCTCAAATCAACAATCTTCTTCCTGCGATCACTGCCACAAACCAGGCCATACGACCAGCAAATGCTGGTTCAATCTAGCAATACCTTGCGTGCACTGCAAGAAGAAAGGGCATTCTACATACGACTGCAGATTCAACCCAAAAAGGAAAAACAAAGATGAAAAGGCAAATGTTGCAGAGTCATTAAAGGATTCTGAAAGAGGTGACGAAGCTTTCACGATACTCGACGAAACTTTGACAAGCTACTCTGAACACAACTACGATGTAGTCATCGATTCAGGAGCAACATCTCACATAACCTGCAACAAGAAGATCTTGATCAACTTTCGCGAACTCGAAAATGACAGAGCAGTGATTCTAGGCGATGGAAGCAGACACAATGTCAAAGGCATCGGCTCTCTACAGCTACGAACACTGTCAGGCCAAGCAGAGTTGTCAGGAGCACTCTATGTGCCCTCACTTAGAAATGATCTGCTATATGTATCCAAGATGGCAGATCTAGGCATTCGAGTTTTGTTCAATGGCAACACTTGCCGTATGATCGAGAAAACAACAAACAAGTTGCTGACGGTCGGATGCAGAGAAGGAAATCTCTACCAGGCCAAAATAATCAGCAACCCTGAAAGCATATTAAGTGCATAAAAAACCGAAGATCAGCTCCATTGCCAAAAAACAGGAAAATAGTTGATTGCAAGTGGGTGTACAAGAAAAAGCTAAAATTAGATGGCACTATTGGCCGCTACAAGGCAAGGCTTGTCGCAAAGGGCTACACGCAGAGATATGGTGTTGACTATTTCAACACATATTCGCCCATGGTGAAGATGACAAGCATAAGGCTACTCCTTGCATACGCCACACAGTACAATCTGAAAATTCACCAGATTGACGTGAAAACAGCCTTTCTCCATGGGAATCTAGAGGAGGAAATCTTCATGAAGCAACCTGAAGGCTATGAAGACCCCGACAACAGACAATATGTCTGTTGATTGCAGAGATGCATCTACGGTCTAAAACAGGCATCACGGGCCTGGTACAAAAAGCTTGATGGTCTTCTGAAGTCTCTAGACTTCAACCCTACTCAATCAGCCTGTAATGTCTACATCAAAAGAGTAGGAAAGGATTTTGTGATACTGACCATTTTTGTGGATGATTCGTTGATGATATGAAATTCCTTGATGCTGATCAAAGACACGAAAAGTCAGATTTCTAAAAGCTACGAAATCACAGATCTTGGAGAAGCAACAAAATGCCTAGGACTGGAGATCAGAAGAGATCGAACAAATGGTGAAATGCACTTGAGTCAGTCATAATATTCTAGAAAAGTGCTGAAGCAGTACCACATGATGGACTGCAAAGAGAAAGCCACACCAATGATAGTTGGAACCAAGCTCATGAAACAGGATTGTCCAAAAACAGAAGAGAAAGAACAGAAGATGGTAGGTATACCCTACCAAAACTTAATCGGGAGTCTAATGTACTTGACAATCTGTACCAGAACGGATCTGACCTTCTCTGTTTACGCATTGTTTCAATTCTGTTCCAATCCTGGTCTAGCACAGTGGAAAATGGCCAAACGAATCCTACAGTATTTGAAGGGTACCCAGAATATTGGATTAACCTACAGAGCTAGAAACGAGGAGAAAGGATTCGAGCTGTATCACTACAGTGATGCGAGCTGGGTGAGCTGCAAGGATGATAGCAAGTCCATTACTGGAGGATGGTGTGCGGAGCTGCAATCAGCTGGATATGCAAAAAGCAAACCCTGATAGCTCAATCCTCTTGCGAAGCTAAGTATGTCGCAGCCTCGAAAGTGGCAAATGAGGTAGTGTGGCTGCAGATGATGTTAGAGGCAATCGGGATACCACAAGAGGGGCCAAGCATGATGATGATGGACTCCCAGAGTGCCATCTATCTGTCCTAGGATCCTGTCTTCCATTCAAAGATGAAGCACATTCCTCTGAAGTACCATCACATTTGAGATTTGATCTCGAAAGGAGAGGTCCAGGTCCAGTTCATAAAATCAGAAAGTATAATTGCAGATCTCCTCACGAAACCGCTTGACAAGCCACTCTTTACCAAGCAAAGAGAGACAATTGGATTGAATTTCCAAAGCTGCAAGGTTCAAGAGGGAGTGTCAGAAATGGTGAACTCCTGCAACTTTGTCGCAGCACGAACAAGACACGAAGATCGAACGAGAACAATTCGCGAAAGTCACCATGTCTTTGACTTGAAGCACGAATGATTCGCGAATCATAAACACACCTCCGGGACCACAAACCGCAAAAGGGGCACAGAACGAAGACTACGAAAAGAAACAAAAAGAATGAAACAAACGAAGAGAAATCCTTCGCGCTGCCAACTGGCAGCTCAACGGGCTTCATGCCCAACTAAAACAAATAGCAACGACGGAGACTAACTAACTAGATGATTAGCGTTAACTAGTCTTGTGATTCTACGTTTAGCTATCTTGTAAACTCCACATAGTGGAAGTATAAACGATTCTCTCTAGATTATAATAAAAGAAGAGAAAAAGAAAAAGAAAAAAAGAGATAGTGAATACATAAGAAACAGAGAGAGACGTAGCGAATAGAGTAAGACTCGCAAAAAATATTATAGCTGTGCATGAAAATCTGCCAACGAGCAGAACACAACGAAAGAGCAGAGAGTCATTCCACCAACGAGCGAGACACTGACGATCTCGCTCTAAAACCAAATTGACGATATAATCGCTCTATTTCATGTATCTCTTGGCCTTGTGCTGTGTCTCTTGATTGCTATAATAAAACATGATCTGTGATGCATAGTCGAGTGTCTGGGATCCCGTAAGAGCTTCCGCATGAAAAGAAAATTCATAGACAGAAAATTTTTTGCGAATTAGAAGAGAGGACGAACATGAAACAAGTCAAAGGCTTTCGTGATAGAGAGAACTTACATGTACTTATAGTCCTCAACAAAATGGTATAGCCGAGAGGATGAATAGAACATTTTGTGAGTGTGATAAGGCTTTGAGGTTAGATGCATCTCTACCTAAGTCCTTTTGGGGAGAGGCTATTATTTGTGCAACTTATTTGTGTAATAGATTGCCATGTAAGCCCATTGGAGGCATAACATCTTGTGAGGCTCTATTTTGTAAGAAGCCGAATCTTAAAGATCTAAGAATTTTTTGATCTACTTGCTATGTTATTCAAGCATTAGATACAAGAAAAAAGGATGATCCTACTTCTATAAAAGGGATCTTTGTCGGTTATGTTGAAAATAGCAAAGGATATAGAGTCTATAATCCAATCACTAAAAAGATTCAAGTGAGTAGAGATGTTACTTTTGATGAAGGTAACTACTACAAGTTGAATGAGAAAGCTTCTAATCCATCTTATGTCAAGGATCTTGCAAGGTTTGAGGAGGAGGCTACATGTGATCAAGATCTTGAAGATCCATCTCAAGATCCGAGGACTCCAAGGAGATCTACAAGAAGGAAGGCCGAGCCTTCAAGGCTCACCTATGTTGACAAAGGTGAACAAAGGGAAGATCTTCATTCACTTACCTCTTACACTTTTCTAACTTCTATGTTTGATGAGCCAAGTTGCTTTGAAGAGGCGAGTCACAAGAATGGAGGGATGCCATGCAAAAGGAGTATGATGCTCTTATGGAGAATCGTACATGGAAGCTTGTGGATCTTCCTCATGGAAGAAAACCACTTGAGTGCAAATGGATCTGTAGATTGGCCTCTATTTCAACTTGATGTGACTAATGCATTTCTCAATGGATATTTGGAAGAGGAGATCTTCATGAGGCAAGTTGAGGGCTTAATAAAAGAAGATCAAGAGGAAAAAGTGTGTTTGTTGCTAAGAAGCCTTTATGGGCTTAAGCAAGCACCTAGAGCTTGGTACTCTAGGTTGATTGTAAGTGCATATGATCCTTCTTTGTACTTAAGATTTAATGATGGTAAGATCATTATTCTAATTTTGTATGTGAATGACATTATCCTTAGTGGAAATGATCATGATGGTATACAAGAAGTGAAAGTAGCATTGTTTAAAGAGTTTAAGATGGTGGACCTTGGTAATCTTCATTTCATATTAGGAATATAAGTTTCAAGAGGCAAGGATTTGAGTTTTATTTGTCAATCCAAATATGCTTCTTCTATTTTAGAAAAGTTTGAAATGAAAGATTGTAAAGGAGTAGAAACTCCTATGGAGCAAAATGTAAAAGTTTCCAATAGTGATGATGAAGCATCCTTTGAGGACATGACACTATATAGGAGACTTGTAGGCTCTTTGATCTATCTTACTATAACTAGGCCTGATCTCGAAGTTATAGTGTAGGTAAACTTAGCCAATCTATGCAAAATCCATTGGTTTGTCATTGGAAAAATGCAAAAAGGGTGTTGAGGTACATCTCGGCCACCAAGAACTTTGGCATTTTATATGATGGATCTAATCTTGCCTTAAGGGCATATTCGAATGGTGATTTTGTAGGATAGGAGGTCCACAAGTGCTTTTGCTACCTTCCTTTGCAATGGCATAGTGTCTTGGCTTTCCAAAAAGCAAGATACTATTTCTCTGTCTTCAATCGAATTGGAATACAAGGCACTAACATCCACAATCAAAAAAAAAAATCCTGTGGTTGAAGAGGCTTTTGGTGGAGTTGCAAGTCAGGGAGGCCGAGGAGCAGCCAATAATATTTTGTGACAACCAATCAAGCCAAGCATTAGCAACCAATCCCACATTCCATGCAAGGAGCAAGCACATAGAGATTGCTCGCCATTTTGTGAGGGAAAAGGTTCAAGCAAAGGAGATCAAGCTACATCATGTGTCTTCTTCAGATTGCCTTATTGATCTACTCACTAAAGCCTTGCCAAAGGCTTCATTTATCAAGTTAAGATCAGCTTTAGGAGTTGTAAATAGACTATAGTTGTATCATGTAAAAAATGAAGAGTAGTGTTAAAATTTAGCAATTTTCACATGGTTTTTGATGTATCTTTGACATCTATGTGGATCCACACGTGTGAGGACCTGTCCACATGTGTGAAATGACACTTGTAATATTTAGATCCATTTTTATTAGCTTTCATTTGAGTCTAATATGACATCTCCTAAATTATAGGAGCTAGGTCCTAGATTGTAGGAATCTAGAAGGTCAACACAAACCCTTTGTGATCATTTGTAGATCAAATTCAGTCCTTTTCTCTGAAATTTGACACAATTAAATTACAAGGCATAATTAAAAGAATGAATCAGCTCCTAATGCTAGTCGTGAGTTTTATTGTTGTTGCATGGACCAACGTCTGCCCTACACTCTATACCCTCTTTGTTAGAGATGTCGTCGTACAATAATTGCTCATAGGTCATAATTTAAATGTAACGTAATGTAAGAGAGTTTCCTTACAGTTCTCTTACATGCAGTGATCATAATGCCTCATAAGAGAAAATTTTACGGGTTACTTACTGACCTTTTAAGAGTTATTTGAAGGCTCTTTACGTGCTCCTTACATGGAGCAATCATAGTTGTAGTCATTGTCAAATTAGTTGCTTAGTGTAAAAGCTAGATTATATAGGTAACTAGCTCTATTTAGAGTGGTATCATGCTAGTCGAAACTGTCGACAATTTTGTTGATTCGAACTGGAGTCAAAACAGTCGACAATTTGTCAAATTGAGTTGGAGTAGAAACAGTTGATAATTTGTCGATTCGAGTTGGAGTCAAAACAAGCAACAAGTTGTTGATTCGAGTTGGAGTCAAAACAGTCAACAATTTGTCAATTCGAGTTGGACAGTTGACAATTTGTCGATGATAGTTTAACTATCGAGACTCCCTCAATAGTTTGACTCAATAGTTTGACGATTAGCACTATGATCTATTAACAATACTCACAAGCATTGATAAAGCTTATTTCTCTCTCTCTCTCTCTCTCTCTCTCTCTCTCTCTCTCTCTCTCTCTCTCTCTCTCTCTCTCTCTCATAAAAAGTATAAAAATAAACAATCCCAAATCCAATAACATAAAGATCCAAACAAAACATGAGAGATGGAGCAAGAAAGAAGAGCAAGGGCGTCCAATTTGATAGAGGTTCAACTTGCTTTATTGAAATGAACAGGTCAAATGAATCACAAAGTACCACTATATATAGTGGATTTTAGGACTTTGGCCTCAAATCCTATTGGCCAATTTCCAACTTATTATTTGAAATTTGAAATTTGAAATTTGGGGGGAACCTTTTTATTCACTAACTTGACTATTAGGCCTTGCGACATTAAATTCCTGAAAAAAGGCCTAAAGTCCTTTTATTATTTTCTAACTAATCAAATGACTATGTGATCATCGGGTTGGACTTACACACGCAAGGTGCCAAATTCCCCTCACTCATTAACTAGGGTTAGGGTTACCTTGGAATCTGCAAACCCTCCAACACTATCCCTTACCAAAACTGGGGACGGTCCCATGACACCTCGCAAGATTGTTACTTGGGGCTCTGGTTCACCTCGTGCCGGCGGACTTTTATTAGGTGGTAATAAATTTTCTCCATAAACTCCAGACGCGGCTCATTGAAATCTCATGCATGCGATAAAAGACAGTTATTTACCTTGAACAATCAATTAGATGTTGTCCAAGAAATGAATTTATGATCTCATGATCCACCCAGCATTGTCGTACGAGTCTGGCGATTGGTAATTGATCTGGGACCTTGTTTGATTCCATCGGTAGATTGGATCAAAACAAAGTATTGGCAAATAGTCATCCCATGTCGTTTAAATTGACGTCAATGTAGCCAAATCTTACACAAATATTGCTGACTGTCTAACCGCTGGATCTGGTGAAATGATATAATCCTGTGCATATGCTTGTAGGGGCCTATGGAAGTCCACAGTACGTTATCATCCAGGCTCTTAGGAGAACAGTAAGCAAATCAATCTAACAGCAACAAGCAAAATGATCCTTCACAATAGAATCTATTCGGCGCTGATCACTACTAAAATGTCTCTGATCAGCTTTGCTTGATTTTGCCTACGTGAAACTTACTCTAGAAGGATTTTCACTCGTCATGATCCAACTTGTGATAATTGCACCAAACATGTTCTGTTGGTCTCTTTACCAAGAACTATAACTAGATTCTCGATTTTCGACAATTCAACTATCTCCATCCTCGGAATTAAGCCTTGTGTGTCTCAGAAACTACATATTAACGAAAAGCAAAGCAAAATTAAATTCAACTATATTGATTTGCAAGAGAGTTGATTTACCAAGTAATCCTATCGATTCAACTCAAAAAGAATTCAAAGCTATTTAGGACTCAAGTTTCAAACCTTGATAGTATCCAATAATGGTGGTGATGACCATGGCAATCCCAGCCACTATGCCCATGATGCAATCTTGGCCACATTCTCTTTATAAACAAGCAACAGACAGATACCCACAACCGCACCACGAGATCTAGAAAAATGTCTCTCTCAATTGCTCAATTCGATATTTTTTTTTCTCTCTAAGTATTGACTATAAAACATTCTACTTAATTATGTACGCTTTATAGCATCTTGAGTGCATGATAAATTTACATGGTAGGATATTTGACTATAGTCAAACATATCAATCCTCCACTAAAGTTAAAGGAGAGACTTGCTAAAAATATTAGTAAATAAGTACTATTCGATAGTAGTATGCTCCTAGTATTAATGGGCCTACATTATAGCCAATTTTCTAGAGACTTCAATTTTGTTCTAAGATTGTCCTACGACACAAAACACAAAGTGCTCATGTAACTTATCATTTGGTAGTCGACCCAATGAACATCTAACTTGAGAATTTGTACAAAACTTTTAGTGAGTAAGTTGGACCAATTAACATTTTAGAAAAATTTGTTTTCTTTGGCATCGGCCATACGCCCGATAATGTTCACGATAGACGATTAAAATTTCTATTTTTCCTATCTCAAAGTGCTACTTCTTATATGGGTAAAAAGTGAACAACAAATACATTGTCATCAATTGAATCAAAGTATAAAGTATTAGCGATAACTTCTTTTGAGAAAATTTAGCTGAGAAGATTTCTATAAAAACTTGGAGTCTTGAATGAAACACCAACAAAACAACTATGTGAGAGCCAAAGTAGCATTTTTCTATCAAAGAATCATGTCGTTCATGGAAGAAGAAAGCACATTGAGGTCCACTTTCACTTTGTTCAAGAAAAGTTTTGTCCAATTCATGAGCAAGTTGCATATTTTGTAACTAATCCTCTGTCAAGGAGTAAGCTTGATTGCTTTGAAGGTTTTTATGAATATTACATTTGAAGCTTAAGGAGAGGTGTTGAAAATCATAAGCTAGATATATCCAACTATATGTCATGTGCATATCATAGATGGGACCTAAAACTCTACCCACATCGCCTAGAATGCTCTCGAGAGGTGTGAGGCATGTGCCATATGGCCAAAAAGTGAGGGGGCTAACTTGTGGACAGAAATAGCTGACAGGTGGGCCAATGGCTGGGTTGACCTAATATGAGAACAAACTTCAAAAAATAAAATAATTAGTGTGTTTTTTACGATTGAGCTGGGCTTGATATTTGAAGGGCAATCTATCTTTTGAATCAAAATTTTAGAAACTTCATAATGTGTGTCTGCTTGATATTTGAAGGGCAATCTATCTTTTCAATCAAAATTTTAGAAACTTCATAATGTGTGTCTACTCAAATAACGATTCGAGTGAAGGACTACCTAGGACATAATAGTGGGACCTCATTTCTATTTACAAATTTGATTGGCTTGTGCCCATTGACCAATAGTGCCCATCAACAAATAGTGCCACATGGCCAAGTGAGGGGGCTAGCATGTGAACACAAATAGCTGACAGGTGGGCTACCATTACTAGTGGTTGGATTGACTTGCGAGAACAAACTTCAAAATAAAAATTTATTTTAGTGTGCTTTTCAAGATTAAGCGCTAATGAGTAGGCTTGAAATTTGAAGGGCATTATAGTCAAAATTGTAGAAATTCTATAATGTGTCTAATCAAAATCAACTCTTCCAAATTGAGTTTGGGAACCACCATTACCTAAGGCATTCATTTTTATTGACTCTAATTTTTAGTCCTCAAAATCGTTAGTTCTGATGGATGAAATCTGAAAATACATAAGCTTAATGAATGGCATCTTGAAATTATGTAGCTATCACATATGGAATCATTAATAGAATCTTGAAAATTATGTTTGTAACTTCTTTTTTATCAAATTTTCATGTCACACATTCATTATGTATGATAATGGGTGTTTGTTGGTCCATGGTCAGGATGTATTGGCTAATCTTCTTCGCTTGCCATGATGTCCTTAGAATGGGTCTCCAAACAACCATTATCTAATCCATAGACCATCTCTAAAAGGAAAATTTGATCGTCTTCTAAAATTCAACTTTTTGAATGTACCTTTCACTCTTAAGTATATCTTTGGGAGCTCTCTTTTAGCTTTGACATAAAATTTGATTTTGTTTTAAGATTTAACTTTTCGAATGTACCCTCCAAATTTTAGGGTATCTTTTAGAGCTCCCTTCTTAGCTTTGACTTGATAGTGTAAGCTGTGACTATTTGTTAAAAGCTGAAATGTCACTCCCTACTAAAGAGAGTTGAAGCATTAGAATAACTTGCAATAAATTTTTAATTCTTTTGATTTTGTTTTGAAAAGCAATACATACTACAAAGATTCTCTTTATACACATCAAACACATTATTTTTCCTCTTTTTTTTTTTTTAAGTCCAAGAGCTTCCTTATGTGGGTATGCTTTTTTTTTGCCATTTTGTATATTGTGTGTGTGTGTGTGTGTGTGTTTTAATTTCTTTTCCTGTTGCTTTTGAGGCTCTTTTGTGTGTGTGTGTGTGTGTGTGTGTGTGTTTTTAGTCGATCGATCGATCGATGATCCGAATCCCGATCCAGCGATTCGTGATTTGGGCAGCTAGCTATAGTTGAAGGCAGCTGGTGGCAGCTGCGATCGTAGATGCATGCTGACATGCAGACGTCGGAATGGCTGGCCAACATTAGCGGTAGCAGGAGCTATGCCCGCTTTTAGAATCTACGTCCCGTATCTGGACTCCAGATTCTGGAGTCTGGAGAATTGCAGCTTCTTCAATAATAGCCGGATCTGTTCCATAGGCCAGCTATGTGTAATAAACGCAGAAGATCGCGTACATCGCATTACGAGTATAATTGTCCGCTATCCCGTGTCGCTAAAGTGTATAAGAATTGCAAGTTGGAGCGGAGGTGCACGGTGCCTTCCTAATGCAGCTGTGTTGGTTCGGTTTTGTCTGAAGATTGTCCTTATAATAAGAAAGCACCCATTGCATATTGTCCTTATCATAAGAAATTAGCTCGCTTTTGCTAAGGCCGTTGGTGATCTCACTTGTCACTTGGTTTCTGGATCGTGCCAGCTCTTAAGGCGGATGGTCAATTAAAGCAATGAGCTGCTGAGAGTAGTTCTTTCGAGTATATATATCCTTATTACACAGTGACTTTGAATTAGGTTTTTGCTTCTTTAGTTTCCGGCTAACGGTTTGACTCAGCATCAACGCCTCCGAGCCTTATCAGGTGTGTTCTTCTTAGGTACTTATATTAAATAAAGCTAGAATTCTGGGCTAAATTCAGTTGTATTTCTTATGCCTTTTGTGATTGAAATAATTGGCTTATAGTTGATCCTCAAGCGCTATGTAGTTTTGAGGTCTTTTTTATTCTGCCACCTTATGACAAGATCAGAGGATAAGGAATGACGAAGTAATCCTATCTTCGTAATCTTGACACGCCAGTGGCTCCCACTGCAAAGCTGGAAGGCAGTAGGCACAGGCCTGTGACCCAACGTTGATAAAGCGTAGCGGCTCATGAGCCGCCAGCTACAGTCCCCTACATACAGATGGTAGATTAAAGTTGGAGAGACATTAGTTTTCATGGATCTTTAAAATCTGAGTTTCTTTGTTCAACACAAATTTTGTACTTAAACAAGAATGATTGAAGTCTGCTACAGACGGCAGTACGGGACTGTATGAACTCTTCGTGTACGGTAATGTATGTACTGTACTGTTTATCTGATGACAAGTAAGAGAACCTGCTATAATTGATATGGGAGCTTCTCTATGGAAATCACATTCATGTAGTGATCCTTTCCTCTTATAGAGGTCAGGAGTTCGATTCCGATCAGAGACATCGATAGAAATTATAGAGAGTAAATTTGTTAATAGGCATACTATTCTGATTGGAAACGAGCTTGAACATTGTATTTGAGGCGTGAAGGTGCAATCCCAAAAACAAGATACACTAAAAGAATCACTCCGGTAACAATTTCTTCTTTGATAGAGTAATGGGAAATCTATAAGAATGGGGTGGTTTCTTAAATTTAAAGATCATAATCGTGATCATCCATGCTCACGGACTATTTTCTGTGAGACATGGATGCCCACCTGGATCCTTTGCCTGGCAGTACGTCCATGAGCTCCTTTTAAAGCTCTCCATCACTGCATACAAATTTGCAAAGACAGAGAGAGAGAGGCTTTAGCAATATTGGAGGGGACACTCTGGGCATGAACTGTCAACAAACGCAAAGCATCGATATTGCAGGGTGAAAGATGGAAGATCATTCGAATTTTGCAGCGAACAAGGAGCCTTTGTTGCCGAAGGAAGTGAATGGGAATTGCCCTGGCTGCAACACTGCATATTTGAGAGAGCCTGGCGGCCGCCCACCGAAGTTGGTACTTCTTGCTGTCGGCCTCCTTTCTCTCCTTAATGGTATGTCTCTTAATTTGTTGATCAGAGCAAGAACGTGACATAATTCTAAACATCTATGTTGGTAATTAGAATAATAGCTTTGGTGTTTAGTTTCCAGTCCAATGATAAGCGATGGTGTTTCTCAAGGCTCTAGCTGGCTTCTAGATTTGATGGCTCATATTCTGTGAGAAAATTTGTTCTTTCTTTTTATATGTCTAAGTGCACTAATGTTAAATGGTTATATTGGCAACTGAAAATGTGACTGTGCAGCTTTACCTTTGACATCGGTATATCCCTTCTTATATTTCATGGTGAGCAAGTTCTCGCTTCTCGTCATCTAATTGGCTAGCGTAGCCAAGTTTTAGCAGAATAGTGATCATTGTTTAGGCGTAGTTTAGCTGCTCTCTCAAAATTCAAAGATAGGTTTGTGCTACTCATTCATGAGATATGCTAAAGCTGGTTGAAGTCATGGTGTGAAATGTAGTTTGATCTGGAAAGAAAAGCTCAACAGGGAATGACATGCTAATTTGTGCATTGCCTTCCTCTCATGTAAATTTCGAAGATACATGATTTTCATATCGCCAAGTCCAACGACAGCGTAGGCTACTACGTGGGCCTTGTTGGTAAGCAATACTGACAATATAACAGCAATTAGCAAACTGTTATTCTTAGACTTACGCTTAACTTTGCATTGATTCAAATGTTCAAATGGCACTGAGATCCATTTGGATGGCTGGTGAATAGGATCATCCTGTATGGTGGGCCGTTTTCTGACTGCTGCTTTTTGGGGAGTCATAGCAGATCGATATGGCCGGAAATTGGTTATATACATTGGAGTTATTTCAATGTAAGGCGATATCACGATTGCAGATTGCTACATTATTACAAGTTGTCGACTATGCATACACTGCAACTTTGTTGGGAAACATGTTGGTCTAGAATTTGTCTGCTTTTGATAGAATTGGTATTGTTTTATGCTAATTGAACCTTATGGCAATCCATTTTGGCCAGCAGTTTACTGGGGTGTGTCATCTGGGTTCGTGCAGCATTATCTTCAATTTCCTGTTTGGACTGAGCACCAATTTCTGGATGGCGCTTGCATCTCGTTTCTTTCTAGGAGTATTCAATGGCATGATGGTATCTATACAGGTACTCATATTCGTTTACCATTTTAACCATACTTGATTATTTTCGCTACCACTTTGGCATATTTTCGATAACCCAGTAAAGGATCTTCCATCAATTTTCTGGGTTCTGTTCAGTTAAGAGTCAAGACATCCCTAGACAGGAACAGGTCTTCTTCCGTCGCGACTCACCTACACGTTAGTTAATGTGCTCCCTGTTTTATTTTGCTGTAATGACTAATTCATAAT
The DNA here is from genome assembly GCA_029204225.1 of Diphasiastrum complanatum. Lineage (NCBI taxonomy): Eukaryota > Viridiplantae > Streptophyta > Lycopodiopsida > Lycopodiales > Lycopodiaceae > Diphasiastrum > Diphasiastrum complanatum. The sequence continues at coordinate 1,689,122 of CM055100.1, forward strand.
CAGTGATCTGTGGCAGCGAGTGTGCATATCTATATCTGTGTAAACATATATACATAGTATGTACATACACACACACAGCTAGGTATGTGTGTGTGCCAGCGTAAGGGTTTGGAATGGCAGGCCCAAGCCGCGGTGCTCGCCAGCCTGCGCCATCCCAGACGATGGCTGGTGTAATTGTCAGTGTCATATCCTTCTTTCTAGAGTATTAATATCCTATTGCCATAATTTTCTTCTTTTTCTTTATCAAATGAATGATATCACTATCACATCACAGTACCGACAACTACAGCTACAGCTACAGCCACATGCTACAAGCACGGAGGGTTCACAAGCACTTGAGTGGATTTTGGTGTTGTATCCAATGATGAATCTCAGCATATGCCATGATAATAATATTCCTTTTGAGTGGAAGGCCCAGTTACTTTTGTTCGTGACTTCATTCAATGAGCTCATTGGGATTTAATGTCTCCATACACTTTATGCGGATACTAACTATATGGACACTTTGTCGTGGGCATTGGGATAGTGAACGCGGCGAGGCGAGTCGTTATTTCCTATATGTTATGTTGAAAAAATTTCACTCTTAAGTTAATGTCGGGCCCACATATTCCTTCTGAAGAGAAATTTAAGGTTACATCCGTGAGGCCATGGTCATTTCGGATTCCATCCATAAGGGCTCCATGTTTTCAAGATTCCATCCATGGGGGCTACTTGCTTTTAGGGCTGATAATTACACCTAGTCAAATTTGTAGGAAAAAGTAGATCCCAATATCATGACCTAGGTAGGTAAGTCAATCTGGACCATCTATTCAAGCAAGGTTTGAGGTGATCCCACACATTACAGCTCATAGGCGCTCTTCTGGGGTTGACCACTTTGGTTTTCCCACTAATGCGGGTCAACAATGAGCCTGCTAAAAAAATCCAACCTATCAATAGCATATATGCATTTATTTTCTTATATCTTGATTGTCATTGGATGAACTAGGCAACCTCGGTTGCCATGGAAGCATGGACCCGCCACCATCCAACGACATGCTTGAAAGGTCATGGGGGTACCTAGATGATCTACAAGAAGACGCTCTTACAACATCCACTACTGTCTATATGCTTATCTATTTTAATCTTGAACAATGAAATGGGGTCCACAAATATTTGGGATGTTTTTGGCTAAAATTTCACAACAACATTGTTCCTAGTTTCACCAACTTGAGAGTTGTCATTGCTTCTTGGTCTTTGAAAGGAGGGCAACAATAAGAACTATGTTTGAATTTATAAGGTAAACGAGAAAAATCAAGCTTCCTGTGAAAGCCGAAATTTAAGAAGTTCCTCTTTAAATACACTAAGATTAGGTTTAGGAATTATCGGAATCAATGTTGGGCTGGTATACATGTGCGCGATCAGTATCGATTTGGGCATGAACCGCGCTCAATCAAGTTAGGACTTTCTTGTTGGGATTTTAATTCTAGTCTAAACCCTTCATGTCACGACCACAATGCCTATCAAATTTGAGTAGAATTTGAAGGTTTGCAATTTTTAACACAACTCGAGCTGCAAAGATCCACATTCAAATATCTGCATTTTCACTCAGGATTCAAGCAGCAAGAAATCCATCAAATTCTAAGTTCCAAGCACCTAAAATTTGTTAGAATTTCCTTGGAACATTCCTCGATTCCTTGGAATTGTTGTTCGACCTTCATTTGAATTCGAATTCGAATTCGACTTTAATTTAACAATTCACATTTGACCTTCATTCGATAGTCAATATTCGACATTTGACACTCCTTCAATTTGAACCTCATTCAAATCTCACGTGTGTCAACCAATATTGTCCAAAGTACTCTTACTGCATCTTTTTAGCAAAAATAGACCACAGTCTCTGTCACACACTTCAAGATGACTTTTTCATTGGGATCAGGTATGGACATCAGCACACATTAACTACAGTCCAACCATTGGACCTATACTCTTCTTGGACAGAAGGTTTTGTGTTAGTTTTAGAAATAGAAGCCTAAATTGCCATCTAAAACAAGCTATCTAGACAAGCAGCCTTTCAGTGCAACCATATCTACAAGCTTTCAAGCTGTGGACTCAAAACTCCTTAGAGTTTTATTTTTTTTATCTTTGTAGTTCGAAAAACAAAACACTATTTTCTCACAAATAAGGGAATACAAGAGAGAGAAAAAAGCCTGCCCACACCATGCATGATTATACAAAAGTAGAGAGAGAGAGAGAGAGAGAGAGAGAGAGAGAGAGAGAGAGAGAGAGAGAGAGAGAGAGAACAATGAAATCATTGCATTTAGTCTATGTTGTTAGCGAAATCTTATGTACAACAAGTTCCTACTCTATATGTGCAACAATTTACTTACACTAGCATCATAATGTACATTATGTCTATCTTAATAAGATAGCCAAGTTTGGAGCAAGAAGTTCCCCATTTTCCACAACAAATTGAGACTTGAGCTTGGTTGGGTCTTTGTACCACATGTACAACTCAGGATAGTTTGGGGCCAAGCAAAATAAAATATCATTTGTCATTAGCTCAAATGTTACAAATAGATGCTTATCATAGAAAAACCTGATTTGTGAGATTGTGGGCTATCAGCTCAATGTTACAAGCAGGACTCTATCCATCAAACACCTATTTGCTTTATTGCATGCCATCAGCTCACTGTTACAAACAAGGGTTTATCTACAAACACTAAATTGCATCTTTTCTCAATCTCACTAAGAAGGTTGCACCTTTTGAATACTCAAATGACATATCTTGTCCCCTGTATATGGCGGTTGAATGCAGGCTTATGCTTCAGAAATTTGCAGTCACGAGCATCAACCTTTCGTTTTCTCTGTGGTGAGTATTGTAGGACTCTCTCTCTCTCTCTCTCTCTCTCTCTCTCTCTCTCTCTCTCTCTCTCTATATATATATATATATATATATATATATATATATATATATATATATATAGATATATATATAGACACACACACACACACAAACACAGTTATTTGCTGATTTTCACTTTCTAAAGCATGTTATTCATAAAACTTGGCTTCAGCCCGTGAATCGTTAATGTAATTCTTTTTGATGTATTTAAGTCCATCTTGTGTGTAGATAAGTACCACGTGGGGGATTGGACTAGTCATTGGTCCATCATTGGGTGGATATCTATCTCAGGTGCACAAGGATTATTTTCTTTCATTTGATTGTAATCATTTTTTGACTAAGAGTGCTTTTAATTCACCTCACTTGATCTATGATTGATTTTGTAACCTTGTATCAGCAAAAAGAATAAGGTGATCTAAAGATTCATGAGAGGCTTTTCCATGCGCATTGACATTTAAAAAAAAAATACAATTGAAAACGTTAAAAGGAGTTTTCAATTCAAACTCACCTAAAATAGCACGTCAGATTTGAGAGAATCACATGATAGCTTATTGCTATTGCCACAAACTTAACAAAAGTACATAAATTTTTAATTTTCGAAAGATTTAGCATTTCATTGAATCACCAACCAAAACCTTGTACCACTGTCATCTGATAACCAGAATAAACATAGGATTAAAACTTACACATAACTATCAATAGTTTTAGAAGACAACATAGGAAAAATACAAGAATCCTCTTCGACATGTACTTACAATCTTTTATGTAAGATTAAATTCTTTACTAGTCATGACAAACGTAAAAGTATGATATTTTTTATTTGTGTTTTTCTACCAACTTCGAAACCACAGCAGTTCAATTTATCTCTATTTACTTTTCAACCCCCTTTTTGACAAGCTTCTTTGGTTCCTCAATGGAAATGAAGATTTTAGAAGCTCAATAGACACTAGAGTACTTAGAGCTAATCATTTTACATGGTACATGTGTTTGAGAGGGCCAATATCTTCTTCTTGAGTTTTTCCATCTTGAGAAGATAAAGAAGGGACAGTCTGATTTGCCTTGAGCAATATTATGTTAGAACTAACTTTTTGATAGCGAACAAACAGTATTTTACAAACTTCTTGAAAATGCCTTCAAGGCTCTGCCACCAATTTTTTTTTGTGCATGCAAAAGCTTACATATGTGTACACTGTACACCAGCAACAGAAGATTTTTCTCCAGTCCAAACTTTCTCAGGAGCTTTTTTCTGTGCAAAATTTTGTATGCACTCGATGAAAAACATTATTTACAGCAGTCAACCTACTTCTGCCTAAAAGTTGTCCCAATCCACTAACCTTGAGCAAGAATCTTTCCAATTTCTACCAGTGCTTGTTTTTTGCATTTAGTTATCCCATTCTGCTTGGGACTGAATGAATCAATAAATGGAAAATCAATTCTTTCATATTTGCATGGAGGCTTGAAGGCTCCAAAGATGCACTTGTAGCCCATGTCAGTTACAGCTAAACATTTATAACTGTCATATTTTCAGCCCCATGTCTCAAAGTTTGAATTTATCCATTACCTTTGCTTGCTGCACATAAACACAAGAATGTCAAGCCTTCACAGATTTATGTAAAAACCAACAGAGAATCAAGTTTCCCTTGTGATATTCTAAGATTTCAAAGGGTAATTTCTTGAAACATGATTCTAGTGGTGGTTCTTGGAAGCCAGGTATGGGTGCTTGAAGTCTCCTACTATGCATAAGTCTTTATTTAACTATAAGTTCATTAACCTTATATATGGAAAACATGGACATGGTAAATGCTCAAACTAGGTTTTTAATCATACTAAATTGCAGTTGTTGCAACTTTTCATAAAAATCTTACTCTTTAAAATCTGATGATTTCAGCCTGCTATCAAATATCCTAAGCTGTTCACAAACCCTATTTTTGAACGGTAAGTTTGCTTACTTTTCATTGGATATGAATTTGATTCACGTTCAGTATTGGTCCTTAAGAGCAACCTCTGTATTTAGGTACATGTTTTGTGATCTAAAGAACCTCTTGTGCTCCTGCTGATTGAGGGTATTGAAAATTAATGTTGATGGAGTGTCTGCCACTGCAGGTTTCCGTATGCACTTCCATGTCTTTTCATTTCCGTATATGCTGTTTCACTGCTTGCGATCACCTCTCAGATGCCGGTATATCATGATGTTCCTTATAATTTTGGTTTCTGTTGTGTTCTTGAGTGTATGAGAGAACATGCAGGATCGTTTTGCTATAGTACCTGGGCATACACAGTCTGAAATAGTTTATTTGTATGTGCATGAGAGCATGGTCCGTACATGATTTTTCTTGAATTGAACAGATGAAATTTATCTTAACTTTTACATGAGGGTTGTGTGCTAGTTTGAAGATCTTTGCCAAAGGTGGCCTAATTGATGGTCCTAGTCACTTTTTTTTACAGATGATTCAGAGTAGTAGGCACAGGAACAATTTGGTTATGCAGATTTTTCTATTGAAGAAATGAAGATTATGCATTAGTTGTTGAAGAATCTTGCAAAATCTAGTGCTAACATTCCCTTGATAGAAGGTTTTTTTAATTGAAGTGATGATCTGTGTTTGTTTGATAAATGTAGCTTGTTATTTCTGAAACTTCTTTTGTTATTCACAGGAAACTGTTCATAAACATTCTCACAAGGTTGACGAAGACTGCATTAGTATGTGCAAAGATGAAACGATGAAAGATGAAATAAGGAAAGATGGTGTATTAGATTCAGCTGATGCTTCTGTTGACAAAGACACTCCACAATTGGAACACAAGATTGTCATGCATGAACAGAAGAACTACATGCCTCACAAATCACTATATAAAAATTGGGGCTTGATTGCTTCTATTGCTATCTACTGTATCTGGAGCATGCACGATGTGGCTTATATCGAGGTAAATTTCCTTATATAAGGCTTCTTGTATTCATCTCTCCTATATGTTGGTGAACAAGTTAAAAGAGCTATGCAATAGTTTAGATTTTGCACATACCTTTCTGTGACACTTTTTTCTGTAGTTGTTAAATGACATGTAAAAAAAGCTTGTTATGTACTGGCATTAGTTGCACTCTAATATCACTGAAATTATATGTACTATAGTATATTTTGAACTTATATGTACTATAGTATAATTTGAACTTATATGTACTATAGTATATGTACTATAGTATAATTTGGACTTTCAATAAACTCAATGTTCAAGTATGTTGATTGTATAAGATGTTGATATTCGAGTACTACTGGTGCTAATGCAACTAATTGGAAGCAAAGTTAAGTTTTGTTTAAGATGTTGCTAATATGAGAGTTCCATGGATTCCATTGCATGTTTCTTTATTTTGCAATACTTACCTTTCTTCACACAAAAGCCCTCTTCCACTAGTGAACCCAATGAAACTATGCCAATTGTGCAGATTTTCTCATTGTGGGCAGTGAGCCCTCAACGAACTGGGGGTTTAAGTTTGACAAGTTCTGGAGTTGGTAAAGTACTTGCAATATCAGGTAGTGAATAGTGGCTTACAAGTGTCGTTTTGTAATTTTTACCATGTGGTACTCCAATAATATTGTATTTTTGAATGATGATGTTGATCAATTATTGTGCTTATTTCTTTTCAATTGGTGATGAAAGAACTAAAAACAAACTCAAGCTTCATTTAGCACTTGCATTCTATGGGAATGGAAAAAAGCATAGCTGCTAGTTTATGACTATTCATGTACGCTTGTTCCATTTTTTTTCAAGGCCTTTTCCACAAAGTGTGGAACAGTCTTTGAAGTTTGTTGATTACTTCTTTGCACAGCAGAAACACTCATGTCAATTGTGATAAAAATCGATTCGCACAGTCTACACTACGATATTAACCAACTATCAACCATAGGATATTGAGAACTAGAAAGAAACTAGGCCCACACCATAGAACTCCAAAAACTATATATTACACCTGAAAGAGAAAATAGTACATATAGTTAAGCACTAATTTTTTAGGGGGTACCGCTGCATGGCTAGCTAGTCCATGTTTGCTTTTCATGTGAAAAATTGCCTATGTTGGCAAATCTAGCCATGTAGAATATTATACATTTTGTCTATATTTCATGTTTGACACTTGTATGGCCAAAGTGCCATATGGCAATCTACACCTAATTTGGTTAGCTCGAGTCAAGAGGAGTGGGTGTGTCCATTTGGTAGTGATTCCTATTTTGTAGGATCTAGACCTTGATTTGTGATGAGATTTCTACCAACCATGCACCTACTAAGCATGACTATAGGATCTAGGCTAGGGTTTCATTTTAGAGCAAGAAAGTTGAGTCTACTTCCTTATTACATGCTAGAGTTTCACCTAACTTAGCAAAGGAAGTGAGTTTTACTATGTATTCCCTCTCTCCATAGTGAGGAGTTAGATTATTTTTGGGAGACATTGGCAATCTTGAGTTTGAGCTCTACATGTACATTGATATTGTGAACCAAATGAAACCATTACTTTAAGCACTTCAATCTCTGTTGTAAATCCGTACTGGAGCCTGCTCTTTGCACGTGTGGACTCGGATTTGGGTCTTTGATCTTGTTTATTGATTATCAATACTTGTTATGTGTCAAATTGCCAATCTAGATTAAGATTTGTTGTCTAGTTTTTTGATGCATTGTTAAGCAAGCACATAATCTCTCTTGTGGATCTTCTAAGATCCATTTTTGGTCCCCAAAGTACTGTGCTTTCACATGGTATCAGAGCCAAGTACAAGAGCTTTGATCATAGATTCATTCAAATCCATTTTTAACAGTTTTTGGTGCAAAAAACTAGTCTTGAGAGGGCAAGCTAGGAGCTAAGTTTTGGTGGTAGAAATTGATCTCAAACTTGGTAGGGATCAAATTCTGTACTGTTTCCACGTGTGGGCAATTCTGAACCACATTAAATGCACTACATTCATTTGGTCACTGTAAATTCAATTTGTGAGCTATTGGTGTAATTTTTGGTGGAGATCCTAGCATAATCTACCAAGATCATATGCCATTGATTAGATTTGAATTTGTTTCATGGAATCTAATTAATCTAGGCTGAGTTCAAGTCCTATTAAGGTTAAAAACAGGTCTTGAAAGTACACCAAGAAGGTAGAAAGAAATTAAGTCATTTTTTGTCCAAAAATAGAAAAGACTGTCAAGATATTTGTTTGAAAGTAGATTTCACTTCATCTTATCTTCATTCCAACTTTGTGAGGGAGTGATAGAACTGTGATCATTAATCCATTTGTTGGATTAGAAATCAAAAGTGTGAAACCTTTGTGAGTTTCAAGTCAAACCAATCTATTTCTTGTGTGTGGAATTCACTAGTAAGATGGGATCTATTGGAGCATACCTTCTAGAAGCTAGTGAGGGATTAAATTCTACTAATTATGAAATTTGGAAGGTTAGGATGGAGTCACTCATGGTGCTCCAAGACTTTATGAGTTTCTGATTGATGATGAAGATGAACCTCTAGGTGCACAGGAGTTAGCTAAATACAAGAGGAAATCTAGGCTTGCACTTCACTGTGTGAAGATGAATGTAAGCAATGATTTGTTGAGAGAAGTATCAGCATGTACTAGTGCTAAAGAGGCTTGGGAGTCTTTAAAGTCAATTCATGAATCTAGTAACACTTCAGGAATTCAGAAATCAGATTTTGCAAAGCATGAGAAGAAGTGAGGAGAGTGCACAGGATTATGTGCTAAGAATCAAATCTCTAAATAGGGAGTTGGCTTCCATTGGAGAGAAGATCAGGATGGAGAGCTTGTACAAATTGTCCTCAATGGTCTAGGAAGTAGCTTTACAAATTTGGTCCAAAGCTTTGCAATCCAAGACACTTTGCCCACTATAGAAAAGCTTCATCGTGTATTAGTGGCTGAAGAGTGTAGGATGATGCACACCAATGCAAGAATGAACTCAATGTCTTTGCAGGATGGTGATGAGAAAGCCAATTTCTTGTTCAAAGGCAAGAAGAAGACCAATGGCAAGAAGAAGCACTTCAAGGAGACCAAGGAAGAGGATGATGCTTCAAGCTCAAAGGGAAAGATCAAGGACAAGTCAAATGTTTTTTCTGTGGAAAGAAAGGACATTTTGCATCAAAATGTCTTAAGAAGAAGAAGGCACAAGAGAGCAAACAAAGCAACATTGCACATCAGGAGGAGGAGGAGGAGGAGGAGGATGAAGAAGAATCATCCTTGATGGTTTCCAACAAACCTCCATCATCCAAGAGCAACACCAACGATTCTTGGTGGATTGATAGTGGGGCTAGCTCCCACATGACATATCAAAAGTACATTATCTCCACTTTACTTTGTTACAATGATGTACGTACATCTATCTATACTGCAAGTAGTCAAGAATGTCAGAACATGTTTCTAAGTCAACCAAGAATATGCTTAGTGTTGGCCAATTAATGGATAATGGCCTTGATGTACAATTTAAGCATGGAGTTTGTTCCATCCTTAGAAATGATGAATGTATAGCTAAAGGCTTTAAGCAAGGTAGATTGTGTAAGCTTGATGCTAATATTGCAGTGGAGAGTGTTAATTTGGCAAAAGTAGAGATATCAAAGGTGGAACTATGGCACAAAAGGTTGGGCCACCCCAACTTCAAAGCCATGGAAACTATGTATGCAAAGGAGCTTGCACTCGACCTCCCCAAGCATTTGTCAAAGTGTGGGAAGATATGTGAAGCATGTAGCCTCTCAAAGGCTCACAAACTACCCTTCTCAAGATCTACATCTAGATCAAGCACTCCTCTTGAACTCATCCATTCGAATGTGCATCTCAGTCATGTACTTAGTTTGAGTGAGTGCAATACCTTTTCTCTTTTGCCAAATCTCTACTCCAAGGCAATAGTGCACAAGTCCTAAATTTGTCATATCAAAGCTAGTTGACAATCTTCTTTGATTGCTTTTTTTGAGCTCTTCATCATTGCCTGTGATTACGAGATTGTCCACATACAATACTACTAGAGTGATGCCATAGTCACGAAAAAAGTAGTAAAGATTAGAATAAGAGGAAGTGCATACCAAAACCCTAGACAAGAGGTTCTTATCAAAGTGGCTATACCAAGCATGTGGTGCTTGTTTCAACCTATATAGTGCTTTCTTCAATCTACATACTTTGTCCTCTTTGCCTTGTACAACGAACCCAAGTTGTTGTTGCATATAGACTTCCTCCTCAAATACCCCATTAAGGAATGCTAATTTCACATCCATTTGGTGTAGATTCCATCCAAACATAGCTTCTAATGTGATGATCATGCTAAGCGTATTCCACCTAGCTATGAGAGCAAAGGTCTCCTCATAGTCTATGCCCTTGCTTTGCGCACACCCCTTCATAGCAAGTCTTGGCTTCTATTTTATTAGCATTCCATCTGCATAATACTTGGTTTTGAACACCCATTTATTGCCAATGGGATCTTTTCCTTTAGGAAGATCAACTATCGCCCATGTATCATGTCACTTTGGAATCTGTCTCTTCCTGCATTGCCTTTTTCCATATCTCATCATCTTTGGCTTCCTCCTTGCAGGAGGGTCCCTTGGATTGAATGATATTGCTCATAAGTGCAATATCAACTTGAAATCTATCAATTTCCATCTTCTCCCTCTCCCTCATGGAATGTCCTAGCTCTCCCTCTTTGCTAGACTCGGTAACCTTGCCTTGTCATCCATGAGCTTTTTGTACCATTTAGGTAACTTATGTTGAGGCGATCCACTTTGAGGTGAATACGTGTCCGAAGGCGAATCCTTTTCCTTCCTCTTATCACCTGCAACCTATGTCTTACCTTATCCATAGGCTTGTTGTTGACTCTTCATCGTTTCTCCACTATTGGAGGAGTACCACAACCTTCATCTTCGGCTTGATGATCGACCTGTGGTGGTGGCATTGCTTTGTTCTCAATGAGAAGCTTGAATAGTTCATCACTGGGTTTTCGTCATCGCCAAACCTATGAATTTCATCAAATATGACAACACGGCTTATGTGCATGCGTTGTCCGAGTGGATCATAGCATCTATACCCCTTGGTTTTCTCATCATACCTTGTAAAGATGCACTTCAAAGTTTTCACCTACATTTTGCTTCTTTCACTCTTAGGTATATGAACATAAACTCAACATCCAAATATATGCAAACCATCCATCTTAGGCTTCTTACCACTGAATGCCTCATCTAGTGTGCGATTAGGTATAGCAACCGTTGGGCTTCTATTTTGCAAGAATACGATAGTTCTCACGACTTTCGCCCAGAAAGAATCCGAAATTTCCATATGTGCCATCATTGCCCTAGCAGCTTCAACTAATGTGCGGTTCTTCCTTTCAGCTACCCCATTCTATTGAGGAGAATCAACTTGTGCAAGTTGTTGCTTGATTCCATGCTTCATGCAAAAATCAATAAAGGCTGTGGATCGATATTGACCACCATGATCAGATATGAGCACCTTAATCTTGGCACCTGATTGATTCTCCACCAATGCTTTGAAATTTTTGAAACACTCAAATGCATCAGATTTTTCTCTAATCATGTAGACCCAAGCCTTTCTAGGGTAATCATCAATGAAAGTCAAGAAATAAAAGGCTCCATCAATGGACATTACCTTCATTGGCCCGCATAAATCCAAATGCACCGTGTACGACATATGCACATATACCAAAGGACTTGCGGAAGAAACTTGATGCAAAATCCGTAAAGCGTATCTTCCTTGGGTATAGTGAAGGCGAGAAAGCCTATGAGCTATATGATCTTGAAAACAGGAAGAAGATCCTAAGTCAAGACGTCATCTTTGACGAAGAGCATTCACCCAAGATATAGGAGCAGGAGAAAGTTGGAACTTCTGAGTTCCTACCATTGATTGATTCCATGGATGAGGATCCTAGTCTAGAGCCCTGTGAGCCTCAAGAGCAAGTGCAACAACAGGTGCCTGAACATGCTAGTTCAAGATCTCAATTTGGCCAAGTGGCAGAAGCTGAAATTGGGGACAAACGAAAGACTAAGACTATACCATGGGAGACGTGGTCAGCATCCACACCGCCTACCATTAGGAAGAAGCTACCTAGGTGGTATTGGGAAACAATCAAAGAGGGTCAAATGATGGAAGAAGGAGAGAGCAATGAATAGGGTTCCAGAAGATCTCTTAGGTCTCATGAGAGACAAGAGGCTAACTTTGCTCTTATGTCCACTATTTTAGATGCAAATGAGCCATAGTTCTTTCACAAAACCGTGAAGGAAAAGGTATGGCAACATGCCATGCAGGAGGAGTACGACTCCATTGTCGAGAATGACACATGGGAGCTCACTACATTGCCAGAAGGGAAGCAACCAATAGGTTGCAAGTGGGTCTATACGACCAAGTTTCATGCCAATGGAATAGTGGACAAGTACAAGGCAAGGTTGGTGGCGAAAGGCTACGCCCAGCAAGAGGGGCTAGACTATGATGAGACATTCGCACTTGTTGCTAAGATGACATCTATCAGGACCGTTTTGGCCTTAGCCTCATATTTTGATTGGGATGTCCATCAAATGGATGTCAAGAGTGCCTTTCTTAATGGGCACCTACAGGAGGAGGTTTACATGGAACAACCGCAGGGGTTTGAGATAACAGACAAGGAGAATCTAGTTTGCAGGCTTAAAAAAGCCTTGTATGGGCTCAAACGGGCACCAAGGGCTTGGTATAGCCAAATTGACGAGTACTTTGCAAGACAAGGGTTTGAGAAGAGTAAGTCTGATTGCAAGCTTTATGTCTTCAAGTAAGGAGAAGAATTTGCTGTTGTTGTGCTCTTTGTGGATGATCTACTCATCACAAGAAGCAATAAGTAGCTTATTGCTTGTGTTAAGAAAAATCTTTCTAGTGAGTTTGAGATGAAAAATTTGGGTCTGCTACACTATTGCCTAGGAATTGAGGTTTGGAAAGGGAAGCGTTGTCTTTGTATTTCTCAGGCAAAGTATGCACAAAAATTATTGAAGAGGTTTAACATGCAAGGGCTGGACAGCCTCCACCAAAACTGCAAAAAATGATGAAGAAATCGTCGAAAGTGATGGGCAGTAGGGCGCTGGACAGCCACCACCAATCTGCAAAAATGACGGAGAAAAATCGATGAAAGTGATGGGTGATAGGGCGCTGGACAGCCTCCACCAATCTGCAGGAAGGTTGACGGAGAAAAATCGATGAAAGTGACGGGTGGTAGGGCGCTGGACAGCCTCCGCCAATCTGCAGGAAAGTGCTCTAATACCAAGTTACAAGCTAAGATTCACTAGCTATGCTAGAAAGCAGGACTTTAGCTAGAAAGCGGGAAGAGAATGCTTAAGGAGGCTAAAAGAGGAGCAATCATCATAAACTGAATAAAGGAATACAATGATGCCCTACTTATACCCTCTCCCTGAATCAAATGGAGGATTCAAAAAAGGGAGGGAAAAGGATTTGGAGGGAAAATAGTGCGCCCTCTCAATAGGAGGACCCCCACTTCAAATCAATGTGACCAAGTCCTAGAAATATAACCAAATAGGGCCCAAGGCCAGTATATGAATAAAAAGGGCCCTTAGGCCTGCTTATGCATAATAACAATAAAAGAATGGACGCGGCGAATGTAATGAGCCAAGTCCATAACTCTTTCCCATCTACTTCAAACAACAATCCAACCAACAATTGATTAATCTTTAACCAAAACCATTAAGGCATCAAAAATTGACTTCGTCTTTTTGCTCAAGTCTTGAGCAAAATTGTCTTTCTTTGATGCAATAGAAACTTTCTTTTGCTTTAGAGCACTCTTTTGAATCCTCCCTTGTTCACCTTTACAATTCACAGCTTCCGAATGATTCAAAAAATCAAAAAATTGATAGCTTTTCTGTTAACCTTTCCGGTTCTTCTAATTCTCTTAGAATTCAGAAAAAGTAGCTTGTAACTTGTATTGCACCCAAGGCTCTCATACCATGATAAAGATCGATTTGCACAGTTTACGCTATGATTCCAACTAGCTATCAACCACAAAATATGGAGAACTAGAAAGAAACTAAGCCCACACCATAGAACTCCAAAGAGAAAATAGTACATATAGTTAAGCACTAATTTTTTAAGGGGTACCGCTGCATGGCAAGCCGGTCCCATACAAGACAATTGTCCTATCTCACTTACTCGAGTGTCGTCAATGTGGCCCTCATCACTATAGCATGTACTAAAAGTTAAAAAGTTGCTATTTGCAATAGAACAGTGTAATGACTAGAAATAACTGGAATTACACTGGGCTTATTGCAAGCGAGTTTGAACATCTTAACATTTTAATTCATGTTTTCATGTATGTATTAAACCTATTTCACCTACATTTCTTGTATTTCAACTTGATCTGCTTGACTTTCCTATATAGATGTATGGCAGATTAAGTTCTGATAGCTCATTATTTTCTATTGTAAGGTGTCTGTGTACTCTTTTTTCAAATGGTGCTATTCCCTCCTGTGTCCAACTTTCTAGGTCCAATTGGTGTTGCTCGTGGTGCCTCGGTGAGTTTTCTTTTATTAATTCTCGTTCATTTGTCTGTTGTACAGAATGCTAGCTTATATCTTAAACTCTCCAAAATCAAGAGTACTAACTGGTTTTGAAGAACCTGATATGAACTTTATGATCAATTGCAGATGTTATCTATCCCTTTGTTAGCAGCATACCCTTACATATCAACATTAAATGTGTCTTGGTCATGGGCTGCTATCATCATTGCATCAATTCTTAAAAGTGCACTCTCGGTAAGCATCTTCTTTTTTCTTGTCTTTAAGTGTCTCTAAACTAATTGAGTTTTAAGTGGCCGGCCAAGATAATGCACTCAATTAAATGGCTTTTGTCTTTGTTATTGTTCTAGCGTTTGGAAAAAAACTTATTGGGCACATTTCTTGTCATTATGAAAACCCATCAGTTTTCCAAGACTAGTCCCTCCTCGATACCCTTTTGAATCTTCATTGGTTTCTTGAAAATATGTTTAGTATTACGAGTATGTGTATCAGTGGACCCATTTTGTTTGCAATTTGCAATGTTTAAGCCTTTACTTGCATAAGAGGAAGACCATGTGCTCAACGAACATTTGTGAAGCTGGTCAAAGAAGCTACATTGTTGATCTTTTGACCTAATTGGATACATTAACTCTTTTCACACTTTAAAAGCCCAAGAGGCCTAGATCATGCCCACATTCTACTATAAAGTATTTCTAACCTTGTCTCTCAAAGCTAAATGATTTTGAGTATTGGAAAGGCCATTGCAAGGTTAATCTAGAAATATCGTTGTTTTATTTTATCCAAAAATTTGCAAATAGAAGTTGTGGATGTGCAAGTACGTCTTATAAGGATGCTCTGTACGTAAAAAGTTATTGATCAATTTTGACCTCAAAATTACTACTCAATTACCTTAGTTCCATAGTTAGGATAGATGCCTGTGTTTCATCATTTGGCAAAAGCCTAACATATTACCAAGGTCTCGGCTTTTTGGTAGGGTGTAGAGAGGAACCCTTTGTTTCCTTAACCCTAAGGAAACCACGAAGAATATTATCATTTCATTCTTGTAGTTGATAATTGTAGTTACTGAGAGATTCATGTGATTGCTCAAATAGAAGCATTCCTTGAAGGGTTTGTGAGGAAATAGGTTGTTGACTTTCTTGACATAGGTGCATAATGTATAAAAAGTCGCTCTTTTTATGTAGTCATTTTTTATCATTTTGGTCATGACATGGTTTTGTTTTCCATAAACGAAAAAAGTTTGGCATACTAAAATATTGATGTTGATGCAAAAGATTTACAAAACACTTTATCAATGCATTCATTAGTGCTAGTAAAATAGAACCAACCCATGGATAGTTTTTATGAGTGAACATTGCAAGCACTAGCTTTTTGGGACAAGAAACAATCCTTGACCTAGTTGCTACACAATGTTGAATGTAGTGACACACATGCTGTTATGTAACAAAACATAAGTTGTAAGAAGTCTACAATCTAACGTTTTCATGGAAATACAATGTGTTGGAGTATGTTATGAAAGGGTGTGCTATTTTTGTGCCCTAAGTTGGTTACCTTAGTTGGTGCCCTAACCTGCTTAAAAAGCTATTCAAGAGTATAAATAGCAGCCACTCTTTCTCATTTGAGACATCATGTTTTAGAGATTTTCCTAGGTTCTTAGTTGGAGAACTTCTTGATCTTCGTGGGGGGACTAGCTTCTGACTACATGTGAAACAATCCTTGACCTATTTGCTACACAATGTTGAATGTAGTGACACACATGCTGTTATGTAACAAAACTTAAGTTGTAAGAAGTCTACAATCTAACATTTTCATGGAAATACAATGTGTTGGCTATGCAATTTTGCAAACCAATTTCCTAGCTAATTGAGATTGGTTGAGCTAGAGTATACTCCAAGCTAGAATTTATTCTTGAAACATAGACAATAGTGGTCTAAATTTTTCAAAATGTCAGACAATAGTAATGACGAGACTTTGATGGTGTATTGATTAAGCGAATGGGATCATACCTAGGCAGTGAGGTTAAGGATATCAAAAAGCCTATTGAAAAATTTGTGATACATCCTCATGCTGGTGTTGCATCTACATGGCAAGGTCTCGATGATGCTTGAACTTTTGCTCTAGTAACGACTACATGAAAGACATAGAAGCAAAGTCCCTTGGGATACCACTGGGATAAGGAGCATTCATAGCGGGTCGCAAGTAGAAATTTGCCAAAAAACAAATGTAGATTATGTTAGAAAGTGTATGAATGTATAGCAATTTGTGACTGTGATTCACATCGAACAATTTTAACTAGCTCCATGCTCATGGGACTTGCTACCATCCACCAAGTCCCACAATTCGTTTCTTTTTTGTTTCACGGGAATTATGCTCATGTGATCCCAAAATTTGCACTAGTTTACTTTTGTAATCACATGGTGTTTACCCGTTTCCCAGTTCCCGTTTCTCAATGATATTTCCTGAGAGTTCCACATTTCGTAAATGCGAAACATTTTCCAAAATAACGTTTCATATCTTGTACATACATTCTCAGTCATATTTAAGTATACACTTGATTCGATTGATCCCATTCTCAAGGAACAACAAATTTTTCCAATTTCTATGAAATTATTGACATGTTTGAGTTCAAATTTGCTACAAGATGTCATACACAGAAAGCAACACAGTCATTTCAAAATACTTAAAAGTATTCAAAGTGGATGTATTCTCATCTAATCAAAGCACACTTAGAGTCAAAATTTACATTTGATCCTATCCTAGAAAAGACCTTGGTTCAGATGTCAAACATCAAATTCAAAACTAGTTGCTAACGGTTTCTTGGTATGTTCAAGACAAAACTCATGGGCACTTATTTTGGTTAATGGAACTAAATCCAGTCAAACTGAAAATTGAAAACTTTTATGTTCCAAAAGAAATAGATTAGTATTTGGATAGCTTCCCATATCATTCATAGTTATATGTTTCCTCTTTCTTTAGGCTTAGGCCAACTTGATCTTAAGAGAGAAACTAGAGGGAGCATGTTTCTTCTCTCCACATACATTTATGTTCCTGTTTACTTCATATACTTGTGAACCGAATGCAATTTTCCTCTCCTTATGCTGCTCTACTATCACTATTTGCTAGCCTTGAACTTTTGTTTGCATCTTAAATATTAATTTTCCTTTCTGGTTGAGAAGATATGGATGATTTTAGTCATGTCTATAATTCTCTGTACCTTTTCAGCTACATGAGCATTCATCTCCTTGGATATCAAGAATTCCAACTTTTCATTTTGTGCTATATGTTGCCAAATCTTAATTGTCAGTCAATTCCAGCTGTGTTGCACTTGTTAGTTCTTTTGGCACCCTTAGGGATCAAAATTGATTGAATTTATTGTGGCTCGTGCCCATTAGAGTGAACGAATCATCACCCTTAAGAAAGCATTCTGGAAGTTGAAAGGAGTTCATTCTCTTGTAATTGGAGTTGCTTGTTTGGAGACTCGAGATTTCTTTGTAGGAGATTCATGGCCAGCCATCCTCCTGTGGAAGACATGCAATTGTTATGAAATGATATTTAGAGAAACATGAACTGCGAGTGATGTGTTAAAGCCATGTTGGGTTAAAGACAAATTGCATCATATAGATAATAGGAGGTAGACCAGAAAAGACTTCAATAGCTATCTCCTTTCTTAGAAAGGTCCTAATATCAAGGATTGATCAAATTACAGTAGTTCGAAAGGGAGCAGTTTTAAGTGGGACAGATCCCACAGGGCCGGTTGGCTTTTAGCTTTGCAAGCAGGAAGCTGACAAGCAGCAAATGAGGATCCCTTAAGAATTGAGCAGTGTTTCATGAAAAAGCCATTGGAAAGTTACCAGGAGCTGAATGAGAAAAAGAGTCAATTCTAGAATGGATGGGTCTTGGAACATATATAAAAAGTCTACTTCTCAAATCCATGTATAGAATCCAGACAGCTTTGAAATGGTATTGCAATTTCATAGGTCCTTTAAATATGTTCGTGATTGCTCTTTGTATCTTTTGCTTTTTGTATTCTCATGTGAGATTTAACTTTTTCAGGTAGCTGTGTACACTGCTGCATATCTTTTGATGAATAATTCTGTGGTAAGATACACAAACTTTAAGTTTTTTATGCTTTAATGGACATTATTTTGTGTGCAATATTGAAGTAGTTTTCTGAAGGCTGGATTTTGTACTTAGAAGTATTTGTTCTCGAACTTTACATTTAATTGAAGAATTTTACATGCTGTGGTTTTTTAATGTTGTATTTTTTGAGATTTTATTCTATTTAAGTTCATGACCTTGCATAAAAGTCGGGGAATGTTGCTAAATGCATCATTTAACATTGCGTTTTAGGTGGTCATAGATATTGCAAGTATGGAAGAACATAGTAATTGCAAAAAAATTAAGTCTCATCAATGTAAGAAGTTCCAATTCTCAGCTGGTGCATATTTCTCGATGTTGTAGACACAAGATCAACGAGGAGCTGCAAATGGGCTTTCAATGAGTGCAATGTCCATCTCCGTTGCTGTTGGGCCTGCAGGTGGAGGTGCACTGTAAGCACATCTGTCCGTTTTTAATGAGACTGGCATGTCAGTCAAGCTTTCTTTCATGTCAGATCAATTTGATTGGATAAGCAAAGATTGCTAGTCGCTAAGATATGCTTATTATATCTTGCTTCAGCAGCATGTATTTGTATCAAGTAAGCAGTCCTTTAAAATAGTACCTCCTGTTTAGAGGACTTTTTTGTTTTGCCTGCTTAGAGAACTGTTGACTGTACCCTTCAATCTCGCTACTTGTGTATATGTACTTTACCCAAAACACTAATGAAATCAAGCTTGTGCAGTTTTGCTTGGTCTCAAACACGATTGGATGCTGCTTTTCTTCCCGGTAAAGTTTTTCTTTATTGAGTTTTCATTATACAAAACAAGCGTAGCGGAAAACTAATGCATTTGTATTTCTAGCTGTAGCTCTAAAAGAATTGCTGATTTGAATGCAGGGGAACAGATTGTGTTCTTTTTCGTGGGTATGCTTGCCTTAGTCACATGTATTGCAACATTTGAGCCCTTTCTACCACAGTCGGTGAACAAACAAATTGTGGAACCTCATCAATCTGCACAAGACAGAACGGCGGAGCCTCTTCAATCTACACAAGACAGAACTGCGGAGCCTCTTCTATTATGACAGTCCTCGTTATTTGACAACAAATTTGATTTTCCTGGCAATCCATCGAAGCTTTGTTCTTTCTCATTGAGAGGGTTAAAAAGTAGTTGGTTTTTTTAGCTTGAGAAGTTCTTAAGCAAAGATCTTGTAAATGGAGCTTGTAAAACTGGTCTTCCATCATTCAGTTAGAGATGTTTTTAAGCTTCGACATCACAATTTTGGCATATTTTCTTGTTTCCTATCACCTATCACTAGGCATTCCAATCAATTTGTGAGTGTAAATAATTTGTGGTAGCTCAAAGAACTCAGAGAGTCAATGACAAACAATGTAGTGTAGAGCCCTGTGTGCTCGAAGTTCACTTGAACTATATTAACTTGGCCATTGTAGTTTCGTTCAACCAATTCGTTAACCACACTATCCGTTGGTTGTAGATAGACTGATTTCTACTATTGTCATCTTCTACAAAAGAGCTGAGTGAATCTATTCTAAGAGTAGGGAGTAAGCGAGTATAGTACATATGATAAATCTGCAAAATTGCTAGGCTGCAATACTTAGGGCTCACTTGCAAGAATTTGGAATAGATAATGCTTGTTTAACTCCTATGGTTGAATGCATGTAACCTTGTGAGAGAAAAAGTTTTGCAACCTGTCTCTCCTACGTTTTGGCTGCAGAGACAGTTCAGAAATTCAGAGAGTTGGATCTCTGGTTGCTTGGAGACCTGTCATAGGATCCTCAATGTAGGGTCTACTTGGAACTAACAGCCAGTTTGGAAGCGACTGTGCAAGTGAGTATTGCAGGTCGTTTACATTGCTGATGGGCGTTGTTGGTTGAGCAAGAAGGAGATGTTTCTCCTTGAAACTAAGTCTTTGCATCTCCATAGCTCGTGAGCATTCCCTAAACCCTAAACCAGAATAGGGCTAAGGTCTGTTGATCAGAATGCTATCAACCGTTGGTTGAAGCTTGTTTCTTCCATTCAATGGGAGGGATTTGACTCTTGTGGCTTTGGTCTTTATCTTAGCCTAAATAGGGGTTGCATGGCTTTTACATATTGCAATTACTCTTTTCTCGTTGCATGGTTCTAACTTCTTTTTTTGGAATTTTGGCCTTCATGCAATGAATAAGTTGACGAATTGAAGGGTTCCTCGCTAACTGCTAGGATTACTTTGAGTAGGCTCAGGGTTTTGAACCTCAGTAAAGTTATATTAGAGAGTAAAGTTGTGGTTGGTTAGATAGAGGTGATTTTGAATCCACCTAGTTGCGAATGGAATTACCTATTTTCCCGACCTTAACTGGGAGAATGTTTGGAGAATAATTTTACTATCCTAACTGCTATGTCTATGTGATTGATCCATGGATTTAGGATCGACAATAAAGTACTGATTCTTCACGGTAATTTTATCCAGGCAAGTGCCCGATAAATGGAAATTTGATTTCATGGTACTATGTTTTTTTTACGGTTGGAGTAAGGTTACTCCCAGTGAATTGAGTTAAATTGTCTTCGGGAGTTTTTCTCCTTTTCAGTCGGTAAAATATCGATGATTTTGTTATCGCATTCTAATTGATTTTGGTCATTAGTAATTGGCAAGCAAAAGCTTATTGCAAAATACTCGTTGAAGGTGAAATTTAGTTGAACTAATGAAGTAAGTCATGATAGTTGAATACAGGTAACTTCTTTATTCAACAAAAGAGAAGTATCAAAATCCAAATTTTGTGGATTTTCTATTCATGTACTTTCATTAGTTGCAATACACCGATAGACCTTAACGGAGTAATGCTAAGCTAGTCAAATGAATAGGATAATCGACTTTCCATTAGAGTTTGCTATATGTCTAAGGAAATTCTCTATACCTTAGTCGATGAATATTTTTGGGGGACCGGAAAACTCTAAGGGGGGGGAGAAATGGACATCGAGGTTAGTAAACGTATTTGTATTATGTAAATTGGATTTTTGGAAATCCACTTGGGGAAATTGCATAATGTCGGTTATTGAATTCGTTAATTGGAATTCATCTTGAATATCTATAGGACCATGAGTATGACCCTAATTTTGAATGGAAATCATGATATGAGAAGTGAATATGGACACATGGATCACATTGGTACCGTTAGTATGTGATAGAACCTTATTCCTAAGAGTGAAACTCTCAAATGGGAGGGATTTGGGAATCTTGGTACTAACCGGAAGGGTTGCATAATGTGTGGTCCTTGTTGAATCAAAATTTCATAAATGGATTATTGTTATCCATCAAGAATAAAATTAATGGGTTTTCCAGTGCTTGGTGGAATAGATATGTGCCTATGCGATATAGGAAATCCAAATTGATTTTTTAAGATCTCTGTAATATCAAATAAGGTGGTTAAGGATCTTCTGGAAGGAATGGAATTCCTCGTGCCGATTCGGACATAGATATTGGATTGTTTTACTTCGAGTATTTTGAATTCAGACTGTTTCCTTCTAGTAATGAGTACACATGGGTTATTTCAACAATGTATGAACGATATTTCTCGTCCATACCTGGGTCAATGCCTAGTGGTATTCTTGATAATATTTTCATCTATAGTGAATTGCTTAAGGAACAAGGAGAATTCAATGGTTTGAAGTATTTGTTTGGAATTGGTTGAAGATTGAATTCTATATTTGGATATAGGATAGTTTGTTAATATCTTTGATTTTCTAATGATCAGATCTAGAAGCAAAGGAATTTTTTGGAGGAAAAGTTGATGGTATGGGACATCAGTAATTCCAAAAGAAATTTCTTGTGCGAGAGTGATCTGTAGACCAGTGGTTAGTATTTATAGTAATAGTAATGCTAACAAATAAATTCGTTGGTTAATTGTTTCCGAGTATTTGGGAAGATTATGAGATATAAATCTGGATCCCAATGAGGGTATCTCATAATTTACAAGTCAAAAAACCCTTAATGCTATTTCTCACCTTATAAAGAATCCTTCTTTTGATTTTTCGAATACCAGACATGAGATTAAATTCATATGATCCTTACAACATAAGAGTTATTTCTCTTTTGAAGGACTGTCATTATCATGTGAATTACTACTTATATGGTTAAGGCTTGGAATTTGAGATGTTTCAAGATAGTTGTATTTCAATTTCTCGAAGCTAGACTTTCTCTTACGCATAGGTAGATCTCAGATGGATGATGGTTTTTGTCACTCGTGTGGAAAATGTTTGGGAAGACACTTATTATTGACTTTTCAAATATTTTCATGTGTCATCTCTCAAGCTAACTTTTGCAAGAAATTAGATAATTTCTTCGAAAGGACGGGTGAAGTGATGGATAAGATTCTATTAGAGGACCTATCAATTGTACAGTTTTTGAATAAGAGAAATTCTCTAGGGGTTGTGTGGAACAATCTGGAATTAGAGGTTGTTTGAGATTTGAATTCATTATAAGTAGTATTGAGTAAAATCAGAAGTTACTAATCCCAATTGATAGGGATAGAAGTAAGTTTGATTATTAAATGTCTATATTGGGTCAACCTAATCTTAGTGGATGCTAAGAAGTTGATTAAGTGGGAGAAATCTGGTGACAAGAGGTAAGGGTTGGAAAACTCGTGAGAGAGAATGTGTTCTCAGTCTCGGAGATTTCCCAGATTTGATATTTACTCATGAGCAATAGAATTCCTTGGTAGTTGAGTTTCAAGATTCTCAGTGAAATATGGGAGTAACATATGTGGATTTTGGAGGAATCTGCCAGATAAGGACGTATTGTTGGAATTTAATGTAACTCCTTTGAACTGATTGTTGCTACAGTCTGCAATTTTACTCAGATTTTTCCACAAGCGAAAAATCCGACACCCGATACTGTCGCTTCTTTTTACCTTCCTGAGCAACTAAATGTTTAGCGACACTTGTGTAAGTTGTTTTTGGGCCATTTAGGCACTTCCAAAAAAGCGATACTTTTTTGTGAAAAATGTGACACTGCATTTTTACATGCAGTTTCTGGCAAGCGACAATTAGGGCAAAATGCGACACTGCATTTTTACATGTAGTTTCTGACAGGTGACAAAAAGACGAAAAACTCGACATTGCAGATTTACACGGGATACTACACAGGCGACACTCTGCAGAAATACATAGTATTCCAAGTATAAACTGTCTACGTCTTCACGCTCCAATAACAACTGTTCTAATTAGGCAGTTAATCAGCTGTCAAACAATTATGTAAATGTAAAGCTAGAATAATACAAGATCTTCTTGTTGCTATAAATGTACATGAGCAATTGAAGATATCACAAGTCATCAGACAGAGATACAATGACCAGAATGGGTCTTTTAGTAGCTGACTCCTTAGAGTTAGTGATTATAGAGAGAGATAGAGATATTCAGAATGTTAGCAATTGTTTTGAATCTATAAGTAGGATCACGTGCTTATCAGCGCAATTGTATTGTGATCTATTCGTTGTGTTTACAACATTATTATAAAGATTCGTTATTGTTCTACAATATCGCATTCTTGTTGAATGATAATAACTCTCACTCCTCTTACACAAACATTATTATAAGAGAAATGTATGGCTGTCTCTGACGCCTAATTTAATTTTACATTCTCTTCATATCAGATTATTAGTATTAGGGAGATTGCATGGCTGTCTCAGACGCCTAATCGTTTCTTGCAATCTCTTTTTCGCGGCAGTCTAAGACTCCTACACCAATAATTTGATTCAACACAAAAGAACAGCTCGTAAACTCCATTCTCTAAGTAATCCATGATCCTGTTATTAAGAATTTTTGTTTCATCAATTGACATCAATCCAAAATGTCAATAGATGTGGTATCAGAACTAATAATTTCCATTTTATCACATCCCACAAAACTGTTCAAACAACGGAGTTCATCCCAACAGCTCCACTCACCATTGATGGGCCTAGACCCACGACTGTTCAACCATTAGAGGAGTTCTAAATCCAAAAAAGACCCTTTGTAACGATTCTTTTTATATTTTTTCTCAATTTTTTCTTACACATGGACCAATCAAAACACTCAAATTTGAAATCTACGTAACGTAACTTTTTGAGTCCACATTTTGATTTCACACTAAAAATGACATAACTTTTTAGTGGTAAGTCCGAATTTAGCGAAGTTTGGTGCATTGGAAAGCGCTCGACAAGGGATTTCCAATGATATGTTAGATGACATACTTTTGAGCTACGATTAAAAAATTATGGCAAGTCAAAAGTTTTAGTGTTATAATATTTTAATAATATAAACTACATCTTGCACGCATTCTTAAAGGGTCTTTTTGGAGTTCAAAACTCCCCTAATGCACAAGCTGAAGCTATCTCAGTCATGTACCCAAGAGAAACATCCACTCAAGCACCTACAGTTCGAAGGTTTGCAAGACAACAACAATAACCTGATCGTTTTGTCCCTCAGGCGTTCATCAGTCATGATGAACCTGCCACTGTTGTAGAAGCCATGTCAATGTCCAATGCAGACAAATGGAAAGTTGTCATGGATGCTGAGTATCAGTCTCTAATGAAGAACAAGACCTGGAATTTTATCAATCCTCCTACAGGTGTAAAACCAATTGACTCCAAGTGGATCTTCAAGCTAAAACTTAAACCAAATGGATCAATATCCAAATGGAAAGCTAGACTGGTGGTTAAAGAATTTGAACAAGTATATGGGATAGACTACACTGAGACCTTTAGTCCAGTGGTAAATCATCTCTCTATTCATACCTTATTGGCCATAGCTGCTATAGAAGATTTGGACATTCACCAGATGGACGTCCAGACGACATTCCTACACGGATATATACAAGAAGACATATTCATTTATCAACTAGAAGGTTACATCCTTCAAGGCAAGGAGCATTTGGTATGCAAATTGCATAAGGCATTATATGGTCTTAAGCAAGCTCCCAGGGCCTTGTATGAAAGAATCAATCACTTCTTGTTGCAGTACAATTTCACTTCTTGCTCCGCAGACTCTAATGTATATCTCAAGTGTAAAGGGTCAAGCTATGTTATAATAGCATTATATGTTGATGATTCCTTGATTATCAACAATTCAAATCAGTTATTATAGGAAACCAAATCTCTACTTTCATCAGATTTTGAGATGACTAATTTAGGCCCATAGATCGCATGAGTAGAAGGATCACCATAAGCCAACAATCTTACCTAATCAATGTACTTCGCAGATATGGCATGGAGGATTGCAAACCCATAGATACTCCTATGGATCCAAGATGCAAGCTATCCAAAGACGTGTGCCCCAGAACAAAGGCAGATCAGCAAGAAATGTGCAAGTACCCCTATCAGTTAGTCATAGGTTCTATCATGTACTCTATGATCTGCACACGACCTGATCTTGCATATGCTTAGCACATTGTCATAATTCATGTCCAATCAAGACCTACAACATTGAAAAGCCCTTCAAAGAGTTCTGAAGTACATTCAAGCCTCAAAGCACTATGCCTTGAGGTACAACAAACATACAAAAGTTGAACTCTCATTGATTACCTATTCTGATTTAGACTGGGCAGGAGATGTAGATACCAGGAAATTCACCTCTGGCTGCATTTGTTTTCTTGCAGGAGGACCCATTTCATGGAATAGCAGAAAGCAGAAATGCATTTCATTGTCCTCTACGGAATCAAAATATGTTGCAGCTACATCAGTTGTGAAGGAGATAATTTGGCTAAGGAGGCTACTGCAGGATCTACAATTCCCACATATCGGTCCAATTATACTCCAATGCGACAACCAGAGTTGTATAGCTCTATCATTGAACTGACGAACTCACATAAGGACCAACCACATAGAGGTTCTCATTTTCTCAGAGAGAAGGTTCAGAATGAAGACGTTCCACTAAGTTACTGTCATACAAACAATATGTTGGCTTATATTTTGACAAAGCCATTGTCTAGAGATAAAGATTCTACTTAGTAGATATGATAAATCTCAATTGCAGTTCAGATTCATAGCAGTTAGCTTAAGAGGGAGTGTTAATATTTAATCTAACTCCTACTCATCCCAACAACCCTTCATCCTTCTCTGATTTTTACTCTCTCAAATAAAACCTGCAGAAAATGAACTATTTTTTAACAGTCTGCATATTTGAACTGATTGTCGCTACAGTCTGCATTTTTACTCAGGTTTTTCCACAGGCGAAAAACCTGACACTCGACACTATCGCTTCTTTTTACCTTCCTGAGCAATAAGTGTTTAGCGACAGTTATGTAAGTTGTGTTTGGGCCATTTAGGCACTTCTAGAAAAGCGACACTTTTTGCAAAAAATGCGACACTGCATTTTTACATGCAGTTTCTGACAGACGACAATTAGGGCAACATGCGACACTGCATTTTTACATGCAGTTTCTGACAGGTGACAAAAAGACGAAAAACTCGACATTGCAGATTTACACGGGATACTACACAGGCGACACTCTGCAGAAATACATAGTATTCCAAGTATAAACTGTCTACGTCTTCACGCTCCAATAACAACTGTTCTAATTAGGCAGTTAATCAGTTGTCAAGCAATCTTGTAAATGTAAAGCTAGAATAATACAAGATCTTCCAGTTGCTATAAATGTACATGAGCAATTGAAGATATCACAAGTCATCAGACAGAGATACAACGACCAGAACGGGTCTTTCAGTAGCTGACTCCTTAGAGTTAGTGATTATAGAGAGAGATAGAGATATTCAAAACATTAGCAATTGTTTTGAATCTATAATAGGATCACGCGCTTATCAGCACAATGGTACTATGATTTGATCGTTGTGTTTACAACTTTATTATATAGATTCGGTATTGTTCTACACTATCGCATTCTTGTTGAATGACAATAACTCTCACTCCTCTTACACAAACATTATTATAAGAGAAATGTATGGTTGTCTCTGATGCCTAAATTAATTTTACATTATCTTCATATCAAGTTATCAGTATTAGAAAGATTGCATGGATGTCTCAGCTGCCTAATCATTTCTTGAAATCTCTCCTACATGTCAGTCTAAGACTCCTACACTGATAATTTGATTCAATTGGTTACTAGGGTTATTTGGTGCACTTAACCTAGTTGGTAAACATGGACATATGATCATGTATCGTAATGGACAATTACTTGTAGAGTTACTAGATCTTATTATGAAAGATTTACTTGTTAACTTAAAAATGATTTGATCTAAATGATTTGGATTAGGATCTAAATGTGGGGTTGTACTAGTACAATTAAGATCTGCACATGGACATTTGAGATTTCTGAATCATTGGCAATTAACTTGAGTAGTTGTGTTACTCTTGTGGAAATTAATTGGTAAAATGGGTAGTGTGAAGAGAATTCAGCAAAAACTATTTTTTTTTGTGTTGTATTGCTTATAAGACACATGATTTATGAGTCATATGGATTCATGTAAAAAATTGTGTGCATAAGATATACAGAATTCTTGGGAGAATATTTTTCAATTGAGAAATAGTCTCAATTCATTAGTGATTATATCCCAGAGAGCTCAATTGGATACCAAATTATAATAGTTCCGAATGTGTTGCTCAAGTTTCTAGATCAATTTGATTTGTTTTTAGAAGAGTTTTGGCAATCAGAGATTTTGAGAGAGTACTCATCTCGTGGGATATGCCAAAGTGAGCACACAAGAAATCATTGACAAATTATTGAAAATTGTGTTTGTAATGTTGTTGTTGTGACACATTGTGTGTAATAAGGGTGTTTGAGATGTTGTGAGAGACTCGGCACAGAGACCCAAAGTTGCAGATCCCCGCCCCCGCTGTCGAGCTGGATTTGGATGAGCAAATCAGAATGAACTTCACACGACGGCATCTCATGAATGTGCCCATGCCG
The DNA here is from genome assembly GCA_029204225.1 of Diphasiastrum complanatum. Taxonomy (NCBI): domain Eukaryota; kingdom Viridiplantae; phylum Streptophyta; class Lycopodiopsida; order Lycopodiales; family Lycopodiaceae; genus Diphasiastrum; species Diphasiastrum complanatum. The sequence continues at coordinate 1,717,498 of CM055100.1, forward strand.
AAACGAAATGCAACGGGCTCCTCCATGAGCTTGATAGGATCCAAACCTATGTGTGGACCCACTCTGTGAATGTATTGAAGCCAATCGGCCTCGAGCTCCATGTCTGCGATCTGTGTCATAGAGAGGAAGAGGGGATGCAGTATGTGTGCAACGCCATGGATACTCCTGTGGAAGTAGTTCCACCACGTCTCCCAGATGAACTTCAGCTTGGTCATCCTGCAGGTGAGAGACATGTTAAAACCTGGGCATTACGAAAAAATGTAACATTGACAGAAAAACAAGCTAGCAACCACTGAAAAGATAAAGACCAATTACAACACTATACCGCTTACCTCTCTGGCTGCAGGATGGGCAGCTGCAGGAACTGTCCGATCTGGTCCATAAGCTCATACACCAGTCCAAGTTTCGACCCCTCGCTGTTAGCCATGCGAAGCACAATGTAGAGTGGTCAAAGCATTCCTGACAATGTTTGTGCATCCCTCCAGAACTGGTCTCCCCTCACCGTGGAAGAAAAGTGCTTCGCATTCTCAGGGTGCTGAAACGTACTGGCACACCAAAGATGAATGGCAACCATCTGTAGAAGTTGTGCCTTGCACATGATCAAATGGTCGATGACCACCAAGTCGAATGCAAAGTGTGTGGGGGCTAGCTTCTTGAGGTCCAACTGGCTGAACACCCGGAACACGCCTCTTCCTGGTGACAAAACTCACTAGGAAGAGGGCCTCACGGATGATGCATGCAGCTGGAGACCAATATGTTGAGGATCGGCCTCCTCCTGACATCAGTCCAGCCATCGGACATGATGCTGCAACCGTAAGTGGCCCAGTGGCGACGTAGAGGCTCCATCTCTCTAGACAATGACTCGACCTATCCCTCAGCATGCGTGTACGGAAAACCTCTGAACTAGGGACTCTCCAACTAGGGCTGACAGACTGTGCAAGGCGGAAGGCCCTTCTAAAGGGCTCAGAGTCGGTGATGGCAAATGGAAGGTTCAGCTCATAAATCAGACTGGCCAAGGCCTGTGTGGCCTCTCTATCCATGTGCGGCTGATGCGCACCGCAAATGCTCTGCTGCATAAGAACTCTCCCAGTTGGGAGACGGGTAGCGGACCTCCAACACGGTGCACCAAACGTGACGGGAATGGATGATGACGTGGCAGGCTAGGCACTAGTGGATGCATTAGTTGTAGACGTGGTTTAACCTAATTATAACCACTAAATCCATCTAAAAAACTATATGCTTCTACTCCAGCAAGGCGATCCAATATGCTTTCCATAAAAGACAATGAAAAGTGATCTTTGCGTACTATATTCAATGCCTTTAGGTTCACACAAATTCTCATCTTGCCATTCTCCTTAGAAACGACGACAATTAGTGAAACTCACTTGGTATGTCGATCTCATAAATGAAATCTGCTTCCAATAATCTCTACAACTCCTTCTTTATAAAAATCTGTGACATTTGGATTACAACAATAAAATCTTGTCACCTTTGGCACTACATCCAGTATAAGAGAAACAATGAGCTCGACTACGGAAGTAGGAATTCTCTTCAAATTTTTATACATCCAAGCAAAGCAATCTTGATATTTGATCAATAAATTTCTCAAGGCTTGAAATGGGTTTGAGGAAAACTACGCTCCAACTTGAATTATCTTCTTATCCTCACCTGATTCAGCTAGATCCATTGGTTGCGTCCTAGTTGGCCTTCTGACATGAAATTCTCACAAAAAGGCCTAAAGTCCTTTTATTAACTTCAAACTAATCAAATAACTATGTGATCATCAGGTTGGACTTACACACGTAGGGTGCCAAATCTCTCTCACTTATTAACTAGGTTTAGGATTGCCTTGGGATCTGCAAAACCTCAAACATGAATGAATCTAGATTAACTATGAGATTTAGGGAGAGAGGAATAAAAATAACACCCCCCCCCACCATAATTTGGATCTGTGAATGCCTTGATTTCCAATTCAAGATCGCACAAAAGAATTTGTGTGTCTCTTGACTTAATGCCTTCATAAACATACCAGTTGTCTGATGAGAATCGTGCTTTGATATCGTTGATGATGCGAATCGAAGCGAATGAAACTCGAATGAATTCATATGGAGTTCGGATATGATTGTTGGTCACTGCCTACTATATCATTTCTACAATTCTTCAGAATGTAGACAGACATTGCTGACCTACGTTTAAGTTAATTCATCATTCAACAAGATTGAACCTATGTGAGAAATAGATAAAACAAGCGAATGAGATACACAAAAAATAAGCAGACAATAATTCAATCGAGATCAGACAATTCACAGTGATTTGTGCATAACAGCTACAACACCATCTATTGATTTTCTTTTTGTTTAACATTGTGTGACAAACCCGCACAACGCATTCGCGTGAGAGAAGCGGTGTTCTCCCACGAACAATGTCTCGCTTACTAGCTGACTTTCTGGATCTCTGTGGATTCTGCTTACAATGTCTCGTTTCTTTCTTCTGTATTTTGTCTATCTGTATCTATATATTCTATTCATTAGTGCATCCAGCAACTGTATATATTTAGAGTAACATTTATGATTAGATAGATTAAACAATCTAAGACTAATCACAGATTACAAGAGTAGTGGATTAGACACGTCCTAACGTTCTTCTGCTGATGTCACCATATCATATAAGGAGACTGTACTTCACAGTACTTGTTTGATCTTCCTGATAATTTTTGGAGCGTGAAGAGTCGAAAGTTTTTGTTTTGTAAACATTTTTGTTTTTCGTCATTTGACCTTCTCCCGTTGTCCGTGTTGTTCCCGAACATTTCATCTTCAAGTTCTTCAATTTTGTCAGGTTGGGAGGCGAGAGCTAGCAGAGCTTTGGTAATAGAAACATTTTGTTTCTTCAGCTCCCTCTCAAAGCATGATAGCTTGATGACTCCAAGTCTGCTCCTTTGTTTCTTGAACAGACCTTTGTCTAAGGCCTTTGTGAAGATGTCAGCAACCTTTGTCTAAGGCCAACCATCTTCTTTGTTCCAATGAAAGTAGTCGGTAGCTTCTTCTTTTTTATTAGATCCCTTATCAAGTGGTACTTGATTGCGGTGTGTTTCGTTCTTGAGTGAAACACGGGAACCTTTGTCAAGTGTATTGCAGATGTATTATCCATCTGCAGAATCAGAGGCTCATTATTTAATTCACCTAGTTCGTCAAAGAACTATTGGAGCCAAGTGACTTCATTGGCCATCTTCGCTACTGCTACGTATTCTGCCTTGCGGGATGACTGAGCTACGATGGTCTGCTTCTTGCTGGCCTAGAGAATTGCTACTCTTGCTGCGATGGTGCATTCTCCTGAGACACTTTTGCAATCATCCTTGAGAGATGCCCAACTAGCATCACTATAGGAAAGCATTTGGAACCCTGCCACCAGAATAACACAATCCAAAATCCTTCATTAGTTGAAGGTACTGCAAGATTTGCTTTACGATCTTCCAATGAGTCAAGCCTGGAGCCTGGATTTGTACTGAATTGGCTCATCCTGAACACGACATAAGCAATATCAGGGCCTGTGTTATCTATAAGATACATTAGTGATCCGATTAGCTTCATGTATGGTATATGTTCCATTAATTCTCTTTTCTCTTCAATCTTTAAACAATCTTCATTTGTTAGGTTTGTTCCTGCAAGCATTGGAGTATTTGCTCCTTTGCAATTCATCATCCCGAAATCTTCTAGGATTTTTTGGGTATATCTGGACTAGTGAAGGTACAACTTTCCTTCGTTATAGTCTCTGTTAATTTGCAAGCCAAGATAATATCTGGCTTCTCCTAGGTCTATAATTTCGAAATGTTTCAAGATGTCGCACTTCACCTCAGCAATAAGTTCTTCACTTTTGTAGAGTATCAGGGTGTCGTCCACATATACAACTACAATGATGATCTCCCATCTGTAATTCTTACATAAACATTGGAATCAGCCATTAGTGGCTTGAATCCTTTGGATTTTAGGGCATGATCTTTTTTCTTATACCATTGTCGCATTGATTGCTTCAGACTGTAGATACTCTTGTGCATTCTGCATGCATAAGTAGGAAGTGAATTTGAAATGTAGCTTGGAGGTTGATCCATGTAGACTTCTTCATCTAGCTCAACATGTAAGAATGTTGTCTTTTCATCCACGATGTGAATCCTGAGATCATAAGCGGCTACATATGCAAATGTAGGGACAAATGTTTCACGATAGGAGAGAAGGTCTCGACATAGTCGATACCATATTTTTGAGAAAAACCCTTCGCTACAAGTCTGGCTTTGTACTTAGAAACATTTCCATTTGGTCCATACTTTAGCTTGTAGACCCACTTGCATTTTATAGTCTTTCACTTATCTGGTAATGGCTGCAATGTCCATACCTCATTCTTCTTCATGGATTCCATCTCTTCATTCATGGCTTGGATCCATCTGTCCTTGTCTGGACATTCAATTGCTTCTTCGAATATTTGTGGTTCTCCACTGAATCTACAAAACTCTTCAGATGTAGAAGCTGAGCTATCCGACACAAATCTTGCTAGTGCTCTTCGTTCTCTTGTTGATCTTCTAGGAGATCCTTGTGGTACTGCAATGCTCTTGTCTTTATCTATTTTGCTAGGTCGGAACCATTTCGGTTTACAAGTGTTGTAGCAGTAGACTGGCTTGCGAATCTTTCTTCGTCTGATTCGTCTCTCGACTGAGGTCCACGGCTCGAACATCTTTGTCTGAGTGTTCGTGTTCTGCTTCCTCTGTCATAGTTGGTAGATCATAATATTGTCTTCCAAGTACTTCATAACTGACAGGATCATTGTTGGCCATTATTCTAGTCTCATCGAACTTGGCGTCTTTGACTGTCTTCACTATGTTTGTCTCTGGCATATAGATTCTGTACTATGACGAATGCTTGTCATATCCTACAAGGTATCCTTGTTCTGTTTTCTCATCAAGCTTCTTTCGAAGCTTGTCAGGAACATGTGCATATGCTGCACAGCCAAAGATTCAATATGAGTCAGATTGGGTTTTCTACCCCACCATAGTTCATGTGGCGTTGTGTGAGGAACACTAGATTTTCCTGTCTTGTTCTGACTATAGGCAGCTGTAGCTACTGCTTCAGCCCACAACACTCTTGGAGCCTTCGAATAGGCCATCATGCACCTGGCGGCTTCCATGAGAGTCCTGTTATTTCTTTCTGCAACACCATTGTGTTGCGGTGTATAGGATGTTGTCCTTCTGTGAATGATTCCTCGATCATTGCAGAAATCAATGAATTGATTTGAGATGTATTCTCCACCTCAATCTGTTCTGTTTTACCTTGTTTTCTATGCATCTTTCTGTCCAGTTCACATATTCTATGAGCTTGTCAAATGCATCTAATTTATTGTGAATGAAGTAGACTCGGGTGAACTTATTGTAATCATCAATAAAGGTGATATAGTACTTCGAGCCTCCTATTGAGATCACATCGAAAGGTCCACAAATGTCTGAATGTACTAGCTCCAAAATCTTTGTAGTTCTGTAGGAGTCCTTGACAAAAGGAGTATGTGACATCTTACCTTTTATACTTGCATCACAGGTCATCGAACTGGTTGCATTCGAGATGCTCACCCCTATGATTGCTCTATGATGGCTTGCTTGATACAATGCCATAGAGTTCATATGGCATAGTCTCCAATGCCATATTAATCTGTATTTTGTCTATCTGTATCTATGTATATTCTATTTATTAGTGCATCCAGCAACTGTATATATTCAGAATAACATTTTTGATTAGATAGATTAAACAATCTAAGACTAATCACAGATTATAAGAGTGGCGGATTAGGCACATCCTAAAGCTCTTCTGCTGATCGAAAGTAAAGGTAACTAACAAGATAATGAGTATTTTCACCAAATATTTTAGTATAAAATAAAGGTTGTGGCCATAAATGTTGCATTGTGTTAATGCTATATGTGAAGCACCCTTCTACGTTGTACGTTCCCATGAAGTTGTGATGCGTTTTGAGTTTATAGCAATGCCCATGTTATGATTTTAAAGGGATTGTAGCTTCGTGTATATTTTAGTGTTTGAGACATTTTATGAAACTGGAGAAATTGAATGTGATACAACAGTTTGCGGTCTACTAATTGTGAAAAGTGTTTACACTTGGTGTGTGTGGTCGGGCTAGGGATTGAACCTAGGAACTCCCCCATTCCGGTGGGGTGCTGTACCACTGAGCTACTCGTCCATTTGTGTTCCAAGAGTATTGTGCAAGGGCTATAACCTTGACACTTTCTAACACTCTCCCTCAAGACATAGCCATTTTTAGCTACCGCCCGCCTAGACCACACCCACAACCATGGCTCTGATACCATGTGAAAAGTTTTTACACTTGGTGTGTGTGGTCGGGCTAGGGATTGAACCTAGGACCTCCCCCATTCCGTGCTCTACCACTGAGCTACCCATCCATTTGTGTTCCAAGAGTGTTGTGCAAGGGCTATAGCCTTGACACTTTCTAACACTAATACCATATTATCACTCATTATAATCAACAAAACTAACAATGTTGTCACATTAAAAATAAAGAATGATAGTGGCTTGCAAGGAGTTGAACGTTTGGTTGGTGATTTATTGAGAGGTTGATTGTTTGATGGTTCGGTTGTGGATGTTAGGGTTTTGCAAATTACTTGCTTGTGTAATGTGGGTTCTTGTTTTTTGTGGTTAATACTTCTTGGTTGAGGGTTGACTTTTTAGTAGGCTTATATCTTGAATGAGTGGGATTGATTGCTTGATGGCTTGGTGTGAGTGATGGGTTGCTGATTTTTTAGCCATTATATCTTTTTGGCCTGTTATTTTTATAGACTTGCAGTTCAGTTTTCTCTCAATTGAACAATTAACTTTCCAATCGCACCGTTCACATTCTAGAAAGTTTGATTTTCTTAATTTTCTCTCTTTACATCAACGCGCAAAGTGTGGAGAACTACATCAACATGTCTGGCTCTGATTTTTTGTGACAAGGTTCATGACTAGAGTTTCCACACATTCTGGCTACCTAATTGCACATTGAGGTGACGGAGAGACTTCAAATCCCCAAAGAGAACATTTAGGAGTCAGGAGAAGCAGTCGTGGGTTCTTTATCCCACTAGTCGTAGATGATGAGTCTCACCAACATGTAGTGGATGATACAGAACCACCGTTAGAGAACGTAACACTTGCCGCTATAGAACCTCTTGCCAACAGAATGGCAAGACGCTTGACTGAACCGATCGTAGTATCTCCGGAGAAAGGGGGACTACCCAAACTTGGTGGATCCACTCCTAAGTTTCATGGTGCACCATACGAAAGTGCTGAAGAGCATATTGATGCTTTTTGGACCACCTGCTTTACTAGTACCAATAAAAGCCCACATCATAAAATAATGTTTTTTGCCACCACTTTGGCTGGAACGGCTAGGCACTTGTATCATAGTCTGTAAAGAGGCTCAATTCACACCATCAAGGAGTTCCATAGACTATTTTTGATTGAGTATGCTCCCCACCGAACGATTGATGGCCTACTGTTCACATTGACTTCCCTACAACAAGGGAATAATGAAACCATTCGACAATATTGGCATCATTTGACAGAGTTGTCATGCCAAGTGGAACCCACTGTGCTACTACCACCCCTTTTACTATTGGCCTTATTCTGCGAGGGCGCAAGAATGACATACAAATGATTGTACGTCGGAGTAACTTCCAAACATTGGTTGAGGTAGTAGAAAAGACAATCATGGTAGAAGATGCACAAATTGCGGTTGCCCATGCATCCCATCTATCACAAGTAGTGAACAACTTGAACCTAAGCCCAGAAACGTGGAGAGGAGGCCCAATCGCAGCTATAGGGGCACACCCCATAGTGGAACCCCACCCCATACAAGCTACTGAACCCTGACAAGGCAGGAACGTGCAAACACAAGATGCATGAAGGCTCCAAGCACAGATGTCTGATAGAGGCTATGAGAGCACAGGCTCCAACGTAGAATTAGGCGATATGCGAGCCATGCTGAAAGGATACATGGATGTGATGAGTGAAAATATGCAAACCTTAGTGGCGGATCTAAACTTTCTCAAACAACACCAAGATTTGTTGGGTCAAAGACACCCCATAGAGGGACCAAAACCCCTAGTATGTCGATACTGTAGAGGGAACCATTTGAACCAAAACTGTCCCAATCAAGTGTGCGGGTACTGCAAGCGGCCTGGACACTTGGAGGATAGATTTTGGGTACGTAGAGACGCACTAAATATTGGGAATAGAATGCATGGGCCAATAAATCATAGGCCCCAGGAGGACAAAATGGTGGGGCCATTCAGGCCACCTCAGTATATACAACGGGGACCCAGGATTAGTCAAGGTGACAAAGGGAAGGCGTGCGTAGAAGATGACCGGCCATTTGTAAACTTCATTGCCTTAGAGACACTGGAGGAACCCACGAGCAGAAAAGAGGTGTTAGTAGTGACCCGGAGTAACCTCCAAACGGAGCTACCTCCCAGGAAACCCAAGCCTACACCAAAACCGCCACCGGAGGTAGACGACCCAGTAGTCATTGAGAAGCCAGTATTCGAACCTACACCCATCTACAAGAATCTACTACCCAAAGAGCAAGGTGAGGTCAGCGTCTTGGAAGGGCGAAGACACTCCAAGTTCCTAGGACCGAGAAAAGAGAAAATTGGCCTAGAAACTAAGAAAACTATGACCAGAAATCACAGGTTTAGGAAGAATATAGACCTAAAACTGGGAATATTGACCTAGGTCAAGCCTTAGAGAATCTAAAGTTTAAAATAGGGCTCTGACAACTAGTATAGTTGTCAACCACTATTAAAGATACGGTCAAAGGCATGATGAGACCTCCCACAACTAGAACACTGGAACCACCTACCATAGAGAAAGTAGATGCAGATTTGTTAGATCGCTACTGCCCTAAGGTAGACGTACTGATAGATGGCCTAGTCATTTCAGGGGCCATAGTTGACGCGGGATCAATAGTTAACATTGTAAGTCTAGAACTTTGAGACCGACTCGGTTTCACTCTAGAATCTGCTACCTTGACAACCCTAAAGCTAGTCAACAACTTTGTGATCAAACCAGAGGGCGAGAAGAATGTACCCATTACCATGGCTAGAAAGACCATTCAGGTGGACTTTTATGTCATGAGGATGTACGTGGGGACCGAGGGTACTCTATATTACTAGGTCGACCATGGCTTCAGGCTTAGCAACTGCATAGGCGACATTCCCACAGGAGTATTGATTTTTGGAAGGGGTAAAGAATGAACTATAGTCGACGGTTATCCCGAGGTGCCTCAATTAGAAAGAGCACCCACACCTCCATCTCAATGGTAGGAAGTATCTAGTAGTGAGGATGATTGTGAATCCACTACCAGTAAAGATGAACCAGATTTTAGAATAGTACTAGGGGTAGAAGAAACAACTCTCTTAGAGAGGAGTGCAAGGTCACCCCCCTTGAAACTGACCAAAACCAATAGGGTAGTACTCAGAATTTTTTTTTGTCAAGAGCCGATTGTCTTCTAGGACTACGAAGACTAAGATTTTGATTCACGATCTTACAAAAGAAGTAGCTATGGGCGAAAGGCAAGAGGTTACACGCATACAAAGTCATGAACGGAGGGATGGTTAGATCTATGTGGTTATGGGCTAGTCACGCACAAAATTGTAAACAGAAAGACTGAAGATTCACAGATCAAAAAGCTTAAACAACCTTTTTAGAATAGACGAGATAAGACCAATGACAAGAGACCTCTGTGCGACTCAATAGAAACACTCATCCCTGAGGGGACTAGGGCGAGAGTATTGACGCTAACCCAGAACGACCCACCTGGGAAAGAGTGGATGGAAGAGTGTGATCAGCAGGTGAGTCTCAGGACGTCCACTAAGTCTGAGGATCTGATATCGTTCGCATCTGTTGTTCATTGACATGACCAAACTGTACCTCTTGACGAGGACAGTAAAGGCGACTTAGACTATGCAGAAGTGCAAGACATAGTATGGACAGTCCTCGTATATTACCCCCCTAAATTTGGATCCATCGGCTATTGTGTAATGAAGCAAGAAAACAACAACAGCCATGAACCCCCACCTGATGTATTTAATCAGGAATCATTTGATATCCAACGCTCATTCGAATATCAAAAACATACAATAGATGACCACATGGTGGTAAACTTTGATATTTTTATCCAAAATAGTACTGGAACAACATATGACCCGTTCCTTTGGGACAAAGAACTACCCAACTACATCAGTAATGAAGAAACTAAGCATGAAGAAAATGTGGTGCTAGGATATTTCCTTGAACCAAATGATGACCTAGATCTTTTGGCCACCTATCATATACACAAACGGCCAAATATGCCAAAGACAGAAAGGGCAAAGAACATTGAAGTGCAAGTTAGGGTAAAAGTGCATGGTGAATACCCAGACAACAAAGGTGGATGCTGGATAGATGTGGTAAAGTGATAACAATACACCCTTATCCCTGATTTCACATGAAGGAGTCGAGGGGTGGTAAGTTTGACTTTACTTTTTCAATTTGGTTTTGTTATTTTTTATTTATTTATTGGTCAACGTTCTATCTTGCTTTAAAATACCACTAGAAAAACAAAAACAAAAAAAATTGTTTTAGTGTATAAATATGGGAGATATTGTTACTGCATGTGAGATCCACACACACTAACTACTGTGATCTACAGATATCACAAATGAGTCGATTCCATTCACTCACGTTGCACTCGCATCATGTAGGTACAGTGTGCTTGGTCATTTGATTGCAAGACCATCTCATCCATACCCCTGCATACTGCATATACTCTGAGTTTGCATAGGGCATTTGCTAACTCCTATGGGCATCAATGTTTGTATAGATGCATAGTTGAGGGGGCTTGAGAGAGGAAAAAGTGAGAATAGAAACAGTACAGTGGGGTGGGGAGTGACTCCATCGCCCAATGGGTAAAGCACAAAAGAAAAAAATAAAGTAAAAAGAAAAAAAAAACAGAAAAAGAGAGAGAAAGGCTAAGCAAAAAGTAAAAGAAAAAGAGAAAAAAGAAAAAGACTTCAACCATCTCTATCAGATCTCGAACCAATTTGTGAGGATGAGTGATGCCTCACACATCCATAAGAGGTAAGGACGATTTTCCTAATTGATTCCATGGACTAGCAAAAAACTAGTACTTTCTACCATCTTTAGTATTGGATCTTAGGACAGTAAGTTGTCCTACATGGACTGCTGTCAGAATATAGAGCTTGAGAGAAGAGTCAGTACAGAGAAGAGAGATGGTTATTCCCCGTCAAATCGGTTCTTAGAAAATAAAAGTTGAATGTCTAAAAAGAAAAAAGAAGAAGAAGAGAGAATTGGTAACCACCAGTTTGGACCATTTTCAGAGTTGGGGCACTAAAGCCTCATTGCATATACAGTCACACACACATCAATGACACGGTGTTAGACACAATACTGATGACTTGCATCCATATCATCCCACCTCCAATCCTAAGATTTGCATTTGCAAATCCCTCCATGCATGGGTCCGAAAGTGGGCATTGCCTTACGTCATTTCCCATTTAGGTCACAAGTGGGTTTTTGCATGTATGAAGACACCAAATTGTTCAAAGATGTTGCGGTTAAATCCAATCCGGTTGTAGATGGATCATAAGGGCTCAATCGATGGTCTTTGGATAGAAAGTTGTTGAAGACATCCCACCAATTCACTGTGGTTAGCATCACCTAGCAAGGGTGTTGAGCCCACTATACTTGATTCACCACCAAGAGCTGATGCGAAACCAGAGACTCTGGGTCCGCCGTATGGGGACCATACTACCCAGTGGTAGTCGCCAATGTTAACTGATATTTTCACACGGAAAATTAGGCTAATATTGAAGTTTAAATTTGCAAAACTAGAAAATACCAGCATGTAAAACTCAGTTATTAGAGAAAAAATGACAAAAATTTGCCTTAGAACTGGGTCCCAGCCTGCCCCTAAAGTAGCTAGACACAGTTTAAAAGTAAGAAATTGACTCTTCAAAAAAAATCGTCAAAAATATTTTGTGGTCAAGTTTTGTAAGATCGAACCAAAAGTGTCGGTCCACCTAGAACTGGGTCCCAACCCGCCCTAAATGAGGCTAGAGCAAATTTTGTGGCCTTAGAAATGGACGGTAAATATTTTACGGCTTTTCAAAAGAAAAATGGCCAGTTGTAAAAGTGTTCACAGATTCTCTTGAATCTGTGAACACGGTTTACAACTTCTTTTACTTCTGTAGTTACGGTTCTTTATAATTCTTCTTCTTATTAGAACAGTTACAATCAGAAGCGTTACTCAGACTTCAACATGTATTTCTCAGCCTGTCAGTGGGAGACACGGTTTTGATACTCAACTACATGCAGAAACCAACCAAGTAACCATCTATAGCTCAAAAGGATCAACGTTCTGGAACAGGGAGCAGACCTACGACTATCTACTGAATCAGAAATCAATCAAGAATAAGATTAACTATTGAACAAGAAACAAGAAACTAGAAAACAAGAAACTAGATTCCTAACAGCATTTAACAGTCCAAGAATCAAAAAACACTCATTTCTTGATGCTTAGAATGCCCAAGAACAATCAAGAACTAGAAAGTAAGAGAGTATGCAAGATCTATACCACTATTCCAGCCTATTTCATTTACTTGAATGCTGATTTCTACCTTATTCCATAAACAAGAAGTGAATTCTAATCCACAACTAAGCAAGAAACTAGAAAACAAGATCCTAGTTAATCCACAATACAAGGACATCAAGCATGCTCATAGAAACTTCACTCAAGAACATTGCCATGAACAAAGAGCTTAGCAATCATCAAGAACTCGTGGAGGATCCCCTTTATTTGCTCAAGAGAGTTGCAACCAATCACATGCTTGTTCCCAAAAAATAAGCGTTGTGTTAGAGCTGAAGATGGAGGTGGAGGTGGAGGTGGAGGTAGTGGAGGGATGATGTTAGTAACTGTTGTGGTGGTGGTGGTGGTTAGTGGAGGGGTCAGACTTCTTCCTGGCTGCCTCTCCTTCTTTGGCTCGTCGTCGCTTATTTTCATTAGGTCCGCAACATCAAAATATTGTGACGTGTCCAGTGTGTGGATTTGTTGGGCCTGTGGTTGTTGAGCCACTTCCGTGACCTGGGGACTGGATATCCTTGATGTTGGTGGCATTTGCGTAGTAATCAGTGTGGGTGGGGTGGTGACTTGATCTGGCGGACCTGTGACTTGAGATATTGTCGTGTCATGTGCTTGTGTAGAGGTAGTTGCTCCATCACCCTCGTCGATGACATGTGAGGGTGATGAGTGTTGTTGTGATGTTGTTGATGAGCTTCCATCATCTGAGATAGAACCATCAGAAGTTGATCCCACTAGTGAAGTGCTCCCAACTTGAAGCTTTTTTTTCATCCTTTGTTGCCTTGTGTCTGGCAACTGGGCCTTGGAGGTATCGACCTCTTGAGCTCCAGAGGTTACAGTTGCTTGTGAATCCGGTTGTGGGCTTATTTGCTTCGAAACCAGTGGGAGTATACTTGTGTTGACCCTTTTAGGCTGGGATTTCGATGGTGAAGTAGCCCTTGATCGTGCACGCTTGGACTTTTTGGGCTCAATGGGGATGTCCCATGCCTTGTCCACAAGCTGCAATTGTTGTTGAAGCTTTGGCCCGTTCTGTACTTGGTGAAGAGTGATATATGTCATAAGATATTCCAATATTGTGATGGGCTGCTTGTTTTTATTGCACTCATGTGCCCAATCATAGAGGTTCTGGGCATGCAGTCGTGAATCTACCATCATGTGAAACAGGGACATGGGTACCCTCAGCACTTTCGTCTGTGGTTTTTTTGTGCACTTGGTGAGATAGGCACATGTTGCTGGTCATTGATGGCTTCCACTCTGTACCCATCCTTATTCTTCCACTTGGTCACAGAGGGATCGATGTACTTGAAGTATGTCGTTTGCTCTATCTTGTGGAGTGTCCTTGAGACAATATTTGGTCCTCACGGGAACCCATAAGGTTGCAAGTCGGCTACCACAAAAGATACGTTATAAACATAGTTATTGATAGGTGGAACTATGATTTGGCATGACCTGGTCATTGCATGATAGTTGGAATAGGCCATGTGTACCAGGTACAGGCTTTGATAACCTGTCAGGACAGGGACCTTGAATTCAATTTCCTTGAAGAAGGACTCCGCCTGCTGGTACCATGTCTGCATCTCTGTAAGGTCTAACTTGGACAGTAGGATGTCGAGCTTACGTGCTTCGGGATCATCAAAACTGGAACTGAGATTGGACGACATGGTGGAGAAATGGAAAAAAATAAGGTTCTGGAAAAACTGAGTCGGTTGAGAGTGCAGACAGTGTTAAGGGCATCGGTTGAGATTTGAAGGTTTGGCGTCGGTTGAGATTTGAAAGACAGTGTCGGTCGAAATGGATGGACGTGCTTTGGTTGAGATGGAAAGAGTGGTTCCGGTCGAGTCTGAAGGACTGGCTTCGGTCGAGATTGAGGAAAAAATGGCGGTGTAGAAGGGTTTGGAAGATGTGTGGGGAGGGATGTATGATGCTGTATGAAAAAGGGTTGTGAAAGATGGAGGGTTTGGAATGAAAAGTGTGTGGAAGGGGGTTGTGTTGGATAGAACCGTGTGGAATGTGGGTGGCAAATGAAATATGATGTAAAAAAGGTGGGCACAGAATAAGGTGGGGTTAAGAAGGATGGAAAGTGGAATATCAGAAAGTGGAGGTGTTTGTCAAGGATGGTGATTTTGTGAAGGTGGATATGTGTGAGTAATGGACTGGGCGGAAAACAAATGTTTTGTGATGTTGATTTTGATGATGTTCAATAGTGTAACGGGAGCGTGACGGGTGCTTGCGTGACACTAACCCTCAGCATGCGAAGACTCATAATATGATGTATTCTGCCGGCGACGTTAGGTTGTAAGGTTTTAGTGATGGCGCTCACAATGGAATAGTAACAATGGTGGTTGATAGTCTGTAGAGATGGTGTGAAGACGATAACAGAAGGATTGAACAGCTGAGCGCCAGGATCAGTCAAATGAGCAAGGAAACACTTCGCGGAGGTGCGAATGGCGTCGTGGTGAGGGCATTTATGGACGCCGTCTTCTAGTGGCGAGCGAGATGGGACGTGCCGCTTCGTGAAATTTGAATTTAGATCCTCCGGTCGAGATTTGACAGAAATGCTCCGGTTGAGATTTGAGCTGAGTGCTCCAGTTGAGATTTGAGTTGATCCCGTCGGTTGAGATTTGGCAAAACCTCAATATGAAAGAATAGATCTGTTTTATGCAAGTGAAGAACTTCAGGTAAAAATATGATTGTGGCCCAGAGTAGAAGTTCTTCTGAAGAAAAGGTGTATCTCCAAGAATGTTTGTATGTCTGAGATACCAGTCAGACAGTGATGAGGTGGCTAAAGTGTGAGAATTAGGTCCTATGGTGTAGCCTGGCATTTGTTGATATAAAACATCCATGACCCATGAGTATGTACAAGAAAAGAAAATTCATAAAAAGTACATAAGTAACTGTATGAAGTATAAACAAGGAACGAGGTGAACAATAGACATGCAAAACGAGAAGTACAAGCAAGGAAATAAGAGAAAATAATAAAATAATAGAATAAATAATAAATAAATAAATATATAAGTAAATGTATAATATTTACTAGAAAAAAGATGTTAAATTGGGTCAACAAAGAACAACTCTTTGTAATACCACCTTAGACGACCACCGTTTACGACAGTGTCAAGGAGTATCCTGTCAAGTGTTTGCATCTGGACTGCACCATTAGGAAAGATTTTATTAATAACATATGGCCCCTCACTTCTGAATTTCAATTTGCCGGGGTGCTTCTTGGATGTATAAAGAAGCACCTGGTCACCTAAATGTAGATTTTTATTTCGGAGGTGATGGTCATGCTAGGCCTTTTGGCATCGTTCATTAACCAGTTGTGCGTGGTAAGATATAAGTCTTGTCTCGCATAATTGGGTTAACGTAAATAGTCTAGTTTTGAGCTGTTGTTCAATTGCAGCTTTTTCACAGAGATCTGTTAAAAAAGCTTTCATGACTCGTAATGATGGGACTAAAAATTCTATTGGCATTACCGCCTCTTGACCATATACTAAGTGGAAAGGGGTAACCCGCCCAGTGGTTTTCTTCGGGGTGGTGCGGTAAGCCCAAACAGCTGAGAAAAGTTTTGTTTCCCAATCAGAACGATTGGTTTCAACTATCTTAGTCAAAATTTTACATATCATCTTGTTAGTTGATTCAGCCTGGCCATTATATCTAGGGTAGTACGGTGTACTTTTTCTGTGAACAACAAGGTAATGGCGTAGGAGGTCATCAATGACAGCATTTAAAAAATGCGTGCCTCGATCACTAACTAACTCAATGGGACTTTGACATCCTTATTCTAAACTTTCTCTCTAAGAAAATGAAATTGAACTTTCGTGGATTCAAAGATAGAGCAATGCAGCTTTGATTGTCATAATAGAGTATAGTTGGACTGATTTGAGAGATCATAAGATCTTGAACCAATCTTCTGAGTTAGATAATTTCCTTCACTGCAGAGGTAGATGCGACATATTCTGATTCTGTGGAGGACAAGGAAATGCATTTCAGCTTTCAACTATTCCAAGAAATGGGTCCTCCTGCTAGAAAGCAAAGATAGCCAGATATAGATGTTCTTGTGTCCACATTACTAGCCCAATCAGAGTCAAAATAAGTAAGTAATGTCAAGGCATCCTTTGTATTTCCATTATAACACAAAGCATAATGCTTAGTGGCCTGAATGTATCTTAGTACTCTGAGTAGAGCCTTCCAGTGAGGTAGGCTAGGATTTGACATAAACTGTGACAATGTGGTTATTGTAAATGCTTGATCAGGTCTAGTGAAATCCATGGCATACATAATCAATCCAATTGTCGACTAATAGGGGTATTTGCACATCTCTTTCTTCTCTACATCAGTTTTCGGGCACATATCCTTTGACACTTTGAATCCTGGGTCCATAGGCGAGTCTATTGACTTGTAGTTTTCCATGCCATACATGTAGAGTACACTGGTTAGATACCTTTCTTGACTTAACGTGATACTTCTCTTCACTCTATCTCTAGTTATCTCGATTCCCAGAAGGTAGTGCACAGGGCCTGAATCAGTCATTTTGAATTCCTTCGACAAAAGTGTCTTCGTCTCATGAAGCAACTGATCCAAATTGTTGATGATTAGTGAATCATCAACATATAGTGCTATCGACATAGCTTGATCCTTTGTGTTTGAGATAAACACAGCAGAGTTAGGAATGAAGTCGTGCTACAACAAGAATCAACTGATCCTATCAAACTAGGCCCTTGGAGCTTGCTTTAGCCCATAGAGAGCTTTTTGCGGCTTACATAGTTTATGTTCTTGGCTTTGAAGGACGTAACCTTCAAGTTGATAGATGTAGATGTCTTATTGTATGTATCCATTCAGAAAGGCTGTTTGAACATCCATTTGGTGAACTTCCAGATTTTCGGCAACTACGAAGGCGAATAAAGATCAAATTGACCGAAGTCTTAGGACTGGACTATATGTCTCAGTGTAGTCAATCCCATAGGTTTGTTCATAACTTTGATGACTAGACGGGCTTTCCATCTGGCTGTTGAACCACTGGATTGAGCTTCAGCTTGAAGATCCACTTAGTGTCGATGATCTTTGCATCTGTAGGTGCTTCAACAAGATGCCAGGTCTTGTTCTTCATCAATGAATGCTTGAGGGACGAAACGATCAGGTTCTTGTCGTTGTCGCGAGCAGATCTTCAAACAATAGTCAGTTGTTGAGATGATAATTCTCCTTGCTGTGCGATAGGGATATCTTCGATATTCATCATAATAGTCACAAGTCGAGGCCTGTCGATGGTTATGGGAGTCGTTGGAACGAGCTCTTGCATTGGTTGCTTGTACTTGAAGTCAAAGAATTTATCTTCGACGAAGACAACATCTCGACTACTAAATAAGATTCGACTTGACTCGACATCAAAAATTGATATGCTTTGTGTGATGTCGAGTATCCTATGAAGATACTTCTGCAACTGACAGGATCAAGTTTCTTTCTTAGATCAAAGGGAATGTGTACATAATAAAGACAACCAAACACTCGAAGGTGTCTTTGAGTTGACTGCTTTGGTACTCAAATAGTTCTACAGATAGCAAGCTGTTGAAACAGCTTCAGCCCAAAAATTCTTGGTGAGCTGATTTGACATCATTGATCGTGCTACATTTAGTAATGTTCGGTTCTTCCTTTCGACTACTCCATTCTGCTGTGGCGTGTAGCTGGTGGTGAACTGATGATGAATGCCAAATGATGCCAGATAGTCAGACATTTCGTCTAACAAGAACTCTCCACCACTGTCCGTACGAAGGGTCTTAAGTCGTTGACCAGTCTGTGTCTCAACGAATTATTTGAAGTCTTTGAAACAAATAAATGCCTCAGACTTGTTCTTAATTAACATAATGCTGGTAAATCTTGAATAATCATTGATAAAAGTGATAAAACATAGTGTTGAGCCTAGAGAGGGAGTACTCATAGGGCCACACATATCACTATGTATCAATTCTAGAATGGACTTAGCTCTAGTGGCTTGTCCCCTTGGGAATCTTGATCTAGGAAGTTTGCCTAGTAGGCACATCTCACAGACATGTCGAATGTTAGTGGAGGTAGCATTAAAGTTTAAATCCTTGACCATACTATTTTGATGCATATACAAGATTGATCTCATGTTTAAGTGTCCTAATCTTTGATGCCATAATTGGGCATTTGAAGTACTCACATTAGTAGAAAGTGCATATTCGTGACCCAGAATGTACAAATTACCTTCTCTGTTTCCAGAGAAGATTTCTTTATCGTTCTTGTCCAAAATGGTCCATTGCTTCGAATTGAACAAGGCTCTGCAGCCCTGATCAGTGAGCTTGCTGACTGACAGTAAATTTTTAGTCAGTTTGGGTACATATAGTACATCCTTGAGCAAGGTTAATTTACCATTTCGAAGATAAAGACGAATGGATCCTTTGCCTTCAATCTGCAATGTACTTGAGTCACCGAAGTAGAAATACTTTGAATCTGTTGGTGTGAGATCTTCGAATAAGGACTTACATGAAGTCATGTGTTGAGAAGCACCAGAATCAAGGTACCAATCCATGGCTCCTCTAATGGGTTCATCTTGTATCATTAGCAATGTTGGGTCTTCGAGAGAGACTCTGGCAGAATCAGATCCTCCATCCTGCTGCATCTTCTTCTTTGCTTCGTTATGCTAGAGAACTCGACAATCCCTGATGTCGGGATTGGTTCTCTTGCAATACTTGCAGAAGAGTCTGGTCTTAGGCTTTTGATGTTGTCGATTGTGCTGTTGTAATTGTTGGTTAGAATCAGTTTGCTCAGCTTTTGTCTTCTTGTCCTTCGAAGTCTTCTTCTTCTAGAGTTTTTGCTTATTCAAATAGAGAGCGAATTCGACGTGGATAAGCTTTTCCTTCTTACTTATTCTTGCAATAAACTTGTTGTCAACTTTTGCAAGGACAGGTCATGAGCACTGCTAAGTAGCAATACTAGATATTCGTAAGAGGGAGGAAGATTGGACAAAAGAGACATGTTAGCATCTTCGTCTGATACTGGCGAACCTATTGTAGCTAACTGATTGAGTAGCTGTTTAAATTTGTTTAGATGATCAGTGACTGAGGTTGCTTCACTCATCTTGAGTGACAAGAACTTCTTCCTCAAGAAGAGACAAGTCGATACATCTGTCATTTCGTATAGACCAGTAAGAATGTCCCATGCCTCTTTGGAGCTGGAATAATTAGCTACGTGAGCTATTTGTAAATCTTTGAGATTCAAAGATAAATGGCAAGAGCTTTGCCATCCTTAGCTTCCCAGGCGGTCAACATGTCAAGTTCAGCCGGCTTGGCTATTGAACCGTTGACGTATCCCCATATTTCTTTTTCTTTGAGTATCATCTTCATCTTGAAGTTCCACATGTGGAAGTCATCACCGTTGAACTTGTTGATCAAGCAGATTTCTGAAGCTGTTCCTTCCATGATGAATGATCTAAGTAAAGTAAAACAGTTTTGAATACTAATAGTAGTTTGGAATAATGGCTCTAATTGTTGTAAAACGTGGGGATGACTGGCAGCAGAAGACATGTAGGAACGGAATTGCAACAGTTAGTAGCAGAAATATTCAAGATGAATCATTCATACAAAATTGCGCAAATGAACAATACAGTAGTGAGACAAAAATTGCACTATGATTAATATCAACAATGAGTACAATGACTTGAAGTGATTACTTCAGCTTGTTGAGCGTGATAATGCTGGCTACAGAAGAAGTTTGATTATAATATTAAAAATGCTTACACTGCTTGATTCAACTAGTAGTATATATTTACAAGTGTTTTCAAAAAATATCTTACAAGCATTGAATGCTATTTACGCTAGCCTTTGTATATGTACAAAGTGGGTAACCGCCCTTGGGATGTTTAGCGGTCCAACTATTTTTAGGGTTGATGATAAGTTGGCGACGTCGGTCCCTTGAACAGAGAAAGCATGTGAATCTCGGAGGTGTGAAAATACCAAAGGTGCCTTTAAAACGAAGGCAGAGAAATGCGAAAAAATCTGACAGTATCTTTAAAATGGATTTTGGTCACAATGTCGCCTTTTTTCCTGAACGTGCAAAAATGCAAAAAAAAACCCGACAGTGCCTTTTAAATGAATTTTGATCACAGTGTCGCTTTTTTCCGATAGTGTCGCTTTTTCCGATAGTGTCGCTTTTTTTCAACAGTGCGAAAAAGGCGAAGGTGCCTTGAAACGATTAAAGCACAAAAATTCCTAAGGTGTGGAAAAAGGTGAAAAACCTGACAGAGTCGCATTTTTTCTGAAGGTGCGAAAAAAGCGATATTGCCTTAAAACGAAAAATGTTTTAAGGAAAAACGAAGTTTGGAAAAATGTGAAGGTCCGAAATATGTTGTCGGCCTTCGGCTGTTTTCAGGATGCTCATTACTTGAACGATTTGTTAAGGCTAAGCATAAGAAATCTAACACTCCCCCTTAATGTGGATTTTGAAAAAACTTTGAACTTCAGTTTTAACATACCGTTAAATCTGAAATAGTGCTCCTTTGATAGAGCTAACATGCATTTTGAATCCTTCAATAAATTCAGATTGTTACTAAATAGTAACATATCATCTACATAAAAGGTGATGATTATGAAGGGATTCGATACAGACTGGAAATAATAATTCGCGTTTGTCAAGTATGGATTAAAACCATTCTCGTTATAAGATGCATTGGTTTTCTCTTGATCAGCATCAGGTGTTGACATTGCCTCTGAAACAACGCTTGATTCCTGCACAAAGTAGCAGGCTGGATCACCCGTAAATCGGGATGGAGGTTGTCTTGATCGGTTCGATCTTCTGGGTTGAACTTTGATCCTTTGATGCAATTCGTTTTGCTGAGGGACTGCCTCATTGTCGGAGTCAATGTTAGTGTCAGTGTTGATCCTGAGTTGTTCGGAGCTGTTGGTGTCGATTCTAGGAGAGACAATTAGACAGACGTCTGAGACAGCGATGCTTCCTTTGAGATTAGACATTCCGAATTGAGTGAGTGTCAATTGAGAAAGAAAATTATCAGAAGGCATTCATAGTGCAATACACATAAGAAAATAGAGAATCTGAATTAAGTTGTTGTGAATACAATGATTAGATCACGATC
Source organism: Diphasiastrum complanatum (assembly GCA_029204225.1). NCBI lineage: Eukaryota > Viridiplantae > Streptophyta > Lycopodiopsida > Lycopodiales > Lycopodiaceae > Diphasiastrum > Diphasiastrum complanatum. The sequence continues at coordinate 1,739,279 of CM055100.1, forward strand.
CTGTGTCCAAGAATGGTTCACAGCAGTGGCGCACTATGTGTACTGATCTTACTTAGCTAGCTACAGATTAAATAACTATCTTTATTCCTTGAATGGCTTTCACTCTCTCATATATCTCTGATTCTATGGAATCAGCTAGTTAAGACACAATGGAGTTCGCACATGAACTCTGATTCACTCTTCTCCACTCTTGTCTCATCATATTATTCTTACTTATTTGTTCGTGAATTGTCGTTATGTATATACACATGAAACAGTTACAATAATTGCGTGGGCATCGAGTGTGAAACAATGTAGTTACTAAAAAGTACTAAAGTGAAATGTGACGTGGCCTGTGGTAGTGTGGATAACTGAAGACTTTGGATTCGAAGTAGGTCGAAGAAGATGTAGAACTCGAATAGTTCATCGTTGATCCTGCTTCTTCTAGCTGATGATTGCACAAACGTTCAACTTCAGAGAGAAAGGTTGCAGTGTTGTTGTAGAGAGAGAGAGAGAGAGAGAGAGAGAGAGAGAGAGAGAGAGAGAGAGAGAGAGAGAGAGAGAGAGAGAGAGAGAGAGAGAGAGAGAGAGAGAGAGAGAGAGAGAGAGAGAGAGAGAGAGAGAGAGAGAGAGAGAGAGAGAGAGAGAGAGAGAGAGAGAGAGAGAGAGAGAGAGAGAGAGAGAGAGAGAGAGAGAGAGAGAGAGAGAGAGAGAGTTTGTATTTACATAGTGTACTGGTGCTCAGGAATTGAGATGAACTCGAATGATTCATATTTTGATGACTCGAATTCTAATGATTCGAATTTTGGTGAGTTGGAGTGATGCTTAATTCCAACAGAAGGGAGCAAGAACACAAATGGTAGAAGCTTGCAAAGAGTTCATGGATACCAAGAGCTAGTTGAAGACGAAGGTCACAAGAATATAAAATGTTAGCATCTTGGCATTTCCTAGTTATTAAAGTGTAACCAAGGTTAATTAAGATGTCCATCATCTGTGCTCTTATTGTGTAACTAGGGGAGATGTCTGTTTGCAGAGCACGAATGCAAAGGTCCGCTTAGGTCTCATCACGTGAGGGATAGTCAAGAAGCCCTCCAGATTCCTACTGACCTAGATGTAGGGGATTTTCCCCTCCTGTGGCTAGCCAAGTTTCTCTCACTCACTCTCTTTCAAGTAATACCAGTTGATTTTGAATCATGCAACAATTATATGAAGGAAAAAGTCATCAATAAAATATGGAGCAATCTAAAAATCAAGATGTTCATGTATATACGCAGTTTCAACCATTTTCAAGAATACAATCCTCAACCATACTAGCATTAATCTTGATTTGCATTTGACAGAAAGAAGCATTATATATGGTTTACGATCTAGTTCACACAAGTTACAAGTAGAGTAGACAGATGATGCATTGATGTTCAAAGAGAAGAGTATCATTGTCAAGCATGTGGATTAACCAAAATTGAAGATGAAGAACATTTTATTATTTTCTGTCTAGCTTATAAAGACATTAGAAGGAAATAGTGTTAATAATAGTTATGATCATTTTGGTTTGCTCTTAGTACACAATAGTTATGGTCTTTTTGCTTTGTTCTTAGTCACATTGATTGATTGGGTTATTATACGAAAGGAAGTTTTGATAGCAAGAGAAATATATAAAAATAATTTTTTTTTTTGGATACTAATTTTTTTTTTTCAAAAAGTAGAGAGCGAGATTCTCATGATGCATTGATTTTTTGTGTTGTGCTTCTACTCATCGAGACTTGCTCCTAAAGAAAAATATTGGGACACCAAGATGAGTCTCTCAAGAGTACTTTCATACTCTCAAGTCACTTTACAACATGAGCCCACCCAAACTAATTTTTTAGGCCTAACAATCTCCCCTCCAAGATTTTGTACATCTTTTTCATACGAATGAATGTAACCACACAAGATACATGCCCTTTGGACATACAATATACATACATACATATGTAACGCTTCATTGATACTGTCAATTGTTATGAATCATAAATTGAGTAATATTTGAAGCCTAAATACGGAGGACATCATAGTGTGAGAGGTTTGAAGCCTTGATCAAAGTTTTGCACTAAGCATTTTTACTCTTTAGATTTCCTTACCCTTTAGATTTTATTCTTGTCATTGTACTAGCATCATCATGTCGTACATTCACATTGGGCTCCTACATGTCCCTTTGCCCCACACAAATTGAGATTCAATCTTGGGTTCTCTCGATTGCCACATGTAACAACACTCTTATCGAACTAGCTATAGTGAGGACAATAAAGTCTTTAATCTTACATGTCCTTGTGCGTGGAGTGAATCCAACTTATACGAGTTGGATACTCTCAAGTTCTCTACACTTGGTTGAGTTGGATAAGAGGGAGTAGGGATACTCTCAAGTTCTCTACACTTGGTTGAGTTGGATAGGAGGGAGTAGGGAGTTTCACTCAATGTTCTTTCGAAGTTGACTAAGTTGGGACTAGAGGGATACATGAGTTCACAATGGGAGAAGGGACCTTGTGAGCCTCTTGCCTCAGGTGCACTTGGGATGCACATTTTGTACCTTTTGATGCCATTGCATATTTAGGTGCCAAATTCCAATGCAGAAAGCAAAAAGAAATCCAACTCCAACAAACCGGTGAGGCCATTATTTGCAAACACGTGTACGCATAAATCGACCATGGATTTTCTTCTTTCTATTCTCGCTGGCACAAACGAAGTTTGAGCCACACCGTTGGATCTTCATATAAACATTCAAATCTCGCCACGTGTAAATCTCCTCCATTCAAAATCCTCCACGTGACAAGTCTGCCACGTGGCTAGCATCCAAGTGGGACCACGCAAAGCCCCGTCACCACCCGTCTCTCCCTCGTCTCTCTCGCTCTCTCACAGAATATGTTGTTGTGATTGGAAGTTTTTGCTCTTCGTTTGCTGGTTCGTGTATAGGTACTTGTGGCGATGGCGGAGACGTTGGTGGGACATCCCCGCTCTTCTATTAAGCGCAGCATGTGTAGCAGCCTCGCTCTCCTCGTCTGGCTCGGCGCTATGCACTTCAACTTCCTCATAGGCTTACTCGTCTTCTTCAATTTTCCCAGTCCGTGGACCGTCGCGTAATTCTTTCATTCAAATCATGTATTTCAATGTGTTTTCACTCGAATCTGATGTCTCAATTTTGTGTTGCACTTTTCTGGTGATAATACACTTGAGGTTTGTTTTCTATGTTGTAGTAGATGAGCTAGAATTCATTTTCATGTGAGGGATCTCATCAGAGTGTGATAATATTAGCGTTTAAAAAATATTTGAATTGATTTGTACGTTGCTTCTGATACTTTTTTTAAGAATTTTGATTTCTGTGCTGTAATAGTTGAGCTAAAATGCATTTTCATGTGAGGAATCTCATCAGAGTGGGTTGGTGTAATAATGTTACCGTTTTTAAAAAATTTAATTCGATCTCTACATTGTTTCTGATGCTTTGTTGAAGGTTTGATTTCTGTGTTGTAATGGATAAGCTAAGACTCATTTTCATGTGAGGAATGAGAGATGGTCTAATAATGCTACTGCCTTATTTCAATTGATTGCATGTTGCTTCTGATATTTCGCTAGGATTTTGATTTCTAAAGATATCATGGATGAGCTAGTACGCATTTCATGTCAGGGATATCGTGAGTGCTTGATTGTGTAATAGTAGCACAGTTACATATTTCAATAGTTTTGCAGTTTGCTTCTGATAGTTTGCTAAGTTTTCTTTTGCAGGCTGTAACAGATTATTAGAACGAGTTTCTATCTCAGGAATTATATCCGAGTGTGATTGTGTGACAATACTACAGATTGCTGGGATTTTATTTGCTGCTATTGATCATGCCAATCGACTCAAACAGTCCATTTGGAATGCGACTTGCAAAGTAATCCCTGGATCTACGTCATCAGTTTACAGAGCAAAAAAATGGTTAACGCGGAACACACAAACAGTATTGTGAATTGTGATATAGAGAAATCACATTTTAAAGAATGGAAACTCCTGTTTATGGCCTAATTCAACTCATTAGTGAAGAGAAAACCGAGAGTACGCAGGTCTTTGATAATCTGAATCATACAATTGTTCATTTACTAGTTTGAACTTTGACCCCTGCCATATTTTTCACTGAATAATAAGGAAACATTTTTAGGCAATAAAATTGGGAAGAAAAAATGTCGATTTTATCTTTTGTCTTGTGGCCGAGCTACAGAGCTCCAGAAGAATAACGGTTTTGGCCTTGACCATGACGCCACTTAATGGAGGACCTCATTGTCAAATTTACACTTACTGAAGGGCCTCATTGCCAAATTTTTACATTCGGTTCGTTCACAATGATGTATTTTTACGTTCATAATTTTATTCAAATTTATATTATGATAGTGTGTTCTTTATTCATATCAAATTATAGCACATGGAGGCTAGTGAACGTTTCAATCATAACACGTAAAATAAATTGAAAAGAATAAATAGATGGATCCACAATCTTTTCTTTTTCCAGAAAAATCCATTAGGTCTTATTTTTAGCTTTCTTAAAGACGCGTAGAGAATCTGTTCTCTTGTATGTTCGAGGAGACGAAAGGAGGCCTTTAACTTAATTGCTAAGGTTTGAACTCTTGTGCTAGTCGCAAAAAATATACAGAAGCGTTGTACTCATCAGCACTGAAATCTGATTGTGACCCATTCACCTTAACCATTCAGTCCTAAAGGGGGCCCAATTGCGTGCTGGAAACTGCTGTTTCTCAGTGCTATGAACAGCCTTGTACACTCATCCATATCCTAGTGGTATGATGAACTGTGTTTACACAATAAAAAATGAGACGGGCCGTCTCATGGGGTCTTTTGGCAGGTTCAGTTTTTTTAAGATATAATTTGACTTTCATTCATTTTCTTCACAAGTTTTTCTTTTTAACAATTTTTCAGTTTTGCAGTTTAGATTAAGTTACTTAGGCTAGTCTTCAAATAATCAACACGTGAAGGGGAAATTGTATCATTTTATTCTGGCTGTGGTCTCTTGTTCTGAGTCGTTTTTGTATGTTTGATCAGGTTTGTATGTGAAAATGCTCCTCAACATTTTCCAATCAAGTTCATTGTGGAGGATAAGGATGCTTTTGATCCGTCTCGTGCGTATGGTAAGACAGATGCTAATGAACCTTTTTCGTAATTCATGACTGATGATACACTGATCTGAGTAGAATCTAGATTCTACAGTCATGCCTATGTGCCAGGCTTTTTCCTTGATCATGGTAGATCTTTCAAAGCTGAAAGTGCATACCAGACTCATAGCTGAATGGTATGTTAGTATGTTACATAAAGAAACAGTAAATTGAACCTTTTTTCAGCTTATCTACAAATCAACATGCAAATCCATCAGGCATACCATACGCCTAACCACCTCGGCATCAGGATCAACCCACCCCACATCATCTCCAATGTCCATCTTCATTTATCTCATCATCCAAGGCCTCATCCTCCTCATCCTCATCCTCATCCAATCCCTCCCCCCAGCCTCATTCCCACCCTGCTCTCCTGCATCCTCCACATCGGCCCTGGCCATCCTGAGCAAGGCTGTAAGAGCAAAATAGGACAGATTTGTCCACCACACCCCACCATGTGAGCGACTTCGGCAAAAACTTGTCATACTTCTGAGATCCAATGAAACATCCCTGTCTGCTCTCAAAATCTAACATTTGTCTCTCGATCATGTGCAACAATTGGCCATGACCTGCAAAAAGACGAGACATTGTTGGATTCTTAAAATGAACGAGTCGTCAAAAAGCACAAAGTTGCTGTCATTGTAGGGAGGCAAAAGATTTGGAGGAAAAATAGTGCGCCCCCCCAATAGGAGAACCCCCACTCCAAATCAATATGACCAAGTTCTGAAAATGTGACCGCCCAAGCCTAGTACATGAATAAAAGGGCCCATAGGCCTGCTTATGCATAAAAAAGAATAAAAGAATGGACGCGGCGAATGTAATGAGCCCACTCTCCCCTGCAAAAAAACAAGGCCCCTCGGGCTAAATGAAACTGCAGTATAGAATCAGGTAGCAGCAAGCCCAGGTGGATCAGCAACTTCAGAAGATGTAGAAGACTGAACAAGTGCAACAAGGGCACGGGCAACGATGGTGTATGATAAAAAACATCTATGGGCTCCCATGTGGCCTCCTCAATAGGACGACCATCCCACTGAACCAAAAACTGAATCTGCCGTCAGCATCGACTATGTTGAAGGCAAAAACTTGGAGTATAGCAGCTGGTAATAAAGGAAATAGCTCGGGATCATCAGGAAACTCAGCATCACGAGGAACATATCCTCAATACAGCATGTAACAAACCACCATGGAAGATATCATAGGCACGTGTAGAAGGTGGGAACTATAAACGATATGTCACTGGACCGAGATGATCCAATATATAGTAAGGCCCATAGTATCGTGGTGCAAGCTTCTCAGTAGAAGTGTGGCCCTGAATAAAATCATGACGTCCAAAGCGTAGGCGTAAATAAACCATATCACCAATCTGAAACTGAACACGGCAGCGACGGCGATTAACAAAAGTCTGGTAATGTTGTTGGACCTATTGTAGACGCGTACTAGCTCAGTAGTAATAAGCTCGTGGGCACCTGAAAGAAATGAAGAAAGTGTAACAGGCGTATCAATCCGGCGGAAGAACCACCCTAGGCGAAGTAGGTGCATAACCATGAGCTAGTAAAAAGGTAGAGACACTAGTGCTGGTACTGATAGAGCTATTATAGCTATGCTCTGCTAGACATAAATGTTGATTCCAATCCTTGAAGGAGTAACAAAATGGCGGAGACTCAAGGATCCGATTAAGGACCTTAGATTGTTCTTTGGTAGTGGAATGACAAGCGAAATCCATGAAAAGCTGAACATGTAGAATATGCATAAGCTCCGTCCAAAAGATAGAGGTAAACTTACAATTCAGGTTAGATAGTATATTGCGGGGAAATCCATGCAGCCGAAAGATCGTTGATAGAAATAGACGTGCACATTGCTCTGCTGTGATAGTGATACAGACCGGAATGAAATGTGCCTGTTTCGCGCACCGATCAACCACCACCATACATGAGTCATTATCAAGGATAAACTTGATAGAAATATCTGTGCACTGGCGATGAGGAAAGGACCATCTTTGGAGCAAGCCAGCAGACTTAGCACGGGAATATTTATTACGGGCACAAAAGATACACTCACGTATAAGATATGTTAGCTCAAACTTCATGGATGGCTAGTAGATGGTCCTCAAGATGAGCATAAGACTTTTGAAAACCAAAATGGCCACCAACAGGGGAAGAATGGGCATCATACAACTTAGGATGAACATCAAGGGTACTTGTTATGTACCATAACTGTACACCCTTCAGTGACGGCCTCACAAGGGGCATAACGCTGGCGTTATCGACATGTTTGGGTGCCACGCGTCACCATCCTAGGTGGTCACGTGTCGCCGGCAGCACCGTGCTTGATGGGACCCACTGTGCTATGTCTATATAGTGGTGGGGTTTCCCTTTTTCCATTCACTCAATCTAGATGGAGAGCACGTGCATGAGCCAAGATGTATCTCCAGGCCAGGAGATGTGTGCTAGGGAGAGCCGAGTGCGATGGTTGGTGGTATGGGATGCCAGTTATCGTAGGAGGCTTGATTGGGCATGATTATGTCGATAGCTCCAGTGCATGGGGGTGGGTCGGTTGTGACCCTATGGATGGGCGGATTCGGTGCGTCGTCACTGGTATGGGGTGTGCAAAACCTTCAAGGCGATTGGAGATTCTTGGGAGTTGTAACATTTGGTATCAGAGCAAATGATTACCTTTACTAGGTACACGCGTTCCCTTTATAGATTTAGCGGGTAAGAGTTCCTTTTGGTTTAAGAGTTGATACTTGAAAGGCTTGAACTCTTTTGGGATTTTAAGAGCTAGTTTTTTTTAAACTGGTTGGCCTTTTTATTTCTCTCTTTTCTTTGAAACCTTTCTTTGGTTTTAAGTATGAAAAGACATAAACATTTGGTTTTCTAATCATCTAAGAGCTATGGTTGTATTTCTTTTAAGCTTATTTATCAAAAGAAATGTTGGGGGTTTCGGTTAAAGCTTTTTTTAAGCTTGTATAACCTTATTCCCTTGTATGCACCCTCCCTTTTATGTTTACAAAATAGAAAACAAATTTGGTAAGAGGGCTTCTGCGCGGCTGGTGTCCGCGCTACTAGTGCCCGATCTGTGTACCAAAGAACAAAAAAAATTATTTGTAAATTGTTGCAGGTACGTTTTCGTACTCGCACATCAGTTTCAGTTGAGGAGGGGGGGGGGGAGTAATACCTCCACCGGACTTTCGGATCACGGCATTGCAGCAGCGCAATGGCTGGTATGGCTTCGGGCTAGAAAAAGGGGGAGGGGGAATATTGTACTTTCTCCTCCCCATAAAGATCTTTTGTTGTGATTTGACAGGGGAGGGGAGAAGTGCGCCTTTCCACGGCCTTGTCAACTCCCTGTGAAGCCATGCAAACTAAAGATAAACTATGTCTAAGTTTAAGTTAATTAAAACTTAGTCTTTAAGTTTCATATCCTTTAACTCTAAGTGAAGAATTCCAAAAGAAGTTGAACCAAGATGATTCTTGGAACCCTGTCCTTTCATGGTCGTACCTTCTTTCTTCTCCTCCTCTGTACCTGCAGATCTCCCAAGGTATGAAAGGCCTAGAAGGGACAAATGGGGCCTTTTTTGGGCCCCACTTGTCCTTTTTGTATGAGGAAGGTGAGGAGCCTTGGGGAGGGGGTATAGGATGTACGTTCACTTTCCTCTACCCGATTCTCAAAGTTGCTTGTAGAGTTTTTGAGTTCTCAAGCTTATTTATTTTCTTGAGCCCTTATTCTCTAGTTATTAGTTTTTAATGGTTTTGATACTGTTGTTCTCAATTTTTCGTCAAGCTTCTAGCTACATACTGCTTTTGCCATGGACACTCCTATGGAAGAAACACGAGCTCTAAGTCCCGTTGGGACTGATATGGAGAATATGACGCGTGCAATTAATTTGTTGCAGCAACAAATTGTTGACATGCGGGCTAAACATAAACAGGTGGAGGCCGAAATGCAGGCTATGTCCCAATCTAGGCAAATACTCCTTAACCCGATGTTTACTCCGGAGTTTTTTACTGGAGAGAAAAAGGATAGACACCAAGATGTGGTCTTGGCTTGGTTTGGATCGATGGAAGTCACATTTTTCCATGCACGATCTACTAGATAGCTCGCGGATTTCTACAACCATCATGTTTTTACGCGGTAAAGCGTACTCATGGTGGCAAGATCTCAAAGATCGAGTGACGGTCCCAACTATTTGGGATGACTTTCAAGTAGCCTTTAAGGCTGCCTTTATGCCTGTCCATGACAATTTTGAATATTATCGTTGATTTTCCACGTTGCAAATGGGGACGAACTCCTTGGACGTCTATCTGCAAGACTTCCAAGAGGTTGCTTCGCGTTTTTTCAACCGCATAGATGGAGTGCTCCTTAAGCTGCATTTCATATTGGGCTTCCCCGAAGAATATCAGTTGGAGGTCTGCCGCAATCAGCCACAAACTTAGAGGATGTCGTGCGTGTCGCTCGGATTTTCGACGACACGCACACTGTGACCTACAAAGAACAGCAAAATTTGGAATCCAAAGATAAACCCTCTACAGGCCCTCCTTTTAAAAAGGGCAAGGAGCGAGTGGTTGACGAAGCTTCCCCTTCACGAAAGAAGCCTGAAGAGACGGAAGAAGGGTGGCCGCTCCTTTAAGGCACAAGGTAATTCTTCTATTTCTTGCATTTATGTATCTTTTAAAGATGAAACAGTTTGTGTAAATTGTTGTTTTAACACTGCGGTTTTTGGACCTCACGACCTCATTCGTATGAGTGGGTTCGTAGGTAGCCATGACAACATCAGCTGAGAAATCGCTCGATTTCTGAACATCTGATTCGTTGGAAAGGAAAGTCAGATGATGAGGACACTTGGGAGAAGGAAGACGATTTAAGACTTATATTCCAAGTTTTTATTGGAGGGGGGGATGTTATGTACCGTAATGGTACACCCTTCAGTGACGGCCTCACAAGGGGCATGACGCAGGTCTGGTGTTATCGACATGTTTGGGTGCCACGCGTCACCATACTAGGTGGTCACATGTCACCGGCAGGACCTTGCTTGATGGGACTCACTGTGCTATGTCTATATAGTGGTGGGGTTTCCCTCTTTTCATTCACTCAGTCTACTCGGGAGTTGGTGGATGGAGAGCACGTGCATGAGCCAGGATGTATCTCCAGGCTAGGAGATGTGTGCTAGGGAGAGCCGAGTGCGATGGCTGGTGGTATGGTACGCTAGTTATCGTAGGAGGCTTGACTGGGCATGGTTATGTCGATAGCTCCAGTGCATGGGCGTGGGTCGGTTGTGACCCTATGGATGGGCGGATTTGGTGCGTCGTCACTGGTATGGGGTGTGCGAAACCTTCAAGGCGATCAGAGTAAGAGCATAGATGATAGCTAGGAGCTCTTTCTCATGTACAAAGTAACGTTGCTCGTAAGAGCGAAGGTTTCGCGTCTCATATGCAATAACACATTGTGATTGATGAAGTAAGGCGCCTAAACCAACGGAACAAGCATCAGTCTCGACAATGAACTTCTGATCAAACTAAGGTAAACACGTAACAACAACATCAACAACAGCGCGATGAAGGGTATCAAAGGCTGTTTGACAATCAGGAGTCCATAAAAAAGAACGGGATTTCTTCAAGAGCATGAAGAGGAGCGGCCATAGTGGCAAAATGTGGAACATGACAACGAAGATGAGTGGCTATATCGAGAAACATGTGAACATGATGAACATCAGTAGGCATAGGCCAATCTTGGATAGCTTGGACCTTACGAGGGTCAAGGCGAATACAACCATCACAAATAAAACGCAAAAATTCAATCTCAGAAACAACAAAATAACATTTAGACAACTTAGCAAACAGCTGATGGTGAACAAGTAACTTAAAAACTGAGGACAGATGGGAAATATGCTTGGACAGAAAAGCACTAAAGATGAGAATATCATCAAAATAAACTAAAACACATCGGCCAAGAAGCGGACACATAACATTATTCATAACATTTTGAAACGTGGGTGGACCGTTTGTTACATCAAAAGGAAGCACATGAAACTCATAAAGACCAAGGTTAGTACAAAAAGCAGTCTTGTGCTCATCAGAAGGGTGCATCCTAATCTGATGGTATCTGAAATGAAGGTCCATCTTAGAAAAGATCTTGGAAGTGCCAAGCTCATTAGAAAGGTCATCCATGTGAGGTATGGGATACTGGTTCCAGATAGTCAACTTGTTCAAGGTTTGATAGTCAATACAAAGGCATTTAGTACCATCTTTTTTGTTAAAAAGAAGATCAGAGGCACCAAAAGGGGCATGTATGCTAGTAGGACGAGGATGAGAAAAACAAGTAGAGATAGAAGTCTCAGGATACTTGTAGTAGCAAGTGATATAGCTTTAAAAAGTGAGAGAGCTCGAAAAGATGCAACATTATAGCGTAGTGGACCTTGAGGCTCAGTACGAAAGACATGCCACCAAGGAATAGCTCGTCCATCCAAGTGTAGGGCAGCTAACTGAATCTTTTGGATGTCGGTCTTGGGGCACATCAGAAAGTATGTTTCCAACTTAGCAAACCAATTTTCTAATAGATTCTCATCAGAGGAACCAGAATAGGTAGTAAGTTGGATCTTATCATGAAAGTCATGGGCAAAGTGAGGCTTGGGACCCGGAGGACGTGAAAATGGGAAAAACCCAAGAGGTGGAGTAGTAGAAAGAGTAGGATTAGTAAATGGACTACCAATAGGAGTATGCAATGAAGGAGATCCAAAGGTAGGTGTCATGGGGGCCTTGCCAGGGCCATGGGGCTGCAGAGAATCAATCTGTGACTGTAGAGAGGCGAAGCCAGTCATAGTAACATTTAAACAGGAAGAAATTCCAGAAATAGCTCTCTCAATGGCCTCCTGAATGTGATTCTGTAATGCTTCTTGAAGAGGCTCACCAGTAGATGGAGAGGTGGTAGCCATCAACAAAATAGTGATAAGATAGTCTACTTGAAGAATCAGAAACTCAACGAAGATAGACAACCAAGAAAGAGGAGAAGGGCATATACTCATAATAAAGGAGCCACAATGCATGAACAAATGGACATATTGAAGGAGAGGACATAAGTCATCACAACAGGTGAGCCAGAATAACACACAAAGGACTTGTAAGCAGCGATAAAACAATGTTGGAAAACTACTTCCGAATGTGTGAGTAATGCACGATAGTGATGGCTGAAGAGAAGTGTCCATGCCGCCGATAAAAAGTTTGTCGTAACGATGGAAACTGTCACCAACGTAGAAGAGGTAATGGTTGGAAAACCATGACCAGAAATAGACACTAACAAAAGTTCGAACACTGGATCAGCTTGGCTAAAATGGGTGCTGGAAATTGCTGAGAATAGGAGTTAGAAATAGGCGATTTACTAGATGGAAATGGGCGCTGAAAATTGCTGAGAATAGGAGTTGGAAATAGGCGATTTACTGGCTGGGAATGGGCTGGAATGGCCGCTAGAAATTGGCAATAAACTGGTTGGAAAATGGGCGCTGGGCTGGCTGAAAACGGGCGTTGAAAATGGGCGCTGGTCCTCCAAATGGCGACGAAAAACCTGCTGAAAAAAGGCGAAAACCTCCTGAAAATGGGTGTTGATCCGCCTCCAACCAACGACAAAATCTTGCAAAAAAAAGCTAAGCCGTAGGCTAAAAATGAAGCTGCAGATGGGCGTTCTCTTGGAGAAAAATCAGATCTAAAATATGCACCAGCCTCTAGCCAAGGAAAGTGCTCTGATACCAAGTTACGAGCTAAGATTCACTAGCTATGCTAGAAAGCATGAAAGAGAGAATATTTAATGAGGTTGAAGAAGAGCAATTATCATCAATTGAATAAAAGACTACAATGTTGCCCTATATATACCCTATTGATGAACCTTAAAGTAGGAATTCAACAGTAGAGGGAGGCAGAAGATTTGGAGGGAAAATAGTGCGCCCCCCCAATAGGAGGAGCTCCACTCCAAATCAATATGACCAAGTCCTAAAAATGTGACCAAATAGGGCCCAAGACCAGTACATGAATAGAAAGGGCCCATAGGCCTGCTTATGCATAATAAAGAATAAAAAGAATGGACGTGGCGAATGTAATGAGCAGAGTCCATTACTTAATCCATGGAGATTTTTGTCCACTATCGATGAGGTATAGGCAAGTGTTGTAAATGTCCCTTGTGGCTTACCACGTGTATATTTTTTGTGTGTGTAGAGAGCAAACAAGGATAAACTTATGGCACATTTATCTGGGCACGATGGGTCTTACTCAAGAAGTGAACCATTGTGAACTTGAAGTGAAGGTCTACTAATTCTAAAGTCCTGACTTTAGAAGTTGTGACTTAAAAAGAACAAATTAACCAAACACTGTTGAATAGAACTTGAAAAAGAACTCAAACTTAGTGAGGAAATTTAACATTCAATCAAAAAATTCGACATGCATGGCCATCAGTCTTATGGATGGTGTGAAAGTTTTAGAGAAAAGAGATGGAGATAGAGAGAAAGAGAGAGAGATGAAAGAGGTAGGAGAAAGTGAGTGTCGGTGTAAGTGGTTCCAAAAATGATTCCAATCCAAGCTTGACAGATCCTCCTCAAGCCATAGCTCCAAGCTTTCTTCCAAGCACCTACACACATAGAAGCAAAAGCAAGAGGCAAAGCAAAACTGAATCGGAGAAGAATAATGAGGGAGAGGGGCGAGTTACTCCTTTTATAGGGAATGTGTTGCCTTTAGGAAGTGGCTGAGGTGTCCAAAATGAGTGTGAGAGGTGTAAGGGAGACTCTAGGATAAGTAACGTGAGAGGGTGGGGTGTATAGGTATGAGAGGGTGGTTATCCATTAGTTAGAGCAAAAGGGGAGGAGTAGGAGGGCGCATTTTCCTAGGTGTCCTATGGCTTACAAGCCATGTGGAAAAGTAGGTAAGTTACATATTGATAAGGATAGAAGGTAGGTAACTTAACATTTAATGTTAGCCACTTTCAAGTTGAATATTTCTTTGTTTACAACATTGGAATTCACTCAAGTGTTTTTCATGACATGGGATTTGTATATGTCCATCTTACCTTGCATAATTTTCGTCAATTCCTAGGCCCTTTTTTCTAGGGGTTGCCCATCCCCAATCTTAGCGGAGTGTGACACAAAGGGTAATCAGTCCTTTGGTTTCTTCTCCCAGTCTTTATAGGCTTGAGTGAGCCTTCTTTATAGACTCGATTGAGCCTTCTTCAAGTATCGTCTTTAAGCTTTAAGAAGCTTCTCTAGATTCATTCTTCAGGTACTCTTCTTAGTACCTGCACATACCCTTAAGAAAAGGTTAGGAGTCATACCATAAAATGGTTCATCATTAGATTCTATTTCTAGAACCTGCATATCAAACTGTTAGCATTGCTCTACAGTTTCATTTCTTGTCTTCAGGTAATGATACCTGCACTCATAATTCATCAGTTAGAGTAATAAGCTCTAATATTCAAAATACGTTTCATACAAAAAGAATGGAAGACTGGATAGCCTTTATTTCTTGGTCAATTTGGTCTATACAATTTTACACCCCTCCGACGCATTAAGCGTTGTCCTCAACAGACATTTCTCAAATAAACATTCAAAATTTCTGGATACTCTTTCTCAACAAATCTATGATGGTTCGATTGGTAATTTCACTTTGACCATCAGTTTGGGGATGGGAGGAAGAGAATTTAAGGGTTGTCTCCAGATTATCAAAAAGGGCTCTCCAAAAGTTACTAGTAAATCTCGTATCCCGATCAGACACTATACTTTTGGGTAGTCCATGCAGCCTAAAGACGTGACGGATAATCAAATGAGCTGCTTCGGGTCCCTTAAGCTTTTTCTTACAGGGAATAAAATGAGCCTGTTTGCTAAATCTATCAATGATAGTCCATATCATCTCATTTCCATTTTTGGTTTTAGGGAACCCAGAGATAAAGTCCATGGTAATATGTTCCCAGGGTGCTTCAGGAATAGTCAAGGGATGAAGTAATCCTGGAGTTTTTAATCCTTGCTCATCTTTATTGTGTTGACAAACTAGACATGCATTTATATAATGCCTTGTGTCTCGATGCATGATAGGCCAATAAAAGAATCTTTTCAGAGCTTCCAGAGTTTAAGGGATTCCCCTATGTCCTGCATAGGGTGGACTATGGGTTTCTTGAAGGATCTTGGTTCTAAATGCTTGGGAATACATAGCTTATCTTCTTTGAATAAATACCCTTCTTTCAAAACATAGTCTTTATGACTTTGATTTCTTTCAAGTATTTCAAAGATATGCTGGAAGTCGGAATCACTAGCATAGATACTTTTCATAGGAAGGAAATCTTCATGATATGCTAGGGAAATATGGTTGACCTTGGGGATTCTTGATAATGCATCGGCGACCTTATTGTCCTTTCGTGGGTGATGAAGTAGTTGAAAATGGAAAGTGCTAAGGTAGTTAGCCCATTTTGGATGTTTTTCTCGAATTAGTTGCTGGGTGAGAAAGTACCTAAGGCTTTGATGATCTGTTTTAACTAGGAAATCATTTCCTAGAAGATAGTGCTTCCATAACTTAAGGGCATGAATAATGGCCAAAAGTTCTTTTTCATAAATGTCATACTGTACTTCTGCCCCTTGAAGTCGTCTGCTTTCAAAGGTTACAGCATGACCTTCTTGGTTTAAGACTGCCCCAATGCAGTCTAAACTTGCATCCACTTCCACAAAGAAAGGCTTACGAAGGTCGGGAATGATAAGAACAGGTCCAGTGATAAGTGCATGCTTCAGAGTATCAAAGGCATTTTGCTCTTTCTTATACCAATAAAATTTTACCCTCTTCTTAGTGAGTTCATGTAGTGGTGAGGCTATATGAGCAAAATGGTGAATAAACTTTCTATAATAGGAACATAAGCCTAGGAAAGACCGAACTTCATGAATATTTCTTGGTTTAGGCCAGTCTTGTATGGCTTTAATCTTTGAAGGGTCCATTTGGATTCCTTCCTTAGAAATCATATGTCCTAGAAAGTGTATCTTTTCTAGAAAGAATTCGCTTTTCTTGCCTTTTATGAGAAGTGAGTTTTCTTGTAGGGTTCTAAAGATGATTTCTAGATGTCTTTTATGTTCTTCTTTGTTTGCACTGAAGACTAAGATATCGTCAAAGAATGTTCCTACAAATCGTCTATGAGGTTGAAAGATTCGTTCCATCATTCTATTGAATGTTGCAGGAGCATTAGTAAGACCCCACCATAGTGATGCATACTTATCTAGATGTAACGTTGCAAATCGAATCTTGGAATGATTTGAGTATCTACTTTTCTCAAAGAGAGTATCAAGATTTTGAATCCAGGCAAGCAAACTCTCTTCATTGCTACTGTCTCCATCGAACTTAGAAAACTTAAAAAGTTTATTATCAATCTTAGCAACCCTCCTTTTCCTAGATCGAGCAGAGGAAGTTGACTTGGAGGAGAGATGACGACAAAGATGAAGAGGAGCTTGAAGAGCCTCGTGAGGAGCTATCCATCTTTGATTGGAGTTTTTGGAATTCACCTGAAATACACAAACTCAAGGCAAAAAGTACGAATAGACGTGTGATTCAGAGAAATGCCATTCTCCAAAAAGGAAGATAGAAGCTCGCATTAACAAAGTATTGTCTCTAAGATAGAAAGCAAGTTGGAGATCCAATTCTCGAGGATCCCCCAAATGGAGTCTATTAGCTCTAATATTAAAGAGATCTTGTAAGAAAAAGGAAATTCGAGCGGAAGGGAAATCTATTCGAAAGTAAACATACAAAGTCCTGTGTATTGGCATTTGTTTCAAGAATGAATACACAAGGCCCTCACATCAACTTCACAAAGAAAGAAAAATAATAGACCTTGGCTCGGATACCAAACTGTGAACTTGAAGTGAAGGTCTACTAATTCTAAAGTCCTGACTTTAGAAGTTGTGACTTAAAAAGAACAAATCAACAAAACACTGTTGAATAGAACTTGAAAAAGAACTCAAACTTAGTGAGGAAATTTAACAATCAATCACAAAATTCATTCATTCAAGAGACTTGCTGAGGGGTCAAGATGGGGACCCCCCCTCCCCGAAGGATTTTCTTTCAAATTATGCAAGATCAATTGGCCCAAGGCCAATTACATATACAATGGTTTTGGGAAGATGAATTCTTAGATCTTTACATCAACCAGAAGTTTACAAATTCTGGATCTTTAAGAATCTTATACCAAGTGGTTTCTAATGACATGCAAAGACTTACTGATCAAGAAATGAGCATGCATAGGCATTTGACATTAGGAGGCATGACATGCATGAATCCAATCTGACATGCAAGCTTCGATTCCAACATGCAAAGTCATTAGGCTAGGGATGGTATGACATGCAAGCTCTAGTTTCGACATGCAAGCTTCAAATCATACATGCAAGTTCCCAAATCAGACATGCAAATTCCAATCAGACATGCAACTCCCAGATCAAACATGCATGACCATTAAGCTATGGATGATGTGACATGCAAAACCATCAAGTCATGGGTGGTGTGACATGCAAAGCCATCAAATTATGGATGTGGTGACATGCATGGCCATCAGTCTTATGGATGGTGTGAAAGTTTTAGAGAAAAGAGATGGAGATAGAGAGAAAGAGAGAGAGAGATGAAAGAGGTAGGAGAAAGTGAGTGTTGGTGTAAGTGGTTCCAAAAATGATTCCAATCCAAGCTTGACAGATCCTCCTCAAGCCATAGCTCCAAGCTTTCTTCCAAGCACCTACACACATAGAAGCAAAAGCAAGAGGCAAAGCAAAAATGAATGGGAGAAGAATAATGAGGGAGAGGGGCGAGTTACTCCTTTATAAGGGAATGTGTTGCCTTTAGGAAGTGACTGAGGTGTCCAAAATGAGTGTGAGAGGTGCAAGGGAGACTCCAGGATAAGTAAAGTGAGAGGGTGGGGTGTATAGGTATGAGAGGGTGTTTATCCATTAGTTAGAGCAAAAGGGGAGGAGTTGGAGGGCGCATTTTCCTAGGTGTCCTATGGCTTACAAGCCATGTGGAAAAGTAGGTAAGTTACGTATTGATAAGGATAGAAGGTAGGTAACTTAACATTTAATGTTAGCCACTTTCAAGTTGAATATTTCTTTGTTTACAACATTGGGATTCACCCAAGTGTTTTTCATGACATGGGAAAGGCTTTGTATATGTCCATCTTACCTTGCATAATTTTCATCAATTCCTAGGCCCTTTTTTCTAGGGGTTGCCCATCCCCAATCCTAGCGGAGTGTGACACAAAGTGCGATCAACCCTTTGGTTTCTTCTCCCAGTCTTTATAGACACGAGTGAGCCTTCTTTATAGACTCGATTGAGCCTTCTTCATGTACCGTCTTTAAGCTTTAAGAAGCTTCTTTAGATTCATTCTTCGGGTACTCTTTTTAGGACCTGCACATACCCCTAAGAAAAGGTTAGGAGTCATACCATAAAATGGTTCATCATTAGATTCTATTTCTAGAACCTGCATATCAAACTTTTAGCATTGCTCTACAGTTTCATTTCTTGTCTTCAGGTAATGATACCTGCACTCATAATTCATCAGTTAGAGTAATAAGCTCTAATATTCAAAATACGTTTCATACAAAAAGAATGGAAGACTGGATAGCCTTTCTTTCATGGTCAATATGGTCTATACAATTTTACAACCATTTACCTTTTAGAGCTCTTTATTTGGTAACATTTTTCTTAACAAGCACAACCTTATTGATGCTCTTGCTCTTACTATAGGCTTCAAGTTTCACACTTGGATCGATTGTAGGCTAGGTTGACACCTAAAATTTGCAAAATTTTACCAAAGATGGGAGTTGGTAAGGATGGATGGCTTCAAATTGTTGATGGTGATGGGCTAGCTATGTAAAACGTTTTTGTGGTTTTCAACAATGAGAATCAAGACTCTATCGTAAAATGGTAAAACATGGAATATATTGATGTGGAACGGGCCTGATATATCGCATGGAATGTCTTGGAATAGACTTCAAATTCAATGGAAACGACAACAACAAGAGAAAAGGAAGATGTGATCAATAGGACAATGTTAAAACATAAATGAAGGGGGGGAAATTAAAGAGAGCTGGGTACATTTAGCCACAACACTCATGGAGAGGGAGATTAATCCTCCCCAAGGAACTTTTCAAACTCGAATTGAGGTTTTTTATTATTCATCAAGATTTTTGGTGTTTATGGTGTGCATTGTATGTGACATTGAAGTAGAGGGGTAGATGAGTATCTCTACTAGTTTTCTTTGAACTTGATAAAGCTATTTCACCTTTATTTTGAAAAAAGGATTGCTTTAATAAAATATTGTATTTACATTTAGAATGTCTTCTTTATTCACCATTTCTTTGGCACTTATTGACATATTAGCTTGCTTGTTTGATAACTTTTTATGGCAGTTCTTGCAGCCGAGCCTCATTCGGTGTTGCCAATTGGGATTATAGCATTGTGCAATCACACTGGACATGTGCCTTTTACGAAGATAAAAGCACTTGCTAGTAGTGCGGTGAGTTTATGGTAGTAAGAGACATATTGACAAGCTTTTTTTCATATGTCAAAGTGGTTCTATCATACCAACAAAGAAATGCTACTCATAGTAACTAAGTTTGCAACCAGGGCCATTGATAAGTTTTATGTTTATATTTTTTATATTAGTGTTGTAAGGAATACCATTATACATTAAGTGCGTAGCTAATTACAAAATCACATGGTCTAACATGGGCTAGTGTAACAATAGCATGAATTGGTCTTACCACACCTTAGTACCTCTAGGTTGATTATGTGATTAATTGAATCTACATAGGCAAGTTTTCTAGAAATTAGTCAATGAAGTTAGTTATTTGACTTATTTAAAATCCATATTATGTACACGAAAAAGTTTCATAGAAGCAAAGTTTATTAAAGACCATGGCTTATACTTGTCTACCAAGTTTGTAGACAAGCTGTTTAGCAATAAATCATGGAAGTTAGTGATTCGACTTATTTAAGATTTCTATTACATACACTAAAAAGCTTTATAGAAGCAATCTTTATTCAAGGCAATGGATCATACTCTTTTATGAGGTTCTTGTATCTATGACCTCACCTGTTTTTCTCTTATAATGGTTTCGACATGCATTAGAATGTCTCACTCTGTTGTCCAGATGGATAGATGATTAAAAGTGAGAAAGTAGTTGGAATTCTTTTGGAGCTCTAGTGCGTTTGCTTGAAGGAAGCAAAGAAATGTTGACGATGAGACTAGATGTACCTTCACAATTGAAAATAACAAGTACTATGAATTATTTTCTTTAGTTTTCTTTGTCAATTTTTTTTATTTGTTTGTGATAAAAATGATTGTTGAGTCACGACTTATCATAGGAGTTAGGAGCCATTATCATATTATGGTAGTACTAAGTGATTCATGACATTTCGTATCGTTAGGATGTTCTCTTGGTCCTTGTAGCCAAAGGATCATTGGCTTGAACCAAGAGCTGCATAATCCTTTCAAGCATATTTTTTTTGCCAAAAGTGTGTTAAAAGGTGGTTATGAAGAGATGTCATTTTATCTTACATAAGTGATGTTTGAATCTTAATAATTATGAGCATTTTTTATACTTTCATTAGTACTTTTTTGGGCCAAAAGAGGCTAGCTTGAAATAGAACTCCTTGGATATGGTTGCCCTTTTTTATCTTGAGAAGACTATGAGATTATTCTTGAACATAAATGATTGCTATTTTAATGAAAGCTTCTTTACCGTCTTTTGGTATTAATGGACATTTTCAAGCCAACCTTTTTGTTTCAATGATGTTGTGCTTGTTCATACTTAAATACCTCTACATATGACGTAACTAGCATCATTTATTTCTTACATCAATCATTGTACTCAATTCCATATTTCTAAGACCCCTTAATGTATCTAAATACTCTCTTAGCAGCTTTTTAGTGTGCTTTCTTTGGCTTGGCTTACAACTCCTATTGCAAAAGATACCCATGTGGTCGTTAAATAGATTAGAATACCAACTAGTGTCTTTTATAGAGAATCTCATCCCACCTTCTGTGAATCTTATTTAAATAGCTTTCAACATGTGTCAAAATAAGTCGAAATAGGTTTGTGCTCAACATATTGAACTTCAAGATTTTCAAATATCTTTTTCATGTGTGTAAGTATGAGTTATAATAGGTTT
Source organism: Diphasiastrum complanatum (assembly GCA_029204225.1). Classification (NCBI taxonomy): domain Eukaryota; kingdom Viridiplantae; phylum Streptophyta; class Lycopodiopsida; order Lycopodiales; family Lycopodiaceae; genus Diphasiastrum; species Diphasiastrum complanatum. The sequence goes on from CM055100.1 coordinate 1,760,584, forward strand.
CCACTCAAGCACATTGTATTTCTCAAGACTTCAAACAACTTCTTATGTGTGTTAGTAGAAGTTGGAATAGGTTTGAACTTAAGCATATTTATCTCCTTCAAGACTTTTGGAGCATATAATTCCTAATGAACAAAATGGTTTTAAAGTTAACTCCTAGGCATTTGTGTAAAAAAAAACCTTCATGTCAATATTTTTTTTTGAAGTCCTATTTCGCCAACCAAAATCCTTATTGTCTCTGTGATGCCTAAATCATCCACATATAGATGGGCTTATATATGCAGGGCCATGCTTGGGCCATTGATTAAACAAAATTGATTGCAAAATAAATATTTACAACGGCTTTTTCCTTGCAAGGTGCTTCTTTCCTAAGTTATCTTGGGTTCCATGGAAATGCCTCTTAGGCTTTTGTATTCCAGCCCCCACACTCCCCCGTTGCTAATCGGTTGCCAGTCCAATGGCAATTATTGGATGAGTGGTTTTTTTTTTTTGTTCACCGAAAAAGGGCCTCTTGTTGTTCAGCTTCCAACTTGGCCGTTTAGTGACAGTTCTCTTGAATGAGCTTGTCGTTATTGTCTGGGCCCTTAAGGTGGTGTCGTCCTTGAGGGGGTCGTAGACATGGGAACTATGGGGCAACCATTGTGCGCATTGCCACTCTTCCACTCGGCCGGCATGTTGCGAAGCTATCATTGCCACGCGTGATAATAAACACATGTAACCGTCAGTTGATCGTGTCTTTTCAAGCTGGGAAAGGGAGTGTTGGGGTTGAAACACAAGGAACCTAAGGAGCTGTCTCAATAATAGAATTCAAGATAGCTCAGAAAGGAGAGCTCCTTGCAATTGAGAGCCGCTCGGTGCACTGTTGGATCGACTGAAAAGCGGTGCTTTAGAAAAAACTGGTCCAAGGCATACTGAAAGTTGGCTTGTTGCACCCAGTCCCGGAAGTTAGGTATGATCGGCCAGTTGGGAAGTGCACTAGCGTCTGGCTGCTCCGGCCATGGGTCTAGTGGTTCGATTGGCATATGGCGGGGGTCCATTTATAGATACCTGGGAATTCTAAAATATTCCAACAGGGCCTTTTTGTCATCCTTGAAAGGAATGTTGCGCCAAGTGGGTTGAGGTGCTAGCTGCTCTATTACTTGTTTTTCTTTGCCCTTGACGTCGGGTGAAGAGCATGGCAAAACATGTCCCCCTCTCATCTGTTCATCTGGGTACTTGGCCTCGTACTCCTGTCTTTGGCTTCTTGAAAGCATGCTTGGTACTAATAGTGGCCTCCCTTACTGGTGTCCTTGGATCGTGATTCACTTGGAGAGGGGGTTGCTTGTGAAGAGTCTATCCCAGATGATTCACCTTCCGGTACATCCATCTGCTCAATTGTAAAAGATGTGTCGAATTCAAGAGGAGTTGGCGTGGATGCCTGCTTGTTTGCAGGTTATGAAGCTATCCCTTGGCTTGTGGTGGCCGGTTGGGTGTCTTGAGAGGTGGCTGAAGGGCCTTGGGCTACTATCAAGTCATCCAACTACTTGTCATTCTGCTGCTCGAGTTTTCCAATCACGTTGAAAAAGGGTTCGATATATTCTTCGTGCTTGGCTTCGAAATCCTGTAGCAGCTTTTTATGTGTTTGAAGTATTCTCTTTGGAGGGTGTGGCTTCTGGTGATTGGGCAGTGGGAAAAGCTGCTGAGAAATCAATTAGGCATGCTGCTTGGTTCATTTCCAGCTGGGTGAGTAAGGGCCCCGTGGCGGTTTGCTTCTTCGGGGACAACAGGGCTTTGGAGATTTCTTCTTGAATAAGCGTAGCCCAGCTATAGTTGTACCCCATTGGCTCTGTGACGGTTGCTATTAGGTACATGAAAAAAGAAAGTGAGATTCTAGCCTTTTGAGTCTTGGTCACTTCGAAGAAATTGACCACAAAGGTGGCTGCACCTCGGAGGACTTCATCGACAATGGCTTCAAGCAAGATGTCGTTGTTTGTGCGCCATGCCCACTTGGTTGTCCATATAAGGAGTCACCTCCTCCACCCTTGCCCTGTTAGTAGGTATGTGCCTTGGCCCAAAGCTAGGATTCCAATAACCTTCAATTCTTCGATGGTGTAGCGTGGGTGACTTGATTTAGCTTGTATTTTAGTGAAGTCTTGTTTGCATTGGCGGAACTGGCTAACGTAAATCCCGCGGCAGTAAGAACATCTTTTGACCATGAGTGTTGTTGAACTTATAAACCTAGTTAAATAAATAGTACATGGTACATGGTCATACTTGGGTCCAAATTTTTCTAAGGCCCAAGATAACTTAGGCAAATTTTTTTAGTACAAATGTGGGAGGCCTTCTTGCATGATGATGCCACGTAGCCCCCCATGCACATGTGCATGGGGGAAAATAAGTTAGTTTGCCACCTATCATGACATGCATGCAACATGCAAAATGCATGCATGAGAATTTTGATACTTGGCAATTGCATGCCAAGTATTGTACATACTCGAATTCTATTTAATAGAGGCTCCACGAGTTTGAGAGTGTGTTGGATTGGAAGCATCCTCCATCTTCTTTGTTTATGTGTCTTCTTGATCCATTTATGGTGTAGGAAGTCGCTGCTGGACAGATCTGGATTTTCAATTGTTTCTCCCTCTTCTCTCATCCAAATTAGATGAGAACAATTGCAAACGGATCCTTGGTGGAGGGCGCTACTATTCACACCATTTTTGCTTCCAAATATGGAGCCATGACAGCCATAAACCATTTGTAGGAGGGCGCTGGTCCAGTTTGTTTATTCTTTCATTTCTCTTTAAGGAGTATCTCTCACCAGGAAGTGAGTCTGATCGTAGTCGGGTTTAAGCCTTGGTTGGTAAACCCTAGCTGGCCATGCCATATTCGATCAAGATATACTTTGTATAAGAATCGTCTGATGTAGTCATGGGTGCGAACGGGAGATCTGTGATGGAAATGCCAAGTGTGTCGAGTAAACGAGAGGCCTGAGAGAACCATGATAGTTGAAAACCCTGACTGTGCAGATATTGAGATGAGGTGAGTGCTACATGTGTGTATCTTTGCTCATCCAAGGAGAACAATCTAGCTCTCCGAATATAAGTGATAAGCAGATTGATAGCGTCCAGCTGTAAAGGCGAAATTGCAAATTCCTTTAAAATGATCTGATGTGGGACGAAGGGCTTAACTCGTATTATATGTGATAACATAAGGATCTGATACCAGCCCAATCAAATGAAGTAAGACCTGTACACCATGCCTCTGTTGCGTATATTGTTGTGGGGATAACAAGAGTATCCAAGAGCTGACACTTACTCGGGACGTCCTAAATAAACATCCGAAAACAAGATCTATCTAACTGGACAAGGGAGGTATGACCCTTTCCAAGTCGGAGCTACAACAACTTGCCGCTTACCAAATACAAGACTAGTAAAGAGGACTTTCAGGTAAGTGTAGGATGATACAACTTCTAACTGTTTTCTAGCAAAGATAAGCTCCTGTTGCTGGATGAAGGCTTTGGAGGCCATAATCTTGGTCTTCACAATATTAACAGTTATGATCAAAATCTCAGGTGTTGAATCAATGAAGCATAAAAGACAGCAATAGACTAAAGCCCTACAAGCAATAGACAAGACAATAGGTTCTCCCACAAAGAGCCCAAGCAATACCAATCAATAATCTGAAAAATGAGTGTACAAATGCCCCTATAAATACCCTATCAATGAACCCTAAAATAGGAATTCAAAAGTAAAGGGAGGCAAAATGTGGAGGGAAAATAGTGCGCCCTTCTACGGGCCCCCACTCCACATATAACCATATAATAAGGGCCCAAGGCCAGTCAATGTCATAAAAAAGGACCCAGTGCGGGTCATAAGCATATAAAAGGCTCTGGGGCCTGTACATGACTAATATAATATGCGTAACCAGAAATATACATAACCAACAATAAATGTAAAGAGGCCTGCGGAATATATGCAGAGTAGCCCAGTAGGCCTGTATCCTGTAGTCCGTAACTCTCCCTGGCTATAAAGAACATTGCCCCCAATGTAGACAAAATAAGATAAGAACCAGTGCCAGAGAAAAATACTGCATCAAGATATCCCATCTGAGAAAGGAACATCAAGAGAAGCCGGAGCATCCCGAGAAGCAATGGTAGCTGCAAGTGATCGAGCCTGATAAGCCAGGATAGGGATATGATAAAAAAGATCAATGGGCTCCCAAGTAGCCTCCTCAATAGGACGACCATCCCACTGGACCAAAAACTGAACCTGCTGATGGCGACGACTATGCAATAAGCGCACCTGTAAAATAGCTGGAGGAATGGAAAAAGCTCTGGATCTGTAGGAAATGAGGAATCTCGAGGAGCATCATCCTCAATAGCAGCACGTAATAAACTGACATGAAAGATATCACAAGCCCGAGTAGTAGAAGGTAACTCAAGACGATATGTAACTGGACTGAGGCGCTCAAGAATCTGAAAAGGCCCATAATAGCGCGGTGCAAGCTTCTCAGTATAAGCAAGACCCTGTACAAAACGATGGCGAGCAAAGCGTAACCGGAGAAAAACAGTATCTCCCTCTGCAAACTCAACATGGCGCCGATGACGATCAACAATGGTCTTGTACCGCTGCTGAATATGCTGTAAATGAGTAGCAGCTCTAGTAATAATCTCCCGAGCACTCGAAAGATAAGATGAAATAGTAACAGGTGCATCATCTGGAGGAGCAGGTATACCGGGTAGAACTGGTGAGTATCCATGAGCAAGCAGGAAAGGAGAAACACTTGTGCTGGAACTAACAGAACTGTTATAACTATACTCAGCCAAACATAAATGCTGATCCCAATCACGAACAGAAGGAGAAACATAATGTCGTAAATAATCCTCCAATACCCGGTTAATAACCTCAGACTGACCATCCGCAGAAGAATGATAAGCAGTGCCCATAAGTATCCTAACATCCAAGATAGGCATAAGCTCTGTCCAAAAACCTGATGTAAACTTGGTATCCCAATCAGTAAGTATAGATCGTGGGAGACCATGTAAGCGGAAAATCTCAGAAATAAATATACGACCACACTGCTCTGCTGTAATAGTACGTCTGACTGGTATGAAATGAGCTTGTTTAGAAAACCTATCAACTACCACCAAACAAGAGTCATGACCACGCTGAGTACGAGGAAGACCTAAAATGAAGTCCATAGATATATCAGTCCACTAGCGGGAAGGAATAGGCCAACTTTGAAGGAGACCGCCAGGTTTTTCACGGGAATACTTGTTACGAAGGCAAAAATCACAAGTATGAATAAGGTGGGAAAGCTCAGGCTTCATGGAAGGCCACTAAAAATGTTCTTTCAAACGGAACAAGGACTTCTGAAAACCAATATGGCTACCAACAGGAGAGGAATGGGCATCAAGGAGCTGTGGACGTATGCCGAGAGTGCTGTGAATACATAACGAACCATAGTGAAACAAACGATGATTAACAATGGAATAAACCAGGTGAGGGTGAGAGGAAGGACGAGAGGCAAACGACATAAAATCACGAAAGTCTGGACATGTGGCATAAGCCTGAGGAAGATCATCATACCAAGAGTGGGGAGATGTAACAAGACTGTAAGTAAGAGCAGGTAAACGAGACAAAGCATCAGCAGCAGCGTTACGTTTACCAGGCTTATAATGAATATCAAAATGAGAGGACTGTAAAAACTGAAGCCAACGGTACTAACGATCACTAAGATCCTTTTGTGTATACAAATAACGAAGTGACTGGTGATCATTACAAACATCAAACGGAACACGATACAGATAATGACGCCATTTCTTTAAAGCAAAAATGATAGCAAGCAACTCTTTTTCATGAGTGGAATAGCGCTGCTCATACAAACGAAGACGACGGGATTCATATGCAATAACACACTGACGTTGACGTAACAAAGCACCTAATCCTGTGGAACTAGCATCAGTCTCAACAGCAAAACGCTGGGAAAAATCTGGAAGACATAAAACAGGGGCAGTGGTAAGCTTAACCTTCAAAGTATCAAAAGCTGATTGACATGCGGGAGTCCAAGCAAACGAAGTTTCCTTTTTCAACAGAGCATGCAAAGGAGATGCAAGAGTGGCAAAATGAGCAACTGGTTTACGAAGATGGATAGCAAGACCAAGAAACATACGAACATCATGAACATTAGCAAGTACAGGCCATGAAAGAATAGAACGGACCTTATGAGGGTCGAGACGAACAGTACCATTAGTAACAAAGAAGCCCAAAAAGTCGATTTGTACAACAACAAAATAACATTTAGAACGTTTAGCATACGGATGATGAGTAACTAACAAAACAAAAACAGAACGAACGTGTTGAACATGAAGAGAGAGAGTGGTGCTATAAATGAGGATATCGTCAAAATAAACAATGACACACTTTCCAAGCAGAGGACGAAAGATGTTATTCATGACATTCTGAAAAGTGGGCGGGCCATTGGTAACACCAAAAGGACACGAAACTCATACAGACCAAAGTGGGTACGGAAAGCTGTCTTGTGCTCATCAGGAGGATGTATATGAATCTGGTGATAACTGGAACGGAGGTCAAGTTTAGAAAAGATCTTGTCTTGGCCTAACCGGTCAAACAGGTCATCCATATGAGGGATAGGGTACTGATTACGAATAGTAAGTTTATTTAATGCACGATAATCTATACATAGTCATTTAGTACCATCCTTCTTATCAACAAGTAAAACAGGAGCACCAAAAGGACTGTGGCTAGGAACAATAAGGCCTTGACGTAATAAATCAGACACCGGACGCTGGACTTCCTCGCGCTCAACAATAGACATACGAAAAGGAGCACGAGAAGGAGGTGACGCAGAGGAAACAAGGTCTATATGCACCGCCACCCCCTGTGGCAGACCACCACCCATTCCTCAGACAGATTGTGAGCTGGCTGGGTCTGCTGCCAACGTGACGACCTGTGTAGGTGCTGTCTCCCTTTTTTTTTTTTTAAACCAAAGGTTTTCATTGTATTCTGTGGGAAAGGAGTGCAAATTCAGATTAAAGCCACTTACCGAATTGCCTCCTTGAGATCGATCTAACCTGCACAGGGGATGCGGTGGCTCTGATACCAAATGTTAAAACCTCTTTCTGTCGCAAACCGCTAGTTGCCGGTTACCCACTAGGAACCGAACGTCACACGATCCTACCCGCCTTGGAATCCAATCAGATCCACCCTCCGTGCCTTGGACCATAACCTGTAACAATCGAGATCACCCTGACAGCATCCCATACCACTGCCAAATCCATCAGCCATCTCCCACCTCAGGTTAGCACTCCTCTTGGTTGTGGCAATTTTGTACGTTTCGGATATAGCACAAGTTATCCCTTTTTTTTGGTTTTGTTTCTCTTTTATTCTCCACAAGCACTCACCATCCACCATCTCCCAGGTAAATAGAATGAATGGTTAATGAGACCTCCTCCCTTGTGGCAGGAGTCTCTAAGCCAAGCACACATCCTAGATTACGACAAGTGGCAACAATGCAGCTCCACAAGTCACTGGTCAAGTCAATGGGCCTATTCGACGTTCAGCTTCAAGTTGGGTTTGGGTCCCAAGGGAGTTGGGTCCCTAACATGCACCCATTCACATACTCGACATCCAGATCAACAACAACAATTCACTCCGAACATATTTCATTGAAGGACTTAAGGAGAGTTTGCGGCCTTTTGTGTGAAAGAAGCAAACACACACTGTTCAGAATGCCATCAGCAACAGCAAAAGGAATGCCACACTCATAGAATAGCTGGCCAATCCGTCGGGTACACAGGGCATGATGTTGTCTCTGGCACCCATCTCGGTCCAAGGTCTGCTGCCTAGCCCTAACTGCTCTCTGCTGCACAAAGGACTCTCTCGGTCTAGAACACCCGCCAGAAATAACAGATATGCGCACTGAAAATGTGGTGTGTCTTCTGACTGTGGAGCATCGCCTGCTGAATCTTTGCCCCCCCCCCCCCGTGGCATGATCTGGCTCTGTAAATGGTGCATCATCAGCTGATGACGACGCTGGACAAGAGGGACCTGTTGTTGAAGGAAGAACAGGATGAGAGATTGCATGTCTGCTAGTAGCTCTAGGAACATCCCCTCCCATGTGACTAGGCCCTGCCTCTGCATCTACTCTAGTCCCTGCTCCTGCCACTGACCCATGAACAGCGCTCTGAGATGGTCTCAATGGTTCAAGAGATGTACCGTCGGGCCCGTATGTGTCCATCAATCTCTCATCTGATATGTGAGGGCAAATGGATATGCCCATCCCCCCCCCCATCTGGGCTAATGAGCCGTAGCAAGTGGGCCCTGACCCAGGTAAGAGAACCAGTAAAGACGCCACCACAATGCAAGCATCTCCATCTGCGGGAACCAGATCTATGGTACGTAGCCATATCCCCCTCTGTCAACTCTACCTCTGACCAAATGCCCTTACCAAGGACGGCATCGTGTGAATCTGTCAATGTATCAGATCGTGTGAATCAGTCAATATCAGATCGTGTGAATCAGTCAATGTATCAGACCTGCAAAAGAGAAAGCAAACAATCACATGTCAGTATTTCGTTGGCAGCAACCACATTCAAATTCCACCTATGCATTCACAGCAATCAATTGCTTAAAACAACCCTAAATCCAACGTTGAAAAAAAATTGCCATTTTGTTGCATCAACAACAGGTGCAAGCTGCAAAACATGTCCTGGATCCTAAACTCATCAAAACAAGTATCCTATTGCAATGAAGAAACACAGTGCAGCTTCAGTCTATAAGACCCATAAACCTTTAACCCTAAAAACACATGTGATTTGAGCATGCCACTGAAAACTTTCTCTACAAGTGATAAAAAACCGAAACTAATAGCACAGGCACGTTTGTGGGCATGAAGAAACATAGTTTAGCCTCAATCTGCACCTCAATCGGATGATGCATGACATTTTACAAAAAGAGCCAAGAACGCATGGAAAAGGGGCATGAGATTCATATCTTTTGCTACAAGCAATAATGGGGAAAACTAACAGCATGAGCATGTCTGTGGGGTTCAATACAGATGAATTGAAACCAAAAACCCCTTCATTACATTGCCTACAGCTCATTCCATGAGCTTTCAAGATTTGAAGTTAAAACTTACCTAAAATCATTTTGGAGACAAACGCCACCGCCTCGTCACTGCCACTGTGTTGATCACGCATTGAACGATGCTCCAAGCTACCCACAGTCCACCATCACCCCCTCACCATCACTCTCTCTCACTCTCCAACTCCAAGAAAGCAAAAAATTTTATGTGGGCTGCGGGCTGCCTGCTTGCGGCCCACATAAAAAAATTTGAAATGTTTTCACAGTGTTTCGGGACCACGTTTTTGGTCCCGGAACGCTGACGATCCGGAATGCGCGATCCGGAACGTTTTTGTTTCGGATCACGATCTGCTGCAACTGAGAAATAGACATTCATTTCTAGTCCCACTTTGTGATATTACTAGTCATACTTAGTACATTTTTCTTTACTGTTATTGGAGACATTTTATATGCTCCTAATTGCACCACACACTTGACATGTACATTTGGTCTTATATGCCTTTTCGCATGGAAAAAACATTAATAAAGCTCTCTCTCGAGTCTCTGAGCATACTTTAGAGGAGCAGTCCCTCTTTCTTGTCCAGACCATCCACACTGCAGCTTCCATTTCCTTTCCATCCCCACAGCTCAAGCACCAGAGACGTAATAGACCCCATAATCCTTGGTATGACCAGGAGTGCATCCACCTCCATCAGAAATCTCATATATGCTCACTTCCATTTTCCCCACATGACCAAAATCATATCTCGTGTCTATCGTAGAACCACCAGAAAAAAGAAAATTGCATACGAGATTGGCCAAGGTAAGAAAATGATGCATCTCCTTTTCAGTTCCTCATCAGGTTCGTTCTGGAAGAAGTTCCTTCCACGATCACCTCCACCACGGATTATAGACCTCAGCACTTGGGTCACATATGCCACATCACTGTACACCATCCCAGACACCCCTCCTCTTGCCACCTCTTGTGTCATGGATACTTCTGCCATATTTACTAATGACCTTACAGAGAAGGCCATCACACGACTCCATTCCCATAAAGCCAAAGACATTGATGAGCTAGAAGCTAAACTTCTAAAGTATGCTCCTGACATCCTCTCACCCTTCCTCTCCATTCTTTCAACTGAGCTGTCACCTCTGATTTTCCATCTCCATGGTCCACAAACCTCATTCACCCTATCCATAAGGTGGGGACCCCATGAAAGTTGACAACTACCGCATCATTATGATCAGCCACCTCTTCGCCAAAGTCTATGGTTCTATCCTACAGTCAAAGATTAGTACAGAGATGGATGCCAGATCACTTTATGCCATTGGACAGGCGGGTTTCAGACCGGGATATACTACATCGGATCATATCTTTACTTTGAGGTCCATTATTGAGGAGGCTAAGGCCAAGAGGGAACGTGTATATTGTTGCTTTGTGGATTTTCGCAAGGCCTTTGATTCTATGCATCTATTGATACAGAGACTTCACGATCGGGGCTTTTAGGAGGATACTATACAGCAGGCAGTAGTAGCATTGTACAGGCGTGTGGTTGGCAAGGTCCGACTATTAGAAGTTATTTCACCGGAGGTGCTTAGTACTATTGGGGTCAAACAAGGATGTCCACTCTCTCCTACACTTTTTGGTCTTTACATTGACGAGCTGGAGCATGTTATACAGAGAGATGGAGGGGAGGGATGTACATTGGGCGACCTCATTATTGCTATCCTCTTGTATGCTGATGATGTGGTTTTGCTTTCACGGACGAGAGAGGGTTTGCAACGGCACTTAGACGCTCTTCTTTCTTTCTGCACACGGTGGGGTTTGTCAGTGAATGTGGCCAAGACTAAGGTCATGGTGTTCAACACCTCTAGGTCTTTCATGATGCGGCAGGAGCTCCTATGGGATGGTCATCCACTGGAGGTTGTTGATTCATATACATATCTAGGGGTACTATTCTCGGGGCCCATGTTCAGCATGAGACATGCAGCTATTTCCCGGGTACGGAAGGGCTATGCCTCGCTGGTAGATTTGGAGGGACTTTGCTTCACTTTACACATTAGAGATGCGACCAGTAAGTGCCGACTCTTTGACACTATGGTTGTGCCCTCAGCTATGTATGCTTCCGAGATATGGAGTACTGGCCTGACAGCTACTGATTGGACATATATCTCCCGGCTCCAGATTCGTTTGCTCTCCGGTATGATACGGGCTAAGCCCGCAGTACCACACTAGATTATACTGGCGGAGTTCGCGGTGCCCCCCATTCAGATTGAGGCCTTATTCCATATTGTGACTTTTATACAGAGGCTGGATGATCTTCAGGACGAGGGTACACACTATGCTGTTGCGGCCCTATTCTCATCCCGACGCCTACACTCAGAGGGACACCTTTTCTCGTGGTATTCTTAGGCTGTCGTCTCCTCTCCGCATTGGGTATCCAGATCACTGACCTACCTGCGGGCACTCATCAGTGCATCAAAGGCCTCCTCTACAAATCATATCTTCGTATCACCTGGCAGGGTCCATTGGGGACCAAGAGTGATTTCTATCGTACACATTTTCTATCTCTTGATCCAGTTGGCTACCCCATACTATCTGGTTACTTGCTGAGGAGCACACAGATTACGGATAGAGATGGGTCAGTTTCGGGTTTCACATCAGCTGGCCATTGAGACCGGTAGATACAGTGGCACCCCACGAGAGGACCGGCTTTGTAACATGTGTTCTATGCATGAGATTGAGGACGAATTACATTTCCTCTGTAGATGTCCAGACTACTATGAGATTCGAGGGAGGAATTATTGCTTATTTAGAGAGCACCCAGTGACACTTTCTACCTTGCTATCCTATGAGGACCCCAGATGTGTAGCACTGATGATCCGGGAGATGTCAGACTTGAGGAGGAGGAGACTAGATACTGATACACACTCCTTGGTACAGTTGAGCATCAGTGAGTGCATATTTGTCAGAGACAGAGATCCGACGATTCAGATGGAGAGGCCAAGATTCCAGATTCTTCTATTCATCAACAGCAGTGACCATGTCAACGGCCAGAGAGACAGTTAGCCATTAGGCCCCAGCCCAAATGGACACGGCATCAACGATGACACCGACAGCCTACCCGACGGCAGCGGTCCATGGCACACCTAGTGACACCTTCAGAACATACCATTCACCACTTCTTCCAGGCTGGTAGGCATCATGCTATTCAATTCTAGGCTGCCGGACCCTGACTGGGCCAGCCATCTTTAGGCTTCAGGCATTATATTAGCAGTTGTTGTTATAGATGATTGAGCTTTAAGCTCCTATGTGCACACTTGACATGTACCTTTTCTGAGTCCTATGTACCTTAGGGTATTCAAGGACATTAATAAAATCTTTGCTCTCTCTCTCTCTCTCTCTCTCTCTCTCTCTCTCTCTCTCTCTCTCTCTCTCTCTCTCTCTCTCTCTCTCTCTCTCTCTCTCTCACACACACACACACACACACACACACACACACACACACACATATACAGCGCCTCCGGCTGCTTCCCACTGTTGCACAGAGATATCCACAGGCGGCGCTCATATCATCTCAGCACCTCCACAGTCTGGGTTCTCACTTATCATGGTTCTCAAATGCAGCACGTCTATTGGATACATTTGGCATATCTATCATGGACCTCCCAATGGGTACACATGATTATATCAGACGATTCCTCTATTGAGCATATCGTCGCCGCACATGGCAGAGCCACTTAGGGGTTAAACCTGACTATTACAGGACTCATTTCTTGGAGATGGATGTCGTGGGGATCCCAGTTTCGACCACAATGTTTAGATTTTGGACTATCCCATGGCCTGAGATTCACATTGGGTCAGCTACGTGTCTCATCACATCAGCTTGAGATTGAGATTGGACGTTTCCATGGGATACGAGATCAGAGAGAGATACCATTGCCTTTTCAGAGAGACTCTTGTCACACTACGGTCCCTTATAGCATATGATGAGCCGAGATGTGTCGCACTTATGATGAGAGAGATGTTTTTAATGCGATAAGACCTACCCCAACCATCTGTTCACCTTGCTACACAGCTCCAGATCACATCGTACTTCTCCCGCCAGAGATCACGGATGGATGATGATAGTGGTGATGACAGTGACTCTCTATTACATAGAGACTAGAGACGACGCCCTACTCATGTTGCCCGTAGAGCAACTATTCAGAGATGACCTTCTTCCACAACATCGATACTTGATGGCATATAGTTATACCATTATCTTATTGGTAGTATTAGACCTTTGCTTTTCAGACCTACTTCATGTTCGTAGTATAGTATACTGGCATTTCATTTCTTTCTTTTATGGAGACATTTCACATGCTCCTATTGTACCACACACGTGACATGTACTTTTTTGTCTTGTATGCCTATTGGCATGAAAAAGACATTAATAAAATCTTTCTTTCTCTCTCTCTCTCTCTCTCTCTCTCTCTCTCTCTCTCTCTCTCTCTCTCTCTCTCTCTCTCTCCCCGGCTCCATGCTATCCCCACTCATCCTCTGACTGGGTGCCCTACTCCAAGTCCATCAAAATTGACACCAGTAAAGGAACTTGACACACCAAGAAAGGCATACAAAGGCTTCCTGAAAACTGAAGTGGATCTCCTATGGTCTGAAATACAGGGCCTCAAGATGGCAATGGTGAATTTTCTCAGAGATAACAAGATCCTCACGGAGAAGGTCTAGTTATTGGAAGGAATACTGCCCCCAATGACCAACAAGATAGTTGAACTGAAAAAGAACTTGAGTAAACACAAAGAAGCTACGAAAACTTGGGCTTCGCTATTCAAGAAGGAATAAGGTAACTCCACACAAATGTCCACTTTTATTTCTGCTGCTATTTTGGAAGAAAAATTACGTGAATTCAAAGCTTTCAACACTTGAGTTAGAGGAATTCCGGATACTTGTGATGCCATGAAAGAAGCTAAAGCTTTTCTTCAGACTATCTTGACTTCTTGAGCTTCAACACTGATGGAATGGATAATGCATGGCGAACCATAAGAGACAATACTACTCTCATCATTCGTTTTTAGTCAAAAGGTGAACGGGTAAAAGTATTGAGGCTCAATCCCAAATTGAAAGGTACACGAGGGTTCTTAGACAATGACCTTACACATATCCAAGTGGAAGAGCGGAAAAAAAAAATTTAGGAGGCTATGGCATTGGTCAAGTTTGCTATTTATTGAGATGGCCAGGTTAGATACCTGGAACGTAGTCCATCTACCTCCAGTGCCTAGGGAGTTGGGGTTCTCGGGATTAGGAGCAGCCTGGGACCCCATCCACGCCAATTGCATATCGGAGTGTGGAATTGTAATGGCATCCATTCATCGTCATCTGCAAGGGAGTTGACTGATTTTTTTTTCATGGTGATATTATGTTATTCACGGAAACTCATAAGAATCAACCAGAGTTCCAGTGTTTCAGATGGACTTCAGTATATAGAGAGGAGACAAAGGTAGAGGACTTTGCTCATCATACCTGATAAATTCTAGCCCAAGTGTAATGATAAGTACATCTTTTCGTATGATAAATACGAAAACGAGCATATAAATGTCTTTAGAAACAACCAACTATTAGATAAATGGATTAAACCAACAAAAGTAAACAGATTTCTGCTCTACTCTCATGATAGGTAGATTTGAGAGTTGATATAGTGGAATGTATAAACTAAAGCTTTACAACAACATGTACAACAACAATCAACCTTGTATGATATATCATGTTTCAAAGGTCCCCTGCTGAAGAAAGCAAAGATAGCTGACAATGCCGATATCGAAGAGGAAACAGTGGGGTGCTCGCATGAGCCCTAGATCTGCAAAATCTCTTGGTAGCCATGAAGCTCGGACTCGAAGCAATAGACTGTCGTCAGTCCCGGTGAAGGTCTTGAGAAGGAACATCTGACTCATCCTCTGATAATGTCTCAACCTCAAGGTCGCGCCTCCTCGAGAAAAAGTAGGTGATTTGGGTTTGGGAGTCCTGGTGTCCATGCTGATCTCTATGACATATATCTCTATGGAGCAGGAGCATCTCATGCCTCATTAAGGCCACACATCAAGGGTTTACATATGAAATAAGTGATGGTAGTGTGATTGGAAAATCAAGGAAAAGATAATGGTAATGTTCCATGATCTCTCATAATAAGCATGCTTGCATTTTATACTGTGGAATACAAGTGAGAGAGATGAAATGTGGAGAATTCTTTTTTCTATGTTATTACCTGCTTACCTCTTACAATGTTTGCTTTAGCTATATTCCTAAGCTTCGCAATTTATCCACCATGTAAGCAACTTAATTTTTTGCATTTTATTTTTGTGGATCGTCTTAAGGCACAAGTCACTAGCTGATACAATTGTTTGATAAGGGGTTTCTGGAATATGCATTTTATGAGTAGAAATTTTAAAGCCTTATACTGCATGCCTGCTTGATTTTTTTGTCCTTTGGTCTGTTAAACATGTGCTTTTGATGGATATTATGGTTGAATACTGTTGTTAACTTAACATCATTATATATATATTTTGGTGACTTTTTTGTACGTAGAATACCATTATTGCTTTCCAATGTGGAGGTGTAGTAAATCCAGTGAGTTTGGGTAGGTGGTATCAACTAAATTAAAGATATTTTTTTTGTTAAGTTGAGGCACCATATTTTACCTTTCAATTGGTTTGCAGATTATATTCTTTTTCTTGCACTTTTCTGTAATGAAAATGGTTCATGAATGCACTTATTTTGTTCATTAGTTGAGATCCTTGTGTGCCAAATTTCAAATTGCTAGATATTTTTCACACCAGTGCTGCGCCAGATTTGGACATGGTTGGGCCTTGTTCCTGCCTCTAGGAAGGGCTTTCTGGAGCTTTTGCATCAGGGTTATAGTTGTATTATTGTGCCCGGTGGTGTCCAAGAATGTCTGTACATGCAACACGACCATGAGGTATGCCTTTGAATTTATTTTTTCTGCAGTAACAAAACCATCTAGTTCTTGATACGAATCAGGAAATTATAAGAACTAGATGTTAAAAAAATCACTTTCTCTAGAAGCTCTAAATGGTTTTGTTGATGCTCTTTTACAATTACTCTGCTCTATTAAAGTGGTTTGGTAATTTTGGCAGGTGGTTTTTTTGAAGCGGAGGTATGGGTTTGTGCGTGTTGCCATTGAAGCAGGTGCTCCATTAGTACCTGTCTTTTGCTTTGGGCAGGTATGTAGAAGCTTTCTCAAGCTTTGCATACATATTGTTATATTACTCCAAAGAGCTCTCTCAAAAGAGCTCTCAAAGGGAAAATGCACTTTTCACCAGCAAGCTATCAGGCTTCTCTGCGCATTCGGAAAACCTAATTTCTTGGAATTTTAGATGTTCTAGCATAGATTTTGTGGGACCCATTGCTATATACTAGATTCATGATTATCCACTCATGGAGATTTTATGCCTAGCCCTCATGCTCGACGATAAATCTGTAATTTTTTTTCTGATATCCGAACATATGGAAAAATACCAAAGAAAAATATTTGCTACAAAGAAAATTGAATAAGAATACTAGTGGATATAGTTTTCATAAGAGCCATGACAATTGGAATAAATGAGGCCCTCAATACAGCAGAACACCAATTTAATCCCTAAAAATGTGCTACACGTCCCCCCTTTGGATAAACATCGTTTCAAAATGTTTGCATCACAGTTGTGAAGTATGTGACTGAGTGAGACATCGAGTGTGATATTGAAAAGGTGAGTGTGCATAAACATCAGTAGGCTCCCAATAGCTTATCAATATGTTATCCTTCCCCATGAACCAACCACTGAATGTGTCGAAGATGTTGATCATGCTATTATGAAATGAAGACTAGCAATAAGCTGGAAAGGGAACAAATCTAGATTGGTAGGCATATCCATGTCACAGGCTTCATCAGAAGCAACAGCAGAGTGCAGAAGGCTCACATGGATGATATCTCATGTGGAACTAGACTTCTTAACAGAGTGCTAATGACCATAATAACCTAGAAGAAAAGTATATATCCCCCTTTATTTTATCACTGGTATAACAAAGGATGCAAACGGAATATCTCCTTTTCAAAATATACCTTAGCCAAATAAAAAAATGTCAAACCAGCGTTTATGGAACTGTTATATCTATACTATGCCAACCAAAGGAATTAATTGGAATTTCTCCCAGGTGCAGTAAGAACTTTGGACTGGTCATGAGGCTCTGAATCATAAGTAGTACTGATCAACACATGAATATGAAGGATGTGCAGCAACTCTTTCAGAAATCAGAAGTGATCCTGGTGTCTTGATTGTCAAGATAGAATTATGTAAGCCATGACGTTTTGGAAGCAGGTTGTTAGGGCCACGAGTGAGAATATTTATTGCAACTTATGTTCAAAGAACAAAAATCGACACTCTACATGTGTTGTATATTCCAGGTGTAAAGGATCTCCAAAACACCTATCAAATGCAGTGAATCTTGTACTCAAGATCACGGGCAAATATTCACCCTCCTTAAATACTTAGTTGGCTGTGTTGATATCAGGCATAATTACTATATTTGGCCTGCTATTAGAAATTTTATCTGACCAGTATGAAATATTCTATACTATTGGTACATAGTATGGAGAAGCATGCTAACTAGAGCCGCGGAAACTCACCACACGAATGCCCTAACAACATAGAGCATTCCACATGTAAATTGCCTCTACACCTACACTGCTCCTATTCAGAGTTTTTTTGGATCTAAAAGCCCTCCAAAATATACTATCACTTCTAGCACATACAGAAAAGGTTTTCCATGCTTGCAACAAGGTGAAGCTGAAGTCAAATCTCTAACATCTTTGAGCTTTGATGCACAACTGTTCCTTAAGTGTGGTCAATCTTCCTGCTGCTAATTTTTCAGTGCTGAGAGTTTAGTGTTCTGTTAACTCTACAAAGAAAAAAGGATGGGCCATATTCACTCTTCAGCATGTACAGCGTACAATAATTGGAAGAGATATTGCTGTTTTGTATGCATTATCATTTGAACAGAACTCTGAGGTTCAAGGCACGCACTTTCAGAATTCTCTTATGTATGGGTATCAGCAGTTGTTTGATTTGAAAGGGACATAGACCTTGGAAGATCTTATTGTTTTTATGACCTTTGGATTGCAAACCCCAATATTTCAGGACGTGCAACAAGTACACCCTTCAAGATGCCTGTGGATTTTAATTGATGTTATCTCTTGAGCTCTCAAGATGCAGCCTATTCTTATCTGCAGATAGATTCCCAAAAACATATGAAGTCAGATTTTTGCAAGGTGACTTCTCATTGCCTTCTGGGAGGTATTTGAAATTCAAGCAGTTTCAAAGCAGATCACAGCAGCTGCTATGCCCACTGTCGATGGATATTTAATGTCTAGAACAGTGTTGGTCGGGTATTGGATTTCTAAGATACCGGCCTAGTATGAGTATTGGAACATTCATTGGTCTATGATAGCAGCTGGACAACAATATTAGAGTAATTTTGATAATATTTGGTTCTCAATGCTCGGCCAAAACCCCAAAACCTAGCCAAATGTTTTAGTTATCAACTTGATATTAGCTCGATAATCAATCAGGCATCGGCTTGGGAGTAAAGTAATAAGTATTCCTTCGTCTTGTGATACCACGTGGCTGTGCCGCCTTAATGGTTCCTCACCTGAGTTTTACCAGCTGGGTCAGTTCCCTGATACTCAAGTTGATATCATCAAAGGTCCTATATATAGACCAGAATAGCATTGGCCGTGGAGGCACAAAACTATCTGATGGTTGTCTCAATAATTCACTAATTCAAAAACAATAGAATGTTCCAAATTTTGGGTCACATTAGGGCTTCATTTTGAAACAGGCAATTATGATCTGGAGTCACTCAAATGGGAATCACTAGTAGTTGGCTTTCTTTATCTGACCATATGTGTTGGAACTTTATAGTAGGTCAGAAGCTTCCATATTCAAATGCTAAGCAATTTCACTATTCACATGGCTTTTTATGTAGTAGAGATAGCCTGCATCTAGATATAGCAAATATTTTCTAGTTGCATAAGGCTACCAGCTCCTTTGTTTAGTGTTTGGTGTAAGGTTACTAGCTGGTTCAGATGATTTCCACGACATGCAAATTGTGAGTTGGCTATATGTTACATGAGATTATTTCTCCAGATTGCTATTGTTTTCGCTGGAGGCTAGATATGGTACAATATCACTATGTGTAATGCTATTGTTCTTGTTTATGAGGCACCTGCAGACAAGCGTGTATCGTTGGTGGAAACCAAGTGGAACATGGTACAATCAACTGTCACGTGCTATTGGCTTCACCCCTTTGATTTTTTGGGGAATGTATGGGTAAGCATGAAGGTGACATGAAAGTGACTATCAAAGAGAGGGAGGGAAGGGGAGAGGTTGTAGATGGAGGGTTGAGGTTGACAAATACTATCTTTCGTTCTTGTGCATATTATTACTAGTTTTATGCTAGTGACAGGGAAAGTATAGCTGCAAGTTTGCAACCTTAACCTCAAATGTGGTTTTATACAGAACACCAATTCCATTTCAACGACCAATGTATGTTGTTGTTGGGAAGCCTATAGAAGTTGAGAAAGTTTGGCAGCCTTCCAAAGAGCAGGTCAGTGTGTGCATTTCTTCTTTTTCATTCTGCTTTACCATTCGTTCGTATATATAAATCGCAACTCATTGTATTTTTGGATATGCTGTTTCTGTGGGAGGCTTGTTGAAAATGGGAGATATGATTATGCAGGTTGCTGAAGTTCTTGGCAGATTCATTTTGGCACTCGAGCAACTGTTTCAGAATCACAAAGAAGCTGCAGGCTGCAAAGATACCCTTCTTCATGTCTACTGAATCTTCATACACGGATTTTCCACCAAGATTTAGTTGCTATAATCATCGAGGTCATATTTCGTTTGTTTCTCACTAATTCAACAATTGTGTCCAACTCAAAAATTCCTTCTCAAAGTTTTTGAAATCCATGATAAAGCACTTTATTTGATCTGCAAGACACATTTTGGAGCAAAAACTTGTCTCAGTCATTGTGAGCTTGGGAATGAACAAAGGCAAATCTAGTGTCATCGGTAGCAAAACGAAGGCCCATGTTTGTTTCATTACTTTTTAGTGCAGCCGTTAAATCTGCCCAAATTCTAGTACTGATTAGCCCAAAGTCTGGTACTGAATCCTCAGCTGATATTCCATGCCATATGAATCAGAAATTAGAATTGAGATTGTTGTGCACTTTTCTGAACCAGCTCGCATAGATGTGTTTCACAGTGTCAAACGTACGAAAAAAAAAGGATGTGTCCACTGACTTGGGTCCATCAAATATGTACTTTCAATCTATTCTTCCATCAAATATGTACTTTCAATCTATTCTTGTATGTCAACGAATATTCTATTCTTTTATGCCAACGAATATCATGGTTTATTTTTGGCTCTATATTTACTTTTTGTGCTGGAACGATTTTTTTTTTTTATAGAGAGTTACGCAACTAGTAGGTTAGTTGCGTAGGTTATACACAACATATGCAGGCTGGCAACGCCATTGAGCAACGTCAAGTGAGGAGCGAGCGCCTAAGATGTCACTGCACAGCGCCCAAGACTCGAGCCCGTGCCTTGCTGGTCGCAGTCAACCACTCTACTCATACATTGCGCTGCGATGGACGTGCTGGGAACTTTCAAAGTCGTATAGTTAAAACTAAAAATTCTTGATATAATTATGATGACTTGGAAAATATTTCACCTCAATTTTCATGATTTACTTTAAAAAAATGGAATTTTGGTCCTCTATTTTACTATATTTACAAATTTAAACTAGGTGATCCATAGATCACAAGAAGCTTCTTTGTCTTGGGGGCTTATATCTTAAAAAAGAGTAAAGATTAGATTTAAAATAGACCTATTTAACACTCAAACTCACCTAAGAGTGACACCTTAGCCTTTTGCAAATTGTCAAAATAGCTTATTTTGTTACTGTGGCAAAGCTAAAGTATCACGTAATACGAAAATTTTTGGTTCAAACTTCGTCTTATTTTTTAAATAACTTATAAGAAACTCTCAAATTTTGGTTCACTAGTGTACACCTCAATCAGCCAGCCTTTCCAAATCCTCCTTGTGCTGTTGTGAGACCCCTTGTCCTCTTTTTGATGTTTGAGGGTAGATTCCACTACTGTGCGGTCATGAGTTGGCTTGTGGGTCTTGTCATTGTCTAAATAAGTTTTTGATATGTGCAAAGTATGTTTTGGACTATGCCATAAAGTTGGATCGCTATAATAACCTTAAGCTATGGCAGTGAAAATACAATAGTACCTATTGAATGAAGGAATTACAATAAAAATGAAAATGCTTTGTTGGTGTTTTTTCTCGAATGATATAGTTTCATTTAATGATTTAATAGCGTTAAGTCACCACTTGGTAAGTACTAATATCAATTGTAAAATTTTCTTACTAACAAAATAGTCGTTTTGTGATTAATGAAATACAAAAAGTATTATGGCAAATCCAGAAAAACTAAGGTGGTCTATATCATGAGAAGCTTTGCCTTGGCATCCAAATCATTGAAATTTAACAAAAAAAAAGATTGCATAATAAAAGATTAAGAAATTAAAGAAAACTCAATTTAATGCTCAAGCACACCTAGGAGTGACACCACACAATTTAGCAAATTGTGACAATGCTCAAAAGGAAATCATTATTTTTTACCCTCTTACATAAAAGCAAGAGCCAAATCCCCCCCCCCCCCCCTTGGATCAGTTCCTGGGTGAATGTTATAACTATCCTCATTATGTTTTATCAACATGCATTTGCTAAGTGATAAAAATGCAGCAAAATAAACCCTTTCGATCCTAGAAATGATGGAGAAAGAACGTACTTAAGATCCAAACAATATCTAGAAGCTAGATTACTAATCAATGCATTGATTCCTAACTTATCTTGGCTTGAACTCCATGAATTAGCTTCAAAACTCTTCACACATGTGAAAGTACGGCCTGCTGTTGCCTGTGTACTGTACTTGCAACTTCAAACTCATTCAATGACTATAAAAAAAATCATATGCCAATAGCATTCATCAATCAAATCATAGACTCAAACTAGTCAAGAAAGAAAATCTCGATTTTGCTCATAGTTGGATGGAAATTCCATCACATATTTATACATGTAGAGCTCGAATCTGAGCATATTAGGGCTTCTATGCATTCATCATAACTTAACCCTAACATCTAACCTAAATATCCACTTGATCGACCCTAATTAGGGGTCAAGATCTCGAGATCCCAAAACAATTAAAAACATGCTATTTTTAGCTCCCAGAATCTCTCTAGCCTATCAAAGCACTATTTGGACTCATTCCAAAGGTGCCACTCCTATGCTAGGTTAGGAATGAGACTTACAAAGAGTATCCTATGCTATTTGGCACATGTGACAAGTCACAACATGATCATAATACAATTTACAAGCAATATGACCAAAATTGGTCAACCTAGAATTGTGAAATTTTAACACTAAGCTCACAAGTTATCAACAATTCCAAGGATATTATAACAAACCTTGTGAATTGTTGGTCTAGGAAATAAAGACATGGAAATAGAGTTTGCAATCACATGTTTGATTTTTATTTTGCTTTTTCAAAATCCAACAAGATCTTGATGAACTGGCATATTTTCAACTCTCTTTGGCTGGTGTGTTTGAGTTGCATTAACTCTTTCATATGTATATACAATCAACCCTAGATAAGGCCTTGGGAGTGCAAAAAAGTAACTAATAGAGAGGGTTAACACAGAGGGATAACGATTTGCAGCCAAAAACAAAGTGATCCTTTCGTTGTGCAACTATTGGAAATTTGATGACTATTTGCTAGACCTAAGTGATCAGAAGTTTTAGTACAACATGTATATATGCATTCAGGAAAAAAAAAAAAGTACAAGATATCAATCCTCATGATCATCGGAAATGCAATTGTAAGTAGTTTTTTTTCTTTCAGATTTATATCCATCACGCATAAGTCAATGGGAGCCAGCACAATCACTTGCATGAATATTGGATGTGATTCACTCTGATGTTGGAAATCTGCAATACAGAGGAAAAAGTCCAAAGGAACTTGTAGATAGTGGTATATATTTTTATGAATCTTCATATATACCACAAACGGATGGAGGTTTTGGCAAGCTCGAAGCAATTCCATTTCCTAGTTTTTAGAGTGATGAGTGGCCTACTCCTAACAATATTGTTTCTGAATCTTTCAGATGCAAGCTACTCATTGATGTTAGAAATGCCATGAAGATAAGTATGGGTTCAAAAAAATTTCATCTAAGTTTGTTTATCTCATTGCATATATTTGTTGATTTTTTCTCAAGTGCTAGTGTTCGAAGGACACCAACTTTATTTGTTTGCAATGATTTATCAGATGAGACTTTGTCAGATCTCATGGATCAAGGCTAGAATAGTAAAACAAATAATGATATAGAATGTAGGATAAAAAAGTCGTCAATGATCTTTCGACATCATATCGAAAAACAAATGCTCAGTGTCACATTTAGCTATTAGAGATACAAGAAAATTGACGGTACATGGCTACCACTAGATCAATACTTAGAACTAAATAGTCACACAAACCGAATGGAGATAAGCATTATCTACAATGAAAAATATTTGACTATGGTTGAGGTGGAAGAGCATTGGACGCTTGATCTTATTAGAACAGAGCTCATGCTATTACAAACCAATCTACCAATTTATTTCAAATTCATCATCAACAGAAGACTCGTAAGTACTCTCTATGTTTATTGCCATTTCAAAATAGTACAAAATAATGGAAAATGACATAAGTTGCAATGGCACATTCACTAATATTTGTCTAGTCACATTTGCGAAAAAGACATGAGCTAATAACGTGCTGCAAAGATCTACCTACAACAATCACCATTGTGGAAAAACAATATCTTCAAATAAAGACTTATGAGTAAAAGCAATAAAAGAAGAGAAGAATTCAGTTAACAAGCACAATACATGGGAGTCGGTAGAACCTTGCTCCTTGAGCTCAAAATAGGTGTCCACCTCGTTCAAAAGTACCTATACACGCAAGGCTACATGATGAGCTAGATAGAGATAGTTCCATAGATAATGCTATTGACAGTCAGAGCCTTAGACAATGTCTAGACAATTGCTTAGATAGCTCCACGGATAGACATGGTTGTAGGATCACCTGCTATAGCAGGTCATTCAACGAAAACTCGTGTAGCAGGTTGTGGACAAGGGGCATCATTGTAATCATCAGGTGAAAAAAATAGTGGAAGACTAGAGCACCTGGTCATGGTGACGGGTTACACGGTTACACATGCATAGTGGATCTTGTACGCGGGTTCCCTATCCGCCCCACCCAGCCTGGACTGGCCTCTGCGTCATGCACAGGTGTCGCTTCCCAATTATAAGATTTCTGTTTTAGTTCCTTAGTGGTATAAAATTTTCTACTTTGAAAGTAGCTTGGACTTTAGGGTATTGTTCAGCTTGCCTAGACATTTTGATTGGTGGTAATCACTCTAGTTTCCACATTCTTCTTTTGCATATGGGAATATTCTGTCTTCATACATCCGCTGTAATACCTCTTCACGATCATCTTGGAATGACAGTATTTAGCAGATTGTTGTATGGTTCCATGCATGTGAGATCTTATGATTGGATCGATCCATTTTCCCAGCTCTCTGGAGATGCTTCTACATGTGTGTGCCAAAACCAAGGAGCCTTTCTAAATGAAATTGTTTGCCTTAGAGGGTGTTACTGTAGTGAATACCTTATCACATCCTTGAATGATTGAGTAAGGCTTATAAAATAGGAGGACATTGATTAACTTCCTAGAATAACAACTTGATTAATTAATTTTTTTGTATGCAATTGTCTTTTCCATTTCCCATTCACCAACATTGCAATATTAATGAGAAAGTATATATTGAATTGCACTAAGATGTGGTAGGTGCTGATGGAATTGACTTGTTTGGAGATTATCGAAACAAATCAGGGAACATCTGAAAATTGAAAAAGTTTGATAATCTCTCGGATCGTTCTTTTTCTGGAGGAATCAGAGGCTGCAACGATTTTGAAACAGGCTAATGAGCAGTTTGAGGCCTGTACTTTTTTTGAAAGACCTGTCGGACAATGCACTTTTGTCAACGTCAAAGTCCAGCAAGTGTGAAAGTGAAGTGCATAATATCAATATGAGATGTTAAGTTACTTTGAGTGCTAGTCATTATGTGATAGTTCCAGAAGTAAGTGCAAGAAAGAAAACCAGAATCTTAAGGGATAGAAAGGCGAGCAATAACTCATGGGTACTTTGGTAGACACAATATGGCCATTTGGTTTTGGACATGGACAGCACCCACCTCAATATCAACCTTAAATTTGATATTTTGATTCTATGAAAAAGTGCAAGTGTATGTATTAAACAATAGTTACAAATCATCATCTCTAGCACATACAGTTCAACAATATGAAGAACACCCATCACAGTCTGAAAATGCCTTCACTTATCAAGAATATCCACCCGAAAGTCCAAAACCACTAGCCATACAAGATGGCTATGTCGTTATACAAGGGCCATTGCACACTAGATGTTTCAGCTGTGGTGAAACTGGCCACTTCATGGTTGATTGTCCAGTCAAGACCCAGTACCATGCTGAGTGTCCCGACTGTGTCAGAAAACACAGTTTCAAAGACTATCCAAAACAACCAACTAAGATCCTACTTGCACATCATGTCAGTTATGAATCCCTATAAGATCCTCACAACAACAACACGAGCACCATAGAAACCAACAGGTAAACCTGCTGCTCAATCGAGAAGTTTTTTGCAAACTTCTACATTACCGCACAATACACCAGTTCCATAATGCAAAAGACACTAATATGAAATGAGTCCTTGTCGAAAGAAAATAAAATCGATCTTCCGTCATCTGCTACAATTCCAACCAAGAGCAACCTCCACAGAGAATTGACAGTTTTTCTCCACTTCTACAACCTCAAATCTATTTGTCTTTCCATATGCTGATAAGATTTCCAATGTGCCAGTACACAACACATCTAGGATTTGGAAATCCAGATAGAGATTTGGTTCTAAATCTCTTGTTCAGAGAGGTCATTAGTACATAGTACCTCACCCATACATGCATCTCAAGCTATATCTTACCACGTCTGCTATCACTAATGGTAGATTTTAGTATCACCAACCCTGCCTTGTGTTGACAACGGCACGTGAGAGTAAGTCTCCTTACTCTACAAACAATGGAATATTGCAACTGTCAAGCTAAATTATCAATGTTGATGAATGCAAGTTTTGTTCGACACGTGCCATACAGTTCTCACTCTCTGTAACGTTTGTTTATTTTCTTGTTTCTCTTCACCTATTTTGTGTGATTGATTTTTGCATGAGGAATAGCTACTGCACGAGAGTCTTTTGTAGAGCATCTCCAGAACACATTTTCATTCATCTATCCATCTTCAAATACCCTTGTATAGCCATCTAGAATTTTTGAGTAATATGAGAAGTACATATCATGTCCGAGTTGATTCCTACATCTCATTGCCATATTTATTTTTGAGTCAACTACAACAAGATTGAAACAAATTTAGTTAAAATTTGTTCAATCTTTAGTCCAGTCATATGTTCAACGTGTTTTCAACTACGTGTTCCACACGTCGATCCAATCCTGAACATGAACAGTTACCAGTAACCGCATCCCCACCAACAGATTTTGGGGGGGGGAGAGAGTGGATCTGCTTGGATCCACTGGAGCAGTTACACTGCCAGCAACAATATCAACAAGATCGACAGCCAAGGTCACAAGTCAAATATGAAAACGACAAGGCTAAGAAGACATATGGGCAATTCCAAGATACTCAATCAGAAACGACGAGGATTCTTCAGAAAGAGAAACACAAGCATTGGAAAATCAGTCTCTTTCTTCAACCGACCTCTTGCCATACTTCTGCACCATTCTCATGCCTATCGTCCACACCATCTACCGATGTCACCACCTTCGCCCTACCTTCCATTTGTTTGTTTATCATCATTTCACTGTTCTTCTGAGAAATCTCCAGTTTTTTGATAGTCTTACTGAAGCAGCTGATAGATCATTGCAAGTGTCTTGCAAAGACCAATTGCCACCTACAATGGTTGATCAGCCAAACGAAGATCTAAGAAGAGCAGGCGAAGTAGCTAGAAGACATAAGAAATTAAGCAAGAAGCTGAGGAGGAAAGGGCAAAACTTAAGCAACAGTTGAGTTAGATCAGTCTTGATAAAAAAAAACTCTCTGGAACAATGATAGTTGAATTCTCTCCTATGAAGCCCAAAGAGATCCAAAAGTAACGGATCAAAAGAAAGAGCTACAAAAAATGAAAGACAACCGTGAATCTGCAAATAAAGCGAGCTCCTCACCCAACAAGGGTCCAAGGCTGCAACTGTAGAACTATCAGTTCCTTCATCCTTCCACCAGGCCTTCATCATGTTTTCTTGTCGTCACCAACCATTCGTCCAATCTGTTTCTACCACTAATGAGTGAACGAGCCCATTCCCTTGAAGACTGATAACCAAGATTTGTGCTACCTATTAGGAAAGAGCATCGACAAGACTGGAACTTCAACTGAGAAAAGATTTGCAAAAATGCCGAGAAGCAAATGGAGGATACAAACATCCTAGAAGTTAGAATCTGCCTAAAAACTAGAAGTGAAATCATCCATGGCAGATGCAACGAAAGAAAGAGACATGAGGAAAGCATTCAAGCATGCAAGTTATGAAGCTGCTGAGAGCTCTCCAATTTTGAGAATGTCAACCACCTACAACAATAAGACATTCTGATCCAATGGCGGCAATTTGTGAAAACAATTTTTGTGACAAAGACTGGCGACAATAAGCACTTGGTTTTATGTAAGCGAACGAGGATCTACGCTTTTCCAAGTACCGTTTGAAGACACCAATACAAAAGCAGTTAGGCATCATCCAATATGAGTTGCAGTGGGTCCTACAACACATTAGGGGTGGGATGATATTGGCTGATTCTGACGAATCCCTAAGATACTTGGACAGAGCAAGTCAAGAGCACCTCTCACCTTAGACCGAGGAGGTCTCTGAGAAGACGAGACCAATGAAGACTGAGAGCCGAGTATGAGAGCTGAGAAATGCTAGTTAGAAATGGCAAGCAAGAATTGTGTAAGCCTCGTGGTGAATCTCGAAAGATGGAATGGCCATGTAGGAACTAGTATTTCTTGGCAAATGTAATAAATGCAAGTAGACCCCTCTTAAAGAAAGTACAATGAGCCACCTTTTGATGGTGACCACTAGTGGAGAGCATTATTCCATTGTAATTTGTGAAATGTGAAAATTCCACTAGGATGCCACCTAAGAAGCTCTCTTGAGAGACTCCCTTTTTTTGTAGAGGAGTTTTTGCATTGTATCTACTCCATGCTTAATAAGAAGATTTCCCATGAGTTTGATGCTACACTAAGCTCCTTGATCATGATGGTTTTCTTGAGTGATTCCCCTATGATCATGCCCTTCCATTCATATTGTGTGTGGTTGTGGATTTAGAGTGGATTAGTTTTCTTGCTTTCCTAGTTGTGGATTAGATTTCATGTTTTCTTGTGGATTAATGTAGGAGCCAACATTCAAGTAAACTAAATAGGCTGGATCTGTTGTGTAGTTCTTGCATATCTCTTTACAATCAAGTTCTTGATGTTCTTGGGATGTCCAAGAATCAAAAGACTGGTTGGTTTCTTGATTCTTGGACTTCTAAAATGCTGTCTAGTTTAGTTAGTTTAGTTTCTTGCTTTGTTTCTTGTAGTGGTAATGTGTATGCTAGTTTAGTTTTCAGATTTCAAGAAGCTATCCATTTAGTTTTTGTTTCTAGTTGTAGGTTAATGCATGTGTAGAGTAGTTTCAGCCTTTTAAGGATTTGTTCACTTGATATTGCAGCATTAGAGTAGGATAATATGATTTGTTCACCTAGACTTCATGTTGATCTATGGGTTGAATGTTTTGATTGCATGTTCGGATGTTAATGCATGTGATTCTGGTTCAAGAGAGACAATTCTGGTTTGTCCTCTGATAGGCAGGACATTTACTACATCGATATCAGCCCCTTCTGCCTAATCTGGGCCTTTAAACAAGAAAGATAATCTCAAGAAGTGCCAACAGTCTCTGTTACATGCAGCTGCGATGGGCGAATGCAACGTGTGGAAGTGGTAAGAAACTGCTTCTGTCTAGGACATATAGAACTGCGTCGGTTGAGAATTGAAGTAGTGCGTCAGTTGAGAATTGAAGCAGGCCGTCGATTGAGATGTGATACAGACTGTCGGTTGAAAATTGAGACAGGCTATCGATTGAGATCTGATGCTTGCCGTCGGTTGAGATCTGATGCTTTCCATCGATTGAGATCTGATACAATGTCGTTGGTTGAGAACCGATGCAATGCCGTCGATTGAGATCTGAAGCAGGTCGTCGGTTGAGATCTGAAGCTTGTCGTCGGTTGATATCTGATACAGGGCCGTCGGTTGAGATCTGAAGCTTGTCGTCGATTGAGGTATGATATAGGGCCGTCAGTTGAGATTTCAATAGGTCACCGTCGGTCGAGATGTAACGGATGACCGTCGGTTGAGATCGGACAATGTGTGTGTCAGTTGAGATTCGAAGCTGGAGCTCCAATTGAGATTTCAAGGTGAGGAATGGGAGGAGCGTGAGCTTGAGTAGAATCGAATCCAAGTCTGTTAGTGTGTTTGCAAGAACAACGAATCTGCAATTCTAACCTGTGGATATGGATGAGGAGATAGCCATTGAAGTGGCTCTGTTCAGTTGTGGAAACTCATAAGTGGTGAAAGAATTGGAGTGTGTGTGCAGTAATCTGAGTGTGGACTTTGTTGCTGTGTTGTTGGATGTAGTATGCATTGGGGTTCAAGTAGCAACGGCGCCAAATGTTGACAGATCCCCTGCTCTAGAGGACCTGTTGTCTACTTCGATTCTTTCTGGCCACTTTTTCAGAACCGTTTTTGCCTGTTATCAGGCTTCATGGCATTCGTTAGATAGTTTCTTGATTTTACGGTGCCAACCCAGGCAGAAGCGGACATAATTTTGTTGTTGTATTTTCTTTACGTCCTGCCTGTTAGAGGACTACTCAGGGACGTCACTCTTGAACGCACTTACATTCTACATAGAGATGCAAGCCAAGAACTCTCATTCACAGATTAGCATGCAAACCAATGAACGTTCAATGGATTTCTATAGCTACCTACACTTAAAACGGACTGAAATCAGAGCCTACACTACATTAACACTGAGCTACCTTGCATAACTTGACAAAAACAAGAAACAAAACTAATCTACAACATATTAGAAGTCCAAGAATCAAGAAACCAACCAACCTTTTGATTCTTGGACATCCCAAGAACATCAAGAATTGGATTGTACAGAGATATGCAAGAATCACACCACAGATCCAACCTATTTAGTTTACTTGAATGCTAGCTTCTACATTAATCCACAAGAAAACAAGAAAGCTAATCCACTCTACAAAACAACAAATCTAATCCACTCTATAGTCCACAACCACACACAAAAGGAGGAAAGGGCAAGATCATAAATGCATCACTCAAGAAACAAGCATGATCAAGGAGCTCAATGGTTGCACCAAACTCGTGAAGGCTCTTTTCATTTCAACATGGAGTTGATACAAATCACAAAAATCTCTTCTTCACAAAGAGGGAGTCTCTTAAATAAGCAAGAGAGCTACTTAGGTGGCAAGATTCATGTGAGTCCAAAGTTGGACCCAACTCTAAAATAATAAACTTCTAAGTTTAAAATGACTTTGGGCCTGAAGTTTTATTTTAATTACAAGGGTCCCAAGTCCATTATTTCTATTTACATTCACCTTGCGTGCTCCTTGGGTCATGGATTTATACACACATGAAGCCATGCCCTTGCAACACATTGATTGACTCATTTTTTTTATTCGCACTATGTTGGGAATACCCCCAACAGGACCCACGACCTGAAGTAGTGCCGGTCCCTCGGCAATCTACTGGCTCAATAAAGTGAGCACTTGGCTCACCGCTGGTTGATCAGGTACGTCGTTACGTCTTTCATAAAGGTGATTCTGCCAATATTTTTCAAGTCCTTGTGTGCAGGGACTTGTGGATGCTGGTGATCCATCGTTGCTCGATCCAACCTTGAAAACGGCTCGTCCAGGGGTGGCCCTGAAGACCGGCTCAGTAATACACATGAGAAATTGACAGTTGATCCTCCATGCGATCTGAGGCCAATGCCTTATTAGGATCAAAACAAATTGGTGGGAGAAAGTTATCCCACTTGGTCTCAATTCCCATCAGATATTCCAAGTCCCGGGCATAAGATGTTGCCGCGTGGACTGTTGGATCTGGGCAATTGAAATACTCCATGGAAAATTTGCTGAGAGCCCTTTGGGCGTCTACAACCATTGTCCAACTGTGCTCGAAGTTGATTTTTGGCTAGTTCAGTTGTTGAGCGTGATTTTGTCCATTGGGGTGCCGCATTCTGCCCATTTGGTTTATCGTAGACATGACAAGAAATGGGCGTTTACCCGAAGTTGCTGAGGACTTGTCACATAAGCTATGATGGCCGTAGGGTCACGTTCGAAGAGCTGCTGACACCACTCTGGTTGTGGTAAGAGGGCGGGGAGTGTCTGCAGCTCATTTTCCTTGATAGTTTGCATTGAAAAGGATATCTGCTAACCGCCTCTTGAAGACTCGTGGGGATATTTGAATAAGAATTTGTTGATTTTCTCCTCCATAGACTTGGGGCATCTGAAAGTCTGGCTGACAGATATATTGCGCAAGCCTCTTGATGAGGAGGCTTGTCCTTCCCCGTGGTTGTGGCTGGGACCCATGTCTTGGCCTTGGTCTCGCATCTCAGCTCCAGTATCGGGAGGTCGGACTTGGCTATAAGTGTAAATCAATTTCAGAGCTCACTTAGGTTTCGTCTTGTTTTGTTTCATCTCGTCTCGTCTTGTTACAGAGCCTGATTGATCTTTTTGTGAATTCTTCTCTTTTGTCTAATTTCGATTTGTTTCATTTCGTCTCACGATTTCTATGCTTCCAACATGAATCAATGTCAGAGCTCGTTTAAGTTTTGCTTCGCTTCATTTCATTTCGTTTTCATCTTGATTCCGTCTCATTTCGTGTCGTTGTGTTGCAGAGCCTGATTGATCCAACACAAATTATTCTCAAATAGAAAAAATTCGAGTTTCGCGAAACTGTTCGCGAATCATTTGAGACTTTTATCAGTTTGTCACTAGAGTTCTAGCTGGAATTTGCATTTTCATAGTGCAATTTTTTTCGCATCAGTGGTATCAAAGCCTATCTTGTCATAGTCTGACATAACCAAAAAGCTATAAGATCCAGGAGGCTAAACATTCAAATAAACAACCATTAACAAGTGAAAAACACAAATTCAGGAGCAATGACTTCAATTAGCAGCATACAATCCAAGATTTGTACAATTTTGGATTCATCATGATCTAACTTCCTAGCATGGAAGATAAAGACCTCGCTGATACTAAAGGGGGAAGGATTATTCCCCTGGGTAGATGGCATTGAGGAGATGCCTACAACAACAGGCAAGGAGCTACATGAATGGAGGGAGAAGAATGACAAGGCAGTAGCCTTGCTATCATCATCCATTGAGGATAGCCTCACACTTGACCTGGCTACACTCTCTAAAGCAAAAGAGATGTGGGATACACTACTCACAAGATTTCAGACGAAATCACACAGTCAGATAATGATGCTTGAGGATTAGCTGACAAACCTGTAGTGGGATGGCAAAGACTTCACTTCTTTTGTTAGGAAGATGAAGGAACTATTCCTTTCACTACACAATTCTGGAGCAGAAAATGCAGTGTCAGCAGAGAAGCAGCTCACTTATCTGTTGAGAGCCTTACCAAGATCCTTTCAGACAACCAGAACACTGCTAGCAAAGGATCCTACAATGACACTCGAAAAGACAATTGTCGAGATTCGAGAAGAAGTTGAGGCTCGAGAACACCTTGATCACAAGGATGCTTCTAACCAAGCCCTCTACATCAACAAAGAAAAGACAAAAAAACAATGAAAGCCTAAGAGGGAGTCAGATCGAAAGCAGTATCGTGATCAGCAAGCAGAAGGGACCAACAAAGGAAAATGGAAGAACAAAGAAAGGTCGAAATAGCAAAGTGGAGACAAGAAGACTTGTGTGAGATGCAAACACGAAGGGCATATAGTCGATTCGTGTTGGCTCACTCCAAAAATTGAGTGTATTCACTGCCACAAGAAGGGTCATGTAGCCATAGACTGCCGCTTGAATCCAAAAAACAGATCAACACAAAGCAAATAAGAGAACAATAATAGTTCGTGTCGAGGAGCTAGAGAGCTCGAAAATGGGTGAAGAAGGATCAAATCATGGTAATTCGACCGCCTACATCTATGAATGCATGTGTGCAATGTCAACACCTGACACACAGGAGGTAATCTTAGACTCAGAAGCTACCTCACACTTTGTTACATCAAGACGAATCATGTCTGATTTTCGAGATGCAGATCCATCAAGATTTATTGTTCTTGGAGATGGATCCAAACATCAAGTGAATGGTATTGGTTCATTGTGGCTCAACAGAATGGCAGAGACAGACGATTCGAAGATGTTCTGTTCATGCCTACACTGCAACAGGACTTGCTATCTATGGCAAGAATAGCTAATGTTGTGTGTGATGTTCTTAGATGAAGCATGCAACGTTGCTGATGCAAGTACCAGTACCCTGATCACCCAAGGTAGAAGAAAATACAATCTATATCACTTAAAGGTATGCCTGCCTACAGATCAAGTGCATCAGACTCATGATTTGCCAGACACTCTATGGCACAGGAGACTATGCCATATGAATTCAATGGCACTATACCAAACAAGCCATCATGGAGCAATCATAGGGGTGAGCATCTTGAATGCAACCAGTTCGACGACCTATAATGCATGCCTAAAGGGTAAGATGTCACACACTCCATTTGTCAAGGACTCCTACAGAACGACCAAGATTCAGGAGTTAGTGCATTCTGACATCTGTGGGCCTTTCAATGAGATCTTAGTAGGAGGCTCGAAATATTACATTACCTTTATTGATGATTATAGTAAATTTGCTAGAATCTATTTTATTCAAAATAAATCAGAAGCATTTGACAAATTCACAGAGTATGTGAATTGGGCAGAGAGATGCACTGGTAATAAAGTGAAGCAGATCAGAACAGATTGAGGTGGAGAATACATCTCGAATCACTTCACTGACTTCTGCAATGATCGTGATATCATTCACAAAAGGACTGCATCTTACACACCGCAGCACAACGGTGTTGCAGAAAGAAAGAATAGGACCCTAATGGAAGTTGCCAGATGCATGATGGCCAACTTGAAAGCTCCAAGAGTACTGTGGGCTGAAGCAGTAGCTACAGCTGCTTACATTCAAAACATGATAGGAAAGTCTGGTGTTCCTCACACGACACCACACGAATTATGGTGGGGTAGAAAACCCAATCTGACTCACATCTGTATCTTTGGTTGTGTAGCTTACACACATGTTTCTGATAAGCTTTGAAAGAAGCTTGATGAGAAAGCTGAACAAGATATCTTGTAGGATATGACAATAATTCTTCATACTACAGAGTCTACATGCCAGAGACAAACACTGTGAAGACAGCCAAAGATGTCAAATTTGATGAGAGCAAAATGATGTCCAACGATGATCCTATCAGCTATGAAGTTCTTGAAAGACAGTACCATGATCTGCCAACTATGACAGAGGGAGCAGAGGACGAACACAAAAACAAAGATGTTCGAGTCACTTTGCATTCGAGTGACGAATCAGACGAAGAAAGTTTTGAGAGGCAGCCTCCTGCTATAGTACTTGTAAACCGAAATGGTTCCGGACCTAGCAGAGTAGACAAAGGCAAAGGCATTGCAGTTCCAGGAGGATCTCCTAGAAGGTCGACAAGACAATGAAGAGCGCTAGCAAGATATGTGCCAGGTAGCTCTGCTTCTACATCAAAAGAGTTCTGTGGATTCACTGGCGAACCACAGACATTCGAGGAGGCAATCAAATGTCCAGAGAAGGACAAATGGATCCAAGCCATGAATGAGGAGATGGAATCCATGAGGAAGAACCAGGTATGGACGTTGCAGCCATTACCAAATAAGTGAAAGGCTATAAAATACAAATGGGTATACAAGCTAAAGTATGGACCAGATGGAGATGTCTCAAAGTATAAGACAAGGCTTGTAGCGAAGAGATTCTCTCAGAGATATGGTATTGACTATTCTGAGACCTTCTCTCCTGTCGTGAAACATTCATCTCTACATTTACTATTTGCATATGCAGCTGCTTATGACCTCATGATTCACATTGTGGATGAGAAGACAACCTTCTTGCATGGTGAGCGAGTATCTATGATCTGAAGCAGTCAGTGCGACAATGGTACAAAAAGAAATATCAAGCCCTAAAATCCTTAGGATTCAAGTCACTTATTGCTGATTCCAATGTCTATGAAAGGGAAGCAAGGAGAATCTCCAATGCACCCAGCTTACTCGAGCTACATGGATATGTCATATCTAGATTGATGAGTACAACTTGCATATAGTTTGTAGACATAGAATTAGCAAAATTACGCTTGTAGAAACTCGTGGCAATTCACATGCATTAATTGTAAGTGATCCATAGTGACATGAAAGGCATGCACAAAGAGTAATGGACACATGGATGATGATTTGTACATTTCTAGTTAGAACTAGCACACTTGGAAAAAGTTGGTAGAGTTTCATGCATGAGAAGTGAAAATGTCACATAGACTCTAGTTTTCACTTTAGATCTCATTAAATGATGGATGGATGTGGTTCTACCTCAAGCTATCTCAAACTCCATAAATATGTGTAGCTCTCCTCATATTTTGTGATGAAGAACCAAAGCTTTGTAGCTATCTTATGCCATTTTGGATCCACACAATTTTTGCTTGCTATCTCTCTATCTTTCTCTCTCTAACTCGTTTTGAGGCTAATGCTAATACACTGATACCTTGTACTTTTGCTCATTATTGATTTATTGCTATCATATTCTGATGCTTAGCATGCTAGATTATGATTAAGCCATATCATCTGAACTAGATCTTGTTAATCAATCTAGAACCATCTTACTGTGCTAATCACAAAGCTTAATTAGATCCATCATACTTGTGGGTTTTTTTGCACATGTGTGAAATCTGGAAATTTTGTCGTGGTATCAGAGCCAAATTGAGATTTGCATGCTAACATCTCTGATTGTACAAGAAATTGAGAGCTAATTCAAGCACAAAAGCAGTTTTGCACTTTTTCTCACCTTTCTCTGAAGTGTATTTGGATCAAATTGGATTGGAACTAAATTTTCAAATCTGAATAGTGGTAGTACGAAATTCTGGAATTCCGCCGTGTGAAAATCAGAGATTTTCAGTCCCTTCTGATTTCTTGCTTGTAGATCCAAAGATAGTGGCGTTATAGCTTGATGGAAAGTTTATGATCTATACTTCTCATAGAGTTCGAAACCAAATCAATCTGATATGTCTATCAAGAGCTATAAGCTCTTAAAGAGGATAGGGATAGGTCCAAAATCCGAGTGACAACATTTTGAGTTGATTCAACCTTGCTTTGTTCTGAATCCATTGTTTTGAGCATCCTACACAAGAAACTGAAGATCAAGACTAAGTTTGAAGTAATTGAACACCCTTTGAGCCTTCCGAGTGTCAATAGTATTTTCTTTTGATACATTTCACACGTGCCAAAAGTAGGATTCAAACTAGCCAAAGTGTCTCAATCCACTTTGTGTGTCTGATCTAGAAAACTTGTCTTGTGGAATATTTGAGATCCATCTCAAATATAGTTGCAAGTGTTTCACATAGGAAGGTAGTACATCCTTGAAAATACCTATAGTGAAAGAGAGCAGCAACTTTAAGTCTGATTGGAACAAGCTCAAACATACTGCAGTCCAGTAACAAGAAGTCTTCATCAAAATGTCACCTTTGGGAGGATATCTTCTAGAAGCAAGTGAAAGACTAAACACTTCTAATTACTCAATTTGGAAGTTCAGAATGGAGTCTATTTTGATACTCCAGGATGTTATGGACATTGTGCTTGGTGGTGAGGAGGAGCCTCAAGCACAGGCTAAAATTCCTAAGCATAGGAAGAGAGCTAGAATGGCTCTACACTTCATTAAGATGAATGTATCTAATGAAATTCTGAGAGAGATAGGATCTTGCCCTATAGCCAAAGAAGCTTGGGATGCACTTAAGTCCATCTATGAAGCAAAGAATACTTCTAGAATACTCACTCTTAGGAATCAAATTTTCCAAAGTTTCCAAAGAAGTGAAGAGAGTGCATCAAACTATGTTCTGAGAGTTAAAGATTTACATAGAGAGCTTTCCTATGTTGGTTTTACCATTAACCAAGATGAGCTAATTCAAGTCATTTTAAATGGCTTGAGAGATGACTATGATAATCTTGTTCAGTCTTTTGCCATTAAGGAGGAGTTGCCTAATCTAGAAACTCTCCAAGGAATTCTTATTTTTGAAGAATCTAGGCAAAACTATAAACTTTCCAGGATGAACAGACTCGAGCATGGTGGAAGTGACAAAGCCCTCTTTGTCAAAGACAAGCATAAAGGAAGGAATAAGAACCAGTTCTCTCAAGCATCCAACAAAGACAAAGCCAAAGATCAAGACAAAGATGGTGAAGAGGATGATTCACCTCATCCTTCTACTTCAAAGACCAAGAAGAAAAAAGTGAAGTGTTTCTTCTGTGGCAAGAAGAGGCACTATGCCTCTAATTGCTTTAAGAAGAAAAACCAACTCAAGCAAGCTAATCTCTCCAAAGAGATTGAAGAGATTCTATTGCAAGTGATGGAGAAGGATCACTTATGGTGTCCAATTTTTCTTCATCACCTTTCAAGAAAGATGGAGCTTGGTAAGCTTCTTCACATATGTGCTGTTCAAAGGAGTCATTTGACTCAATTGTACCTTACAAAGGACTTAAGAGATTTATTTACACTGCTAATGATCATGAGTGCTCTATAGAAGGAATTGGCAACATTCCATTGAAACTTGCTTCTTCAAAAGTTCTTGCACTTTCTAATGTTCCTTTTATTCCAAAACTTACAAAGAACTTGATTAGTGTGGAAAAGTTGCTTGATAATGGTTGTGATGTAAAGTTCAACTCCAATACTTGCTTTATCAAGAAAAATGATGAGATCCTAGCTGATGGATCTAGATGTGGTGGAACTTTTAAGTTTAATTCTTATGAGAATGCAAATCTTTGTGAAGTTGCTTTGTTATCTAAGGAGGAGTTGTGGCATAGAAGATTAGGGCATCCTAACTTTAAATCTATGTCCTCTATGGTCAAGAAAGTGAAGGCAATTGGTCTTCCAAAATCTCTTTCAAAGATTTCAAGCCTTGTGAGGCTTGTGCTATTGCAAAATCACATAGAAAGCCATATCAGAAGTCTTTTATAAAGACTACTCATCCTTTAGAGCTTCTACACTCGGATATACAATTTTCCTCTTGTAAAAGTATTGGTGGTGCAACATGTTTTGTCACCTTTATTGATGACTTTACTAGATATACTTGTTTGTATCTACTTTCTTCAAAGGCTATGGTTTTTGATCACTTCCTAATCTTCAAAGCTTATGTTGAGAAACAGTTTTCTTTCAAAGTTAAAGCTTTAAGATGTGATGGAGGAGGAGAAAACACATCGAAGTTGCACATCACTTCGTGAGAGAGAAACTCATTGGAGGGGAAATCTACTTGAAGCACATCGACACATCATCTTGTATTGCAAATTTGCTCACCAAACCTTTGAGCAAGAGTTCCTTCATCAAGCATAGAGCCAATCTTGTTCAAGTCAATATAGATTGTTTTTAGGAGGAGTGTTGAAATGGAAAAATAATCCATCTTGACTTTAGACTTGCTACAAATATTGTACCTTGCAAGTATGTTGTTCATAAATGCAAAAGCCAAGTTTGGCCTAGATAGA
This sequence comes from Diphasiastrum complanatum, assembly GCA_029204225.1. NCBI lineage: Eukaryota > Viridiplantae > Streptophyta > Lycopodiopsida > Lycopodiales > Lycopodiaceae > Diphasiastrum > Diphasiastrum complanatum. Next base: position 1,799,768 of record CM055100.1, read on the forward strand.
ACTCGAGCTACATGGATATGTCATATCTAGATTGATGAGTACAACTTGCATATAGTGTGTAGACATAGAATTAGCAAAATTATGCTTGTAGAAACTTGTGGCAATTCACATGCATTAATTGTAAGTGATCCATAGTGACATGCAAGGCATGCACAAAGTGTAATGGACACATGCATGATGATTGTACATTTCTAGTTAGAACTAGCACACTTGGAAAAAGTTGGTAGAGTTTCATGCATGAGAAGTGACAAATGTCACATAGACTCTAGTTTTCACTTTAGATGTTATTAAATGATGGATGGATGTGATTCTACCTCGAGCTACCTCAAACTCCATAAATATGTGTAGCTCTCCTCATATTTTGTGATGAAGAACCAGAGCTTTGTAGCTATCTTTGGTTGTTACCTGATCTTGAAGCCTTTTTTGCTTTGCAAGTCTCTCTTTTCGATACTTCGATGGCTATCTTCTTTGATGCTCTCTTATGACAAAATTTCCAGATTTCACACGTGTGGGGAATGCCCACAAGTATGATGGATCTAATTAAGCTTTGTGATTAGCACAGTAACCTGATTCTAGATTGATTACCAAGATCTCGTTCAGAAGATATGGCTTAATCGCAATCTAGCATAAGCATCAGAATATGATAGCAATAAATCAATAAATCAATAATGAGCAAAATTACAAGATATCAGTGTATTAGCATTAGCCTCAACACGAGTTAGAGAGAGAAAGATAGAGAGATAGAGAGAAGCTTGGTGAAAAATTCTTGACATAGATTGTTATCAAACCATTTCATGTCCTTTACAAATCTCAAGAGTGAGATTCTTTGGGTCAGGAGAGATTCCAAAAGGGGGGATTGGATCTGATCTTTGTGTGTTTGAATCAAGTGTACATGTCAAGTTTATGTGATCTAGTGTAGATCCATTTTTTTTGTGAAAATTTGTGGTATAGTTTGTTGTCAAACCAAATCAAACTCAATACAACTCTAAAAGGGTAGAGTATTTGGATAAAGAGTGAGTCCAAATGAAGTGATTAAGTTTTATTTTCATGTGTTTGAAACAAAACCCATCCTTTGTTCAAGAATCTCAAAAGTTGGGTGAACTAGTCAAGAGAAAAGGAAAATCTTGGTGTCAAATCTTTTCAAATCCATTCCAACTCTCAATAGAAAGAGTCATTGGTATTTGTTGAGTCCAATAGGGGTGTTTGGATCTGATTTTTGTGATTTGATAGAGTGCTTTTGTCTTAGTGATCAAAGCAAAGATTAGTTTCCAATTGACTAGGTTGAAAAGTGATGTGATACAAAATTTGTGATCTAGATCATGTGTAGATCCTTCTAGATTTTTGAATGTGTTCAAATCTAGTTTCTTGAGAGTCACAAACCACAAATTGCAAAGTCATATCACAAATTATTACTTCCTCATCATGGCATCAATAGGTGGCAACCTATTGGAGGCAAGTAAGGATCCTAAATGCAACCTTTGTGGCAAGAGAGGTCATTTTGCCTCAAAATGCTACAAAAAGAAGGCCAATCCATCCAAGGAGAACCAAAGAAAGGTCTCACAAGGACTTACAAGATTTGTCTACAAAAGTCCATCACCACACATTTTGAAGTTTTTGAAGTTTTTCATTTGGAAGTGAATTTTTTGGTTCAAGATGCAAAGATAAATGTCACTTGGATTTATTTCATGTCCTTGGAAAGCATTTTGTTTGGAACTTTGGATAAGTTCAAGTTTACAGTTATGATCCAAGAGAAACCAAGCAAGATTAAGGAGGAGCAATCACAAAATGAAAATAGTTCTATTTATGCTCTCATGACATCTTTTGGAGAACTATTTTGCTTTGAAGAGATTTTTGTATTTCAATTGTGGATTAAGGAAATACTAGTTGAGTGTGATGCCTTAATAGATAGCAAAGCATGTTTTCCTTGTAAACTTACATTGAGTATAAAGTCAAGGAAATGGAAATTTCTTCATGATGTATTTTCTTTTGGTTTCAATAAGATCAAGAATGATGTGTTCATTCATAATGTTGAAAATTGTAAATTTTCCATCTTAGAGGCAAGTTGTAAACTTCTTATGAGATCAAGTGAATCATCCTCTAAGAGAAAACTTGTATCCATAAGCAAGTAAGTAGCCTCAATGAATTCAAGATTGCTTGTGATTAGAAGATTAAGACAATCATGCAAAAAGTGTTTTCTTTGTGGACTAGTCAAACTAGTATGCAAAATCTTGGTAATTTTCACATGTATCTATCTCAAGGTCTTGTTTTTCATAGCCATTCTGAGGCATGGAAGCCTCGAATTTCCTTCATGAAAAACCAGCTACATTCTAGGAGGAGGAGCTTGCAAGTGAAATATCTTCTTCAAGCTTGGAAGAAATCAAAGGCAAGAAAGCTTGGATGGTGCAAAACTCCCAAGTTCATCAAAGGAGTCAACATCAAGGAGGCACTATCATGGATATGGTGATCTCGGATCTTCATCAAACTCATTGGCTGATCTTCACATCTTTGAACCAACAAGGATCCATCTTTGAAGACCAATTCAGCCCATGGAGTCAAGCTTAAGATCATCATGCTTTTATCAAGTTAGTTTTAAGGAGGAGTGTTATAATTTGCAAAAGCTAACTTGATCAAATCTTGTAAATACCATAATGACTTGTACCTATCATCATTAGACATGTGTGGAGCCTGTTCCCACGTGTGAAATATATGCCCAAGTCATTTAGATAGATCATATAGGTTGTACATATCATTTAATTTGGAAACTAGTGGTTAAATTGGCCAAAAACTAGTATAGTAGTGCTATGCCACTTGGCACCATTCTAGTGGTAGAAAATGTTATATCACATGGATAGGAGTGGTCTCCCACGTGTGAAATGTCTATCATAAAGTTCAGATCCATTGTATATAGATTTTATTTGAGTCAAATGTCAAATCTCCTAAATTATAGGAGTTATCTCCTAGATTGTAGGAATCTGGAAGGTAAACACTAGCCACCAATGATGATGTGGCAAATTAATGGAATCTTAGCCAAAGTGGATATGGATGAGCACTATGACCTGTCTCACACGTGCTGGAAGTGGCTTAGAGAGAGAGAGTATCATGATTTTGTATCTAATCCATGATGGATCCACTTTGAGGTATCATCATGATTGATCATTTATTTTTTATTGTTCTTGCTTGGATGTGTACAAATTGTGAAGTAAAAGCTAGTTTTGGATGCTAGTTTGGAGATAGATCAATATTCCAAGTTCCCAATCACTCTTATTGTCGCTCAATTATACATTTTTATTGAAAAATCATAAAGAGCAAGAAAAGTTTGAAATTTATGGTCAACATTTATGGTGCACAAACATGACAACCTACTTCACACTCAAATGACTCAAAAGAAATTACTTATAAAAAAATAGTTAATAGATTCTTATACTTATTTGCTATTTAGATTTTTTTAACATCAATTGATACTAGGCTTATACCCCCTTTCATCGCTACTACGAGTTCTTAACTTCAATCTAAGGCCTAAAGGGACCCGACAATTGTCAAGCTAGTTCCGACAATAGCATATACCCACTAATTTTACATAGGATCAGATTCCTAAAAAATAGCATATAACCGCGTTGAGAATCAACCAAAAAGCCAACACCCTACCAACAATGATCCTTATTACCCTCATCCAACCATCTAAATTGAAATATTTGCATCATAATCTAGGGTCGTGATATATAACATTATCATTCTCCATGGGCCTGCATCGCTTGAGAGAGAGTTCATGATTATTTATCTCTTAGGATTTTATTAGGGTTTATAAGGTTTTTTAGGTTTGAGATGAAAAATGGCAAGAATGTTAAGCTGAGTTGAGAGAGAGAGAGAGAGACAGAGAGAGAGAGAGAGAGAGCTGTAATGAGTTGATATATAGCGCGAGAGCGCGAGCGAGGAGAAGCAACGAGGATCGAGCATATGAGTGAAAGGGATAGGATCGGGGGAGACACTTAGTGGTGAGCATCGCAGGCAAGAACAAAGTAGCGGTAGCTTTAGTATTGGTGTTTGCTATACTTTTAGGCGGATCAATCTGGTGGCATCTTGCTTTTCCTCTCAGCGCTGCTGCTGTGGCTGTGGGCCGAGGGTGGATTGATAGCGCGCCTGCTTTTGCACGGATTCATCATTGCACTTCCTTACTGTCCCCAAAGTCTATCAGAGATAAGGTGAGTTGAGAGAGAGAGAGGGGGGGGGAGAGAGTGTCGCTCTTTTCCACTATTTTGTTCGATTCTTAGCATTATTATGAAAGGAAGCAACTGTGCTCAGAGACAGCTTTCTGTGTAATCGGAGGAGACAGAATAACTGCTTAAGAAAGCCTTTCCAGTGGTAGCTGACATGGAGTATTTCCTCTTCAGTTCGCATTTTGATTGTATAGTAGTAGCAAGGATTGGGGCTACTTTTGCGGGCTTGTAATGCGTTGATTCATGGCTGCCTGACTTGGCTGTGGAGGAGTGACAAGGCAAGCAGCTGATGTTGGATCGGGCTGTTTTTGGGTGTTTATGGGCAGCAGCTATTACATGCATAGGTTGCTAGGTTGTCCACGAACACCATAACCTCACTCCCATAAACGATGGGAGTGAGGTTATGGTGTTCGTGGGCGAGAGAGAGAGAGAGAGAGAAAAGCGGCAGCAGCACAGTGGAGCAGAGGGGAGAGAGAGCGTGTTGATTTTTAGGATCTTTATTTAGGGTTAGTTTTTTTAGGGTTGTAGTTTTTTTAAGGGTTTTGAGATGAAAAATAGCGATAATGTGAATGTGAGTTGTGAGAGAGAGAAAAAGAAAAAAGCTGTTAACCCTTGACCGCCATATTCGGTGACGAAATCAGATCAGATCCAGAATGTTATGCCTGTGCGCAAAACCAGAGGGCCTGCTTGCTGCCTCTGATCGTGCTTACAAACCTGTTTCAAGTGTTCGTGAATGCTTGTTGGAAATGTTTCAATTATGAACTCAATTGCGCGTACATGGCTGTGAATTAGCTGTAAGATGCATCTGATTGTTGAAATAATAGTGGTTTGATTTCTCTGAAGTATGGAATATTTGCAGGTGGAAGAAAGAAGATTGGAAGCTTTAAATAGCGTGCTCATGGATTTTACAATGGAGTCGGAGATGCAATCAGTTGTGGCTGCTCTTGATGCAGCATTACTACCTTGTCTTCCGGCGCGTGAGCTGCAAGCTGCAGATCGCTCAACTCAGCCTTCCCATCATGTTGATGTGGAGAGGCATGCAAGAGAGTTCATGGAGGCAGCTAAGAAGTTGCAGCTCTTCTTCATACGAGTACAACACCAACATCAGCCTCCAAAAGAGGAGCTTTTGAAAAAGGAGATCGTAGATTTGGAAGCAGATTTGAGGGCAAAAGATGAGCTTATCGAGAAGCAACAGAAATTGCTGATTAAATGGCATACTACTCTTAATGCACAAAGAGTGTCACAAGTGCTAGAGCTGGAAAAGGTATAGATGCTCCTAAATTGTGTATTGGTTGGAAAACCTCTGAATTCCTTTAGCATGAATGACTTTTCGCGTGATAATGCTGAACTGGATAATTGATAAGGATCTTCCTAGATAGATTACAATTCACGTTGGAGCACTACGGATATAGTCAGTAGCGGTTAGTTAAAAGCGGTTTCTTGTCATGTGAAGCGGAAGCCCTAGAATAGAAAGTTCTTGGCACGTAACTAAGTAGTGTATATGTACGTGTTACGTTTTGGTAATAGATGCGTGATTTTTGTGAATGCTCTATGCTTTTCTGTCTTCTGGGGATTGATTCTCTTGAGTAATATGAATTACCTTGATCTTGCTTTATCATTTGCAAATACACTTGTCAATTGATTTGTTGCAACAGCAAGGATAATCCATCAAAGGTTATGGGCCACTCGCTCGGTAGATTCAGGATCTGTGGAATGCGTGAGTCTGGAATCATCAGAAGGACGATTGATCATGTTGGAGCAGACCGCACGAGGCGACTGTCAAATTAGGAAAAGGTGAGAGTGAGTTCAAAAGATTGAGAAGCCCTCATACGAGATGGCGACAGATAATGGGTTCGACTTCAAAATGATAGAGCGCCTTGACGGGACGAACTATTCTGCGTGGAGCTGGAAACTCAAGATCAGAACCAGAAAGAAGCGAAAGCTTACATGATGCTGTGCATGGCGTTTGGGGACGCGGCTATATCACAGGTCCGGGATACTGAAACAGCCAAGGGAGTGTGGGATATGCTGAGAAAAACGTATGAGGCGGCGGGGTTCTCAAGCATTTTAACCTTGCACAGGCAGCTAAGCACGTTGAAGATGATGGAAGGGGACCTGATGATGCCCCATATCGACAAGATTAAGAGCATCTGGAGACATATGGAGGCGGCAGGTGCGATACTAGACAAGAGACAGTTAGTGTACACCCTGATCACGAGCTTGCCCACAAGCTACGATCCTCTCGTTATGACGCTGGATGGATTCGAGGAACGATTGGATCTTGAATTTGTAGCAAGAAGGTTCTTACAAAAAGAAGCCTGGAGGAAGGTAAATCCACCTACAGAAGAGATGGCCCTGATATCCAGTTTCAAGAAGACACAAATCAAGGAAGGAAAGCAACTAAGCACGAAGCAGGGAGGAAACAAGCCCTGGAGCGACAATAAGAAGGTGAGGACCGACAAGAAATGCTTTTATTGTGATCAAATTAGACATTTTATTCGGGATTGCCAGAAGAAAAAGGAGGATCAGAAGAGAGGTGAGAGCTCACAGGCCTACCTGGTCGAAGAAGAGGAAACATAAGAGTTACCCAAAGTCTATGGATTAATGGTACTGATCAAAGAACAGAGTGGCAGCTCAAGCAACTCATCTGGAGACAACAGCGAAAGCGTGGTGAGACTCGATGGAGATAATCAACAAGATGCAATCTCCACATACACCTGTTGGTATGTGGATTCTCGAGCGAGTACCCATATGACGTTTGAACGGAAGGGGTTCATCACATATGAACTCGTGACAAGGAAGAGAGAGATCACAGTGGGAGATCGAGGCATGGCGGATGTGGTGGGCGTCGGGTCAGTGGCTGTATGGTTAGGAAAGGGAAGAGAGTTGATCATACAAGAAGTTCTACATGTGCCAAATTTAGCGAAGAATCTGATCTCGGTTGGGTCACTCACAGACAAGGGAATGGAGGTTTCTTTTGAAAGACAGGGATGCATGATTACAGATGAGGGCGAGGTGATTGCGATGGGCTTCAAGATGGGCTCGAGTGGGTTGTATCAATTGTAGGGAGGAACAGTTGAGAGAGCAGCAGCCTACATCAGTCTGGAATCGAAATCCAAGAACAACGTGTGGCACAGGCGAATGGGCCATCTTGGGGCAGGAACCTGCAGAGGTTGGCAAAGGAAACGATGCTGGAGGATTATGATTATGATCTGAAGGAGTGTATAGACAGATGCGAAGCCTGTGTCTATGGCAGACAGCACAAGGTTCCATTGTGCAAGAACCCATCAGAGCGAGCAACGGAGCTGCTTCAGCTTATACACACAGACTTGTGTGGTCCAATGGACGTAGCATCCATCGGAGGTTCGAAGTATTTCGTCTCCTTCATAGACGATTATTCGAGGCTTATCAGGATCTGCCTGATCAAAAGCAAAAGCCAGGCCTTTGACAGTTTCAAGGCCTTCAAGGCACTGGCTGAGAATCAAACTGGGGAAAGAATAAAGGTGCTGAGATGTGACAACGGAGGCGAGTATCGCAGCAAGGAATTCGATTATTTTTGCAGCTTGAATGGGATCAAGAGAGAATTCACCGTGCTACACACCAGAGCAGAACGGGGTGGCAGAGCGAAAGAACCGTACTATAGTCAAAATGGTAAGATGTATGTTGCAGGAAAAGGACCTGCCCAGAGAATTGTGGGGGAAAGTCGTCAACACAACAAGCTACATCTTGAACAAGTCTCCCACCAAGGCAGTAAAGGGAAAGACCCCTTTCGAGCTATGGTTCAAGAAGAAGCCTAGTGTGGCTTACCTGAGAGTATTCGGGTGTGTGGCGTACACACATATCCCAAAAGAAAAAAGAAAGAAATTAGATGCGAAGGGACAAAAATGCATCTGTGTAGGGTATCTTGAAGGAGTCATGGGATACAAATTCTACAATCCTGTAAGCAAGAAATTCTTGGTAGCCAGGGACGTCATCTTCAATGAAGATGAAAGCTACGAGTCAGATGGAAAACAGGTTAAGGAAATCAGGGCATCCATGCCTGCACAAGAGATTCCCATAATCTCAATATCGGACATCATTGGGGTGTTCGATGAAGAAAGCCAAGAAAGAGAGATCTACCGGCATTGAACAAGGGGGCTCAAACGGAGCATCACGGGCATTGCAAGAAGGGGACAGATCAACCTGAGAAGACATGGACGACTATGCAGAGGAGACAGAGTGTAGACGAGCCATATTGCCTGAGCATGTATTCTTATAGGTGAGATGAGAGTTGGAAACCCATGAGCTTTCAATATGAATATGTTGTTCTTTTATTCCAATTTCATGTTCATATCTGCCTTCATTGACTATTATGATGATGCTCAAGGGTGATGCAAGCAACCATGTAATATTCCCTAGCGGTCATGCTTGTATACATATGGCACTCTAGGCAACGCACATTGTCACACATTCTAGCTTACAATTTTTTTTGCCAAAAAAGTTGAATGCCTAAAAATGGCATGGAACGATAGCCCATGGAAAAGGCAAGTTAAGCCCAGGCACAACATGTTTGGTTTGGTATAACCAAAATCAAACATGATGAGCTTCAAAAAGTGTGGTACAAGTTTTGACTTGTGCTAATTGACTGATGGTGATTAGAAGCAACTCCAAATACAGCGAACATGATCTACCCAAAATTGATGTATATGTTGTAAATATTCGACATCCAATAAGTATACTTTAAACTCTATATATTTGTGTTGAAAACTTCAATAAAGAAGTGTTATGTTGTATTTAGAAACACAATCAACTTAAAAGATAAGACAAATTCGCAATAAGAGGTGAAAGAGATGAAGTGTTGAAGAATGGGGTTTTAGGAATTTGTTGTACGAGCATTCAACCACAAACAAGATCTGTCCATAAGCGGGCTACTACTGGAAACCTGAAAACATAACTTTCTCTAAAAAATGCAGTGAATGATGCTTCACTAAACTACACTGATGATTCAACAAAACTAGTATTTCTCGTCTAGCGTGGTTCTTGTTCTATGTTTTTTTTCAATTGTAGACGAGTGCAACATTTTTCAGCAAAAATATCCTCTCGCATCTGGCTGCTAGAAATGGACCAACATTCAATACAAGAAGGAGCTTTGTTGAAAAGTTCTTGCCACATGTTGGGAGTATAATTGGAGATGTAGGGCTACTTATAACATGCAACCTAGTTTTTGGATAAAAATTACCATAAAACTGTAGTAAGTAGCAAAAAATTTGTGAAAAGGTTGTTTGTACACCAGCCAAGTAAGACAAAGTTATACCATTGGAATGTGATGTACAAGATACTTTTGTTTCAAAGGCTGAATTTCTTTATTCTAGAGATAGTCGTTACCGATAGGATAAATGCCAGCCTCTAATCAATGTTAGAAGTAGGAGGTTGTCTCAAAAACCTAGTGCAATTGAATGAACAATATTCCCTCATATCTCATAGGGTTACTCTCTTATGATTCCTTTTTATCACCCTCTTGTTCTTATAATCGGCCATCTCTCTCTAGCTCTTCCCTCACTTCACACTCTCCTTAACTTGCTTCATCCAAATTCTACTTGTTATCGTATCAAAAGTAAGCAAGGAGATCACCTTGGAGTTGACCTCCAGTCCATTTTGAGTTTTTTGATTGGCTGAGATGTGTTTTTTGAAGCCTTATGGTTTTTGGTCTCATGCATATGTGATATTGTTTTCAATTCTTGATCTTGTCGCTAAGGATGCTACATTACTATTATCACACATGGGGCCATTTTTTATTTGGCAAATGAACTCACAAAGAACATCCTTAAGACATGAAAGAAGCAACATAGAAAGAACAAAAAGGAAAAAAATGGAAAGTGAACAAAGTAGCTCCTTAAATATTTATATTTATATTTAGCTTTCTACATCAAATGATAAAGTCGGACATTTAGTACATTTGTGGAATGGGAACTCAATCACGTGTTTATTGCATTGGAAAGTTGTTGGAAAGGGCACCCTTTGGCAACTGTCTTTTTGTTTTGGAAGGCAAGAAATATAACTTGTCATCAATTCTTGAAAATAGCTATATTGTTGTGTTGGATTTCATGATACCTTTTATCATGCCATTATTCCCTCCCCTAAACAAGCATGCATGGGTGGCAATCTTCATTGAGGCTTTTTGGTAATAATTTCCATGTAAGATAAGAAATACAACCATGTAAATCTTGTATAATGAAAGTGACAAAGCATGTAGCTCCTCCTTTGCTTTTTGAAGATGAGAAATGGACATCCGAGTGCACAAGCTCCAATGGATGATTGTTGGATTTATTCCTCTACTCTCCTAATGATTCCATGTTAATCCAGTTCCATTCATATTGCTACAGTTTTACATGCATTGTCGCATAGTCTGCAGAAATACTCTATTATTGAAGATAGGCAACAGAGTGGCAGTCTGACTTGTCAAAGTTACTCGACTTGTTGGAGTTGGCCAACTTATTGGGGAAGCTAGACTTGGTCGACTTATCGTGGAGTCCGACTTGTTGACTCAACCGACTATCGTCGAGGATCGTCAAACAACTATCTAGACTTTATAGACTATCAGCAGCAGCATGCTCGAAGCCTTCTCATGCCCACTTTCTGTACTATGCAACTACTTGGACAATGACAATAGCAACCATGATCTACTCCAGACGGTGCAACGGCTCCACGCCACCTTTTTGTACATACATCTGCACAACTGTAAATTGTATATAGAGATAGTTATTGTAGTCAATATCATGTCAGAGATAGACACGGTAGATGCTTTCACGCATCGATTCTTTCTTTTAGACTGATTGTGAGTAATAAGCTCATAGCTTTTACAGAGCAGAATTAGCTTCTTGAGCACGCGGTCACGCGGTTTCTTGCTATTGTCTTGTGCTCATAGCATCAATATGACTTGTATTTCTATATATTAATCTGAATCAATTACTGTCTTGGTTTTGCGTTCAGATTCTTTGTTAGAATTGTATGTGTTGCTATTTTGTTTTTTGTTTGACTCCCTTACTGCTTTGTCTGACTATCTGCTCTTCCGGTTTCACATAAACACAATTAAACTCTGTTTTGTGTTTGCCTACTATTGTAGTAGTGCACGCATCGAGGGAATCAGTCAGTCATTGCTTTCATACAGTAGTGGGATCTTTTCAATCTGATTGTTCAACCCATCCATTCACATATCTTCGACATGACGAGTCTTGATATTAGATCTTGGATATGGCCTCGTATGTGACTTTGCAATTGCACATGCTTCACAAGGCTTGAGCTCCTTTGATAAGATCTTTGGCAATCCAATAACTTTCACTTCTTTGACCATAGATGCCATGACTTTAAATTTGGGATGGCCCAATCTCTTATGCCATAATTCTTCTTGAGAAATCTTGGTCTTGTAGGTTATATCACAAGTGTAAGCACTCCAAGTCTAGATCCACTAGCAATAATCTCATCTTCTCTCTTGATTACACAAGTGTCAACACCAAACTTGACATCTAGGCCACTATCAGGCAATCGACCACAAGCAATTGACCAACACTAATGAGAATTTTTGCTAGTTTTGGCACAAAAGGAACATTTTTGAGACTCAAGACTTTTGCGCATCTTGGTGTGTCCAACTAGGTTGGGTGCCCTACCCACCTTGCTTCAAATGGCTTTAAATTCCAGAAGACACATTCGAAAGAAATTGCAACACAATCTAGACTCCACTAGCTTTCTATCAAGCTATCAAACACCAATTTTGGATCAACCTTGGAGATACACCAACAAGTCAAAGTTAACTGATCTCACATGTGTCTGAGTAGGTAATTTCATATAGTACGCAACAAAAATCTAATCAATGTGATTTAGATCCCTTATGATCCAAAAATCTCCTTGATGGCTATAGAGATGCAACTATAGTTTTCAAGCCAAACTTTTCGTCACACTTGATGTATGCATGATAGTCTTAGGTAGGCTCTGATACCATGTGAATTTTTCACACGTGTGAGGAAACCTCAAAGTATGTGAATGATCTCCTAGGATGTGTGTGATTTCACAAAGGTCTTGCACTTGATTGATTTCACAATCTATCTTGAAAATTCTAAGGCAAGAGCACATAGAACATGCATAAATCATTCACCATCATACATTCACATGTAAAGGCAAGTTATGATGAAAAAAACTAAGTAAGAATATGGCTTTCTCTCGAGTAGATAGAGAATACATGCATAAGCTCTCGAATAGAGAGAGAAAGGTTTAAAAGTGTGATGTGTAGAATCTCACAATATCTCCAAAAAACTTAGTGTCAAAGCACTCTCTCCCTCTCTCAAGTAGAAATCCGAGCTCCAATAGATGCAATATGATTGGGCCCTTCTTTTCTCTCCTCCTTTTTTGATTGGTCTAGTGACATAAGGACCCTCAATTTTGATTGGACCAATTTCATGGATCTTTCACTTTTGATTGGTCACATGACTTCATGACAACACATTGGTAAGTGCCACTAGCCCTCTACCATCATGCCATGTGTAAGAAGCCTAGCCTATCTCGAGCTACATCACACACCAAAAAATTGGCCTAATCGCCTACAAACATGTGTACTTGAGGTGGAAAAGTCAAAATTCCCCCAAACTCAACATAGATAACAAAACTTTTACTATTTTTCACACTTATGGAGAAGCAGAAAAGAATTTCAACTTGGATTCTGATATTTTTGGAGAATTAACCTTCATTGGAAAAACTCTAATGGAACTAACCTTCACCTGGCTCATTAATGATAAACTATTATATTTGAAAGCTTCAGAAAAGCTAGTTGAGCTAAGGTTGAAAGAGAGATACATATATTTTTGTGAAAAAGCTTGCAACTTTTTTTTTTCAAAAAATGATTAGGAATTCGAAGAACATTCACTTGACTCCATTTTTAGAAAATAAACCTTGTCTAAATCACTGGTTTTTAGATATACTATGAAGATTATTTAGTGAAGTTGGGCGAAGGTTAAAAGAGAGGACTGATACTTTTGTTGAAAAGCTTGTGGCTTCCCTTCAAAAATTGATTGAAAACTAAAAAAACCTTCACTTTGTCTTCTATTTTTGGATTTAGCCTTTGTCGAGCGTCTGTAAGAAGGTCAGTGTTAGATGCAACTACTATAGGTTGGGTGAGGGTTTGCTTTAAAATCGTTTTAGTTTTTTGAAAAAAATCTTTTTTTGGCTATTTTTCTCAAGTATTTGGAAATGGCTAGGAAGTAACCTTCACCCTTCAAACTGTAGCTTCAATACATCAAGGCGGTCATGCCTGCAAGTGGGCGAAGGTTGGTTGCAAGGGAATAGAAAATCAAGGTCCGATGGCAATGTTGCGCCCTTTTGTCTCCAAATTATAGAAAATGAGCGATTTCTATTGTTTCTAATTTCTTGAAATCCAGATGATCTTAACAATGATGTATTGTTTCTCGTTCCTTGCTCATCAATCCCAAGTGATCACAAGCAAGAAATCCACTCAAAATTAACCCTGAAAATGCAAATTAACCCTATTATGCAACAAAGCATTCAATTTTTGAAGAAGATTCTAACATGTCACGTGGTAGTCTGATCCCATGAAAGTAAGCATACAATCAGATTCACAACATGTTTATGATTTAATATCTAACACTATGATCCATTAACCCCAATCTCCAAGATCACGCTTAATTTTCTCTCCCTCTCTTTTCTCTTACATAGAAAGAAGATGCAAATCCAACATTCAATTGTAAAGGTTCCACTTCTTGATTGAACATGAAAAATAGAGTACTAAGTACCACTACATATAGTGGATTTTAGAGCATTTAGTCTCAATGCCTATCGGCCAATTTCTACCTCCCTTCTTATTTGAATTCGAAAATGAGTAGAAACCCACTTTTATTAACTAGCTTGACTATTAGACCTTGCAAGATTTAATTCCTGCAATTGGCTAAAAAATTCTGTCATTAATAACTAATCAATCAATTAACCATGTCATCATCGAGTTGGGGACTTACACACACACAGTGCCAATTCCCTCACACTTATTCACTACTGTAGATCTCTGATCTAACTAGGTATATGCTGATATCCCGCAATCTTATAATAGAGATTGCCAAGTTAGATGTTTGTATTTTCAACAAATAGTTAGAAGCAAATAATAAGGGCTTTTTGGACAGGTAGAAGACCTTTGTTATAAATCGTCTTATTTTATTTGTGTCCTCCATTCAAGATGTGACAATAGTAAATGCTATTCAAAATGTCAAATTTAGCAAAGATTTTGTACATGTATCTTGAGAAAGCTCAAGTGGAACTTGCCACATATTGTGGTTGGAAATATGTGTTCTAATGAATTTTAATATTGCAAATTAAATGTGTTTAATTTCATTTTGGTAGTTGCTTGTAAGAACCTATTGAAGGATAATTAAAGAAATTATTCATGTTTGTGAATTCTAAATTATTAGTTAGAGGTTTGAAATTGACAATTCAAAGGAATCAACCCATTTTACTACTCAAAGAAAAGAGATTAACAATAGAGAGAATGGGATGAATTCAAAAAGAGAGATTTTGTGAGAGTAAGTGTGATTGAGATCATAGCACGATGTAAAATAATTGCTCACAACTTTGAGCAAGAGTAGTATGATTGCCACTTATTGTCAAATTAAAGTGCATAATTCATTTATAACTTTTGCAAACAAATTCATGATATTTCTTTGTTTGGTTTAATATTGCCAATTTTTAACTATTTTGTCATTGAGGAGAAATTGAAGTGCACAATTGTAGTGGTTCACAAATTGACGTATTTGAGGATCTTTTACATGGTTTCATCATTGACAAAGCTATTTGAAGTTCCAATACTGATAATTTTGTGCACCTAATTTTATGACTTGTGCTTGCAAATGCTTGTTACCTTATCCTTCATTATTCGAATTATGTAAAAAGTTGTCATGTTATGTGAAAAGTTGTTATACATATAATTTGGAAAACGCAAACAATGGATAATCAGTAGCTGTTTAGTGACCACATTGCTTGCTAGAGATAAGCTCAATCTAACAGCTTAGCCAAGATGGAAAGTGCATGTAAACATGCACTACAAGAAATTTAAAAGTTGATAATAACTAGCTAGCATACATACAAGAACAAAATTTGACGAGTTGAAAATGACATGAGTTGACAACAACTAGCAAAAGCACACGTACAAGAACAATAGGAACACAATTTGAACTCAATTGTTAAAGAGGATTTGAAGGTTCAAGTTACTCTTGAATCATACTTTTGATTTTACTGAAATTTATGCATTATGAATACAACTGAAAAATCCCTACAAAATTTTAGGTTTATAACTTTTATTGTGATTTTCATTGGTCACATTTGTCAAACAACAATTTGCTCTTTTTTACTCTCCAAATTATGCAAGAACATTAGAGAATTTTATTTAGAAGGATTGCTCATCTCAAACTTCATCTCTCTATGAATGATATCATGTTTCATGAAATTTTTTAGAGCTCAACAAATTGCTTCTATTGCACAATTACGTAAATGAACATCATGGTTGTTTTTATAAGCTTCTTTTGGTATAAATCTCATCTTCATGGATTATAGAATTTAGTATCATATAGGTTTTCATCTAATTCTAGGTAATTGCCACACCATAATTAGCATCATTTTTTGCAAAATTCTTGCTAAACCTTTGTTTTTTTTTTTTTTGCAAAATCCCGAAAAGAGAGAAAATGCCGAAGGTCATCTACTTTGAAGGAGGGACGTTCCTAGCCACTTCCCAAATTTGCGAAGTGAGAGAAAGCCACTTCTCCAAAAATGCGAAGTGAGAGAACACAGCCTCTCTCGTCCACATCAACATTCCTTATGGGTTGATAATATACATTATGTACAGTTGTCACAGAAGCCATATACTTCCAAGTACAACGGCTTACCTAATTAGGCGACAATCATTTATTGTAGTTAAATCATGGATGCAATCTATAAATAGATCATTCTAGCACAGATTACACGAGACGCTCCGTCCATAAGATGTATTTTTGAGCCTCCCAATTATGCCATCATTTTGTTAGTGTAACTGCCATTGTTGTGCTTCAGTGTAATATAGCAGCAATACGCTGTTGGGGGTATTCCCAACATAGAGCGAATAAAAGAAAATGAGTCAATAAATGTGTTGCGAGGGCATGGCTTCCTACATGTATAAGCCCATGACCCAATGAGCATGCAAGGCAATTGTAACTAGAAATAATGGACTTGGGCCCCTTGTAATCAAAATAAAACTTGAGGCCCAAAGTCATCTTAAACTTAGAAGTCTACTATTTGAGAGTTGGGTCCAACTTGGGCTCACATGAATCTTGTGAATTCTAATGTACTTTTTGTGGACCTTTGGATTAAGTTGGGTCCAAGATGAATGGATAGGATTAGTATACATATTAGGCAATAGTATTTTGGGGCAAGGGCCTTCCCCATTTATAAAAAGACACCTCGTGTACTCTATTTCCATGCTTAATGAGAAGGAGAAAACTCTACCAAATTTTGGACAGAAACATCCTCACTTGTTGTTCACTACTTGTTAATGTGCTTGATTGTCTTTTCCTTTTGCTCTCAAGTTTGCAAGTTTTTGGTTTCCATAGTTAAAGTTTTTTGCATTAGCAAGCACAAGGAGCATTTGAGCTAATCTTGACCCTCACTCTCTTTCTCTCCACCTTCTCTCTATTACTCTCTTCCTCTCTTCTATTCTATTCTTCTCCTTCACAAAATCATGAAAAATGTTAGTTAAGTGGAGCAGAGTTAGGGGTGTGTAGTGTCAGTGGTGATAGAGTTAGAGAAAGAGTAGAGAACTATCTAAAAGTAGCATCTATTCATAGTTAGGCGCCTATCCAATGTTCTAACCCTTGTTGACAGGCGGGAGGGCTGCTACGACATGAGATCTTCGACCCTACAGTGGTGCCGTTGCCAGGGATAGGTTTCCACTAACTAGTATAGCTGCATTTTAGCTATTTCTTGTTTTTTGGAGTAGTTCTAGGTAAATTTTTGGGTGTTTAGAGTTAGTTTTCTGTATTTTTCTATGTTTGGACTGTTCACAACTAGCGGCGGAGGTGTGAGAGGGTAGAGGAAGCCCTGAACAGCCTCTAAGGACTTGAAATCCAAACCAATCAGTAAAAAAACCAAAATAAACACACCAATCTGTATTTTGGAGCGAAAAGAGCCAAATTTTCCATCAGATTTTGTTTTCTCCAAAACCAGTGAGAATTAACCCTCGCATAACTGGTAGTAGCTCCAAGGTATTGTCCTAGACCTACATAGAAACCTGCAAGAGTTAGTTCCAAGCAGATTGCAAAAATTAGAGAAAAAATCATAAAAATTCAAAAAACCCTTATAAAAATTCAAAAAATACAAATCTTCACCATAACTCTCACAAAGCCCTTTGAAGTTCCATCTCAGTGAGACCAGGACACAGAGAAGCTTGCGAGAGTTGGTTCACTGTCTAAAAGTCTGTGCAAGACTTCCCAGTGGAAAAAAGACGGAAAAATACCAAAGAACCCTCGCAGACACTAAAATTTTAAGTTCTAGCGGGCAAGAACCCTCACAGAGAAGTTTGAAGTTCCATCTCAGTGAGACCAGAACACAAAAGAGTCTGTGAGAGTTAGTTTGATTCCAGTGAGCTAAAAAATTGGGTTTAAGTGCTAAAAAATCACTAAAAAGTGAAGATCCAGCAAATCCTTCTAGAGAGAACTCTCATAGACCATTTCAATTGATCCAAAATGTCAATTTCCATTAGTGAAGAAGCCTACAAGAGTTAGTACTAAGTATTGGTGAAGATCAAACCAAATTAGTGGTTCTGAACCCTTGCAAACAGTGAAATTTTCATTTCTTGCAAGAGTGAACTCTTGTAGAGATTTTTAGAGTCAGAGATCCAGGCCAGATTCAGCTCCTATGATCCTTGTGAGAGTTACTTCCCAATGATCTGAGAGATATCAAAGTTTTTTGTCTGCAAAATAATTAAAGAACTCTCGCACAGCCAATCCTCGCACCATAGAACCCGCAAAGACTAGATCAATGGAAAGATCTGTACTAGATCTAGCTATTGTCAAAATCTCAGGTCAATCAGTGCAAGGAGTAAAAAGTTATCAAGAAAAACCACCGTAAGGGCCTGATTTTCACTTCCGACCAATCAAATTGATCAGATCCTTAAGATCCAGAGTGCATCCCATTGTACAAGCAAGATCCAACTATCTTGGATCCCACCATCGGATGAATCTGAGATATGGACGATCAGTAGCAAGAAGGACAGCGAATTAAGCACCACACATTCCCAGATTAGCAACTGCTCAACAAGAGGCAGAAACCAGAACTAGTGCCAATGGATCCAATGGGTCAACCCGTACATGTCGCTCCCTTGCAAGCAGTCTGGAGGGCACCTCAGATGGAGATACCAAAATACGATGGATCATCAGATCCCATCCGCTTCCTCCAGATCTACAAGCAAGCTTGTGAAATCTATGGCGATCGGACACCTGTAGAGAAGTTGATGCTATTTCCCATGTGACTAGTAGCGGTGGCTCAAGATTGGTTTTCCAATCTGTCAGAGGAAGAAAAATCCACCTGGGAAGCGGTTAAAGTAGATCTCATCATGCGCTTTAGACCAAGGAAATTCCTAGAAGACCCATTTCTCCTGCTCAACAAGGTCAAGATGGGAAAAAGAGAAAGGGTCAGGGACTATATTGAATGGGTCAAACATCTATGATCCAAGTGTAGTCCAGCCCTAACTCCCAATCATGCGATGATCATGTGGTTCCTAGTAGGACTACCATGTAGCATCAGGAGAGAACTGAAACGACGAGAGCAATACGCTACTCTGCAAGAAGCAATGGAGGATGCCATCAGGAAAGAAGATGAGGGATCAGACGATGAATATCCATCCACCCACACTCCTACCCCCTCTATAGCATCATCATCATCAATTGCTTCCACTCTATCTATAGAACTGTTGTTGGAACAGATGGCAAAAGTACACAAACAACAGATGGAGCAGCTTACGGTGCAATTTGATAAAAAACTGAAAGCCTTACAAGGAGCTGTAGCAGTAACACCAAATCTACTGAAACAAAACCAGCTACAGTATCTCCGACGCAAAAATGTATGGTGTTCAGTATGCACACAAAACCATACAACAAACGAGTGCTCGGTCCTAAAGCAAAATCTGAGACTGACCCATAGATTTTGTCATTTGTGCAATGCAACATTTCACGATACGACATTTTGCCCATTTAATCCAAGGATTGTCCAACAGAAAAGGAGTCCTTATCAAACTTCTTATCCATATAATCAAGGAGCACCAAATTCAGCACCGAGGTCTGGTGCACCGAATAATCAACAGCGTATGGCCTTACCTACACCACCGGGGCCAGCCAATCAATAGGTGGCCCACGTAAACTTGACAATAGCAGAACCAGAGATCCAGTACCACCTCAACCTGAGTAGCAACAATGGTATGGGTCGGATGAACCATATATGGATCCTGTCATAAATGAATATATTGTGGCCTATGCAGCTCAAACTCAGTGTCAAGGTGGAAGAAATTATGGCTACTATGGATGTGGCGAAGGACACAGACTTGCTGAATGTCCTTACAAGGGGCAATATACATCCTTCTATCGAGAATGCAGTTATGGACACTTCTTAAAAAATTGTCCATTGAGACTTGGGACCAGCGCACCATTGAACTTCATTGCAATACAACGGGCAACAGTTCCAGCGGGGACACAACCAGAAAGGCAACATTTCCATGCCCCAGTGTTAGCCGTTATGCAAGCACAGAAGAGGAAGGAAGTGGCTCCCTCACCACCACCATCGGTCATGGATGACCAACTCTCAACTTCAGCGCCATATCCAAATGTGAGGGAAGAAAGGAGGCAGTACCAGAAGATACGACACTAGGTACAGAGAGCACAAGTGGAGAAAAAAGAGCACAAAAATGACATCCCTATGGAACCTCCTGCTGATGACAAATGAAAACCATGAACGGGCTCACCATTGTGCA
Organism: Diphasiastrum complanatum; assembly: GCA_029204225.1. Taxonomy (NCBI): domain Eukaryota; kingdom Viridiplantae; phylum Streptophyta; class Lycopodiopsida; order Lycopodiales; family Lycopodiaceae; genus Diphasiastrum; species Diphasiastrum complanatum. The sequence goes on from CM055100.1 coordinate 1,820,000, forward strand.
CTTATCAGAACAATCGATTGCATCGTCATGAACCACCCTTCCACATGGTGGAGCCCGAGGAACCAGGCAGTGAGGGGCTCACAAGCCTACTGGCGAGCCGTGTTAGTTTACCCCTCGGGGAATTACTGCGGATTGCACCACAACTAAAAGCCTTTTGGCTGAATGGGCCAAAGCGGACGCAGAGCCAGTAGCGCCAGAGCCCATATACTGTATGGGCTACGAAGAGACTAGTAACGTCCTCCACATCGAGGCAGTGTGAGAAAACGAGGAACACAACATCACCCTATCAATCAAACACAAGAGATTCGAGGACAAGGCATCAGTAGTAGATGGAGGATCAGGTGTTAACTTGATATCCACTATTTTGTACCAAAAGTGGGGTTTACAGGGATCGAAGCCAGCAAGATTCGCCATCAAACTAGCGGATCAATCTTGTGTAAAACTGAAGGGTGTGGTTGTCGATATCCCTATAAAAATAACAGGCATGCAGTTTGTGATCACCTTTGTAGTAATGGATATACCTGAATCTCCATCTGCATATCATGTTTTACCGGGAAGACCATGGTTGAGGACTGCACAAGTAGTACACAACTGGGGTATGGGAAACTCACCTTTGAGAATAGAGAGCAACTGTAAAGGTCGATCCAACCACATGGGCGGTGAAACCACTTGCACCCAAGGTTGATGACGGATCATCCATGACAGATCACACAATAGATTGCCCAAGGCAAGCCAAGGGTGGTCACTACATTTCAGAGACGAATGTCGTGAGATGGACGGATGCATTAGCAACGATTGACTACCAAGCATGTCAATACGAATCAGATCCTGGACCCAACACATCTTCACCCAAGTGTTACACTGGACACACCAATTACATTTGGAGTGAATATGATAAACGTAGCATGGCTGTCAGCGGAATCTATTGATAACCCAGTGGACGATGATTTAGTCCCTTGGCAACATGCTCTGACTTACAACAAGGAGACTGAGTTGATTGATGAGCAGGTCCTACAGCACATGTGTTAAATTTCACACGTGTGGACTGTCCACTACATGTACTTGTGATCTCCTAAGGTGTGTAGATGCACCAAGATCAAGACTAGATTGAGATTCAAGATCAATCTTGAATCCTATGGCAAAAACACACTACTACATGCATTCAATCACTTCCAACTCTCACTCACACGTGTGGGAAGTATTCAAAAAATAATCTAAGTAAAAACAAACTGCTCTCCTCGAGTAGAGAGAGAAAATGCATCAAGAGCTCTCGGGTAGAGAGAGAAAGCTAGAAATCCAATAACTCACAAAGTCCATGAAATCACCAAATCAATTGACTTCAAAATGAGGAGTACAATGATACTAGTAGGTCCACGAGCTACCACTATGCTTAACTATGATTGGACCACATTTTGTCACCTCTTGATCCTATTGGATCATTGATCTATGCACCTCTTAATTCTATTGGACTATATTCAAGCACACCTCAATTTCCTATTGGACCTCACAAGGTTCCACCTCTATATCCTATTGGACCTCTTGGAATTCATCAAACAAAAACTTTACACTTGTCTACACTCTAATTAGCAAGTGTTTAGCCTCTTACTCTATTTTGGCTCAATAGTAGCATTACAAGTGGAAATGCATAATTTTGCCATCTATGCCAAATTTATTCCTATCAACATCCTACACCTAGATGCTTGATGTAAAAAACATAAGACCCCTATATCTAACATAGATAATCTTTTTCAATTCTTCACACTCCTCCTAAAAAATTATCTATGAAGATTTGAGCATTGATCTTGATATAACTCCAAGATTAGATCTATGCTTGATGAAAGCACTTTTGCTCAAAGGCTTGGTGAGTAGATCGGCAATACAAGAGGACGAGTTGACATGCTCCAAATAGATTTCTCCTCCAATAAGCTTTTCTCTCACAAAATGGTGTGCCACTTCTACGTGCTTGCTTCTTGCATGAAATATGGGATTATTGGCAAGAGCTTGGGCCGAGATGTTATCACACTTGATCATTGGTAGATCATCCTCCTTGATGCACTTTAGTTCCATTAATAACCTCTTGATCCAAAGCACTTCTTTGGTAGTTGTAGTGAGTGCTTTGTACTCGACCTCACATGAAGAGAGAGATATAGTATCTTGCTTTTTGGAAAGCCAAGATATTAGATTGCCTCCAAGAAAGATAGCGTATGCACTAATAGACTTTCGATCCATCTTGTCACTTGCAAAGTCCGAATCCGAGTAGCCAATAATGGATAGATCTTCACTTTTATAGAGTAGACCATAATCACAAGATGAAGATACATATCTTAGAATCCTCTTGGCCATCTTCCAGTGATGGATCTTAGGTTCTTGCATAAATTGACTCAATTTGTGCACACAAAAACTAAGATCGGGCCTAGTAATGGTAAGCCAGATCAAGGAGCCTACAAGACTCCTAAAAAGTGTGATGTCCTCAAAGGATCTCTCATCACCTTTATTAGGATCTTTTACAATTTGCTCCATTGGAGTATCTATGCTCTTAGAATTTTCCATATGGAATTTTTTCAACATAGAGTAAGCATATCTAGATTGGCATATAAAGACATGATTTTCATAAAAAACAATTTCTAGGCCTAGGATGTAATGTATCTCTCCTAGATCTTGCATTTTAAACTCACATCCAAGTGCTAGCTTGGTTTCATCAACTAGCTTGATACAACTTCCACAAAGAATAATGTCATCAACATAAATTAGAAGAATGACAATATTGCTATCAACAAACTTCAGATACATGGAAGGATCATAGTCACTAAGAGTAAATCCTAGTGAGATAAGAAAAGAGTTAAGTCTTGAATACCATGATCTTGGTGCTTGCTTGAGTCCATAAAGACTTTTGAAGAGCAAGCACACTTTGGACTCATCCTTGATGAATCCTTGAGGTTGTTCCATATAGATCTCCTCCTCAAGATAACCATTTAGAAAAGCATTGGATACATCTAATTGGAACACCTTCCACTTGAAAAAACAAGCAAGAGAAATAAGAATTCTTATTTTCACCATCTTTGCAACGGGTGCAAAGGTCTCCTCATAATCAAGACCATGGATTTGAGCAAATCCTTTGGCACATAATCTTGCTTTATGCTTGTTGATGGTGCCATCATGATTGAACTTGATCCGAAATACCCACTTGCAACCAATCACATTCTTGTTTGAAGGAGGATCCACAAGCTCCCAAGTATTGTTGGTGATCAATGCATCATACTCTTGCTTCATGGCATCATACCACTCCTTGCTATTGAGTGCCTCTTGTACATTCTTTGGCTCTTCATGAAAGACATAAAAAACATAATTAGTGGAATCAAGATCCACTTGTTTGCCTTTGTCAACATATGAGAGCCTCTTAGGCTTGGATCTATCTCTCATGGATCTTCTTGGTGAAAAAATACGAGGAGAGTCTTCTTCAAATCTCGACCCCATCACATCATGATTGTCTTCAAAATCAATAATTGATGATGCATCCATAGATTTCTTGATCTCGGCCTCTTCAAATGATGAGTGTTGATCTTCATGAAAGACAACATCTCTACTTTCAATAACTTGAGAAGTAGAGAGTATAAAGACTCTATAGGCCTTCTTGGTGGATGAGTATCCAACCACGATCCCTTTGCATGCACTAGGATCTTCCTTCTTCCTTGTTTCCAAGGGAATATGGACAAAGCATAAGCATCCAAAAACTCTAAGGTGATCAACCTTAGGCTTCTTCAAAAATAAGATTTCATATGGTGACTTTCCTCCAAGAGCTATATGTGGGTGCCTATTGCAAAGATAATTTGCACAATTAATGGCTTCTCCCCAAAAATCTTTGGGCAAAGATGCCTCAATTCTCATAGATTTTGCACATTCACATAGAGATCTATTCTTTCTCTCGGCCACTCCATTTTTAGATGGAGAGTAGGCACAAGAAAACTCTCTTTTAATGCCTTCAAGCTCACAAAAATCTTGAAATTTATTGGAGATATATTCACCACCTCCATCACTTCTAAGAGCTTTAATCTTGAATGAGAATTGCTTCTCTACATAAGCTTTGAAAATAAGGAAATGATCAAACACCATAGATTTTGAAGCAAGAAGATATATCCAAGTGAATCTTGTGTAATCATCAATGAAAGTAACAAAACAAGTGGCTCCTCCCTTGCTTGTAGTTGATGAGAAATGCACATCCGAGTGGATTAACTCCAAAGGATACTTGCTTTTGATAGAAGATCTTGTAAATGGCTTTTTGTGAGATTTAGCAATAGCACAAGCCTCACAAGGCTTGATCTTCTTGGAGAATGACTTTGGCAAGCCAATAGCTTTGGATTCTTTGATCATAGAGAGCATGGATTTGTAGTTGGGATGTCGCAACCTCCTATGCCATAATTCCTCCATAGAGAGCTTGTTCACAAGAGCAACATTACAAGCATTCACATACTCATTTGGATCTAGTTTATAGATGCCACCAAATCTAGATCCTAATGCAAGTATCTCATCATTCTTCTTGATAGTGCAAGTATCAACATTGAATTTTACATCAAGGCCATTATCAAGCAATTGGCCAACACTAATAAGATTCTTGGTAAGCTTAGGTACATAAAGAACTCTAGAGAGAGAAAGAACTTTAGAGGATGCAAGCTTCAAGGGAATGTTCCCTATGCCTTCAATAGGACATTCAAAATCATTTGCAGTGTATATTGATTTCTTCACTCCATCATAAGGTGCAATAGAAGAGAAAGAGTCCTTGGAGCTACACATATGTGAAGAGGCTCCACTATCAATATACCATAGGCCGTCCTTCTTGAAAGGAGTAGATGAGAAACTAGAGACCATAAGAGATCCCTCTCCATCACTTGCAATAGTGTCTTCCTTCTCATTGGTAATATTGGCTTGCTTGAGTTGATTCTTCTTTTTGAAGCAATTGGTGGCATAATGACCTTTCTTGCCACAATAAAAGCACTTGATCTTCTTCTTCTTCTTGAGCTTGGATGATGAAGCATTAGAGGAATCATCTTCCTCCTCATCTTTGTCTTTGGATTTGACTTTGTCCTTGCTTGAGGATTGTTGATGTTGGTTCTTGCTCCTCTCTTTGTGCTTATCCTTGGAAAAGAGAGCTTTGCCATCATTATGAGTGAGAGAAAGCTTGTCCATCCTCAAGAGCTTGTACTCTTGTCTTGATTCTTCTGAAATTAGCACACTTTGGAGAGCGTCCAAACTTGGTAGCTCCTCCTTAATGGCATAGGATTGGACAAGATTATCAAATTCACTTCTCAAGCCATTGAGAATGACTTGAACTAGCTCATTTTGATTGATGGAATCACCAATACAAGCAAGCTCTCTATGAATATCTTTTACTCTCAAAACATAACTAGATGCACTCTCATCACTCTTTTGGCTACTTTGAAAGATTTGATTCCTAAGAGTGAGAAGCCTAGAGGTATTCTTAGCCTCATAGATAGTCTTGAGACAATCCCAAGCTTCTTTGGCTGTTGTACAAGTACCTATCTCCCTCAATATCTCATTAGAGACATTCATCTTAATGTAGTGGAGAGCCATCCTAGCTCTCTTTTTGTATTTTTGAACCTCTTGAAGAACTTGTGGTTCTTCTTCAAGGCCAAGAACTATGTCCATCACGTCTTGAAGGATCAAGATGGACTCCATCCTCATTTTCCAAATTGAATAATTTGAAGTGGTCAATCTTTCACTTGGTTCCAACAAGGATGAACCCATTGAAGACATTTGAAGTGAAGAAAACTCAAATGATGAACAATAAATGTTGTTACACACTTTCAATAGGATCCAATAATTGAGTACTATCTCCTCCTATGAAAGATCTTACAACAATTTGTGAATTGATTCTCACTAGCTACACAAATCTCTCTAAAACAAGATCTATTTCACATAAAATGATGGAGTATAGGAAAAGTTAGGATCTAACACTCTTAGCACGTGTGAAATACACTAAGAAACCAAATTTGACTCAAATACAATGATATTGCATGAAACAAAATGGCTAAGATCTCAAAACAGTGCCTAGATCACATATAGATGAGATTGGCAAGCATACAACTATGATTTTGGATCAACCAAGCAATCTCTTGACCAAACCAAATGTGTCCACCCAGGTCTAGGTGCCCTACCTAACCCTCTTCAAAAGCTTATAACTTTTGATTGGCTCAACCAAATGGAATGAAACTGATTGCAACAAAAACTAGACAAAAATAGCTTCAAAACAAGCTATCAAGCAAGATAAATGGATCGAAGATGAGAGAGAACTTCCAAACTGAAATTGGATGTTCCTCACACGTGTCTGAGCACCTGATTCCGTACAGTACCAGGTCAGACCCAATCAATGTCCTTTTGATCTCTTTTGATCCAAGATTGAACAAGATAGCTAGGAAAATGGGCCTTGACAACTTCTAGCTCAAGATTGATGAAATTTTTTTCACTTAGATGGATCAAAATGCATGGTAACCTTAGGTAGGCTCTGATACCATGTTAAATTTCACACGTGTGGACTGTCCACTACATGTACTTGTGATCTCCTAAGGTGTGTAGATGCACCAAGATCAAGACTAGATTGAGATTCAAGATCAATCTTGAATCCTATGGCAAAAACACACTACTACATGCATTCAATCACTTCCAACTCTCACTCACACGTGTGGGAAGTATTCAAAAAATAATCTAAGTAAAAACAAGCTGCTCTCCTCGGGTAGAGAGAGAAAATGCATCAAGAGCTCTCGGGTAGAGAGAGAAAGCTAGAAATCCAATAACTCACAAAGTCCATGAAATCACCAAATCAATTGACTTCAAAATGAGGAGTACAATGATACTAGTAGGTCCACGAGCTACCACTTGCTTAACTATGATTGGACCACATTTTGTCACCTCTTGATCCTATTGGATCATTGATCTATGCACCTCTTAATTCTATTGGACTATATTCAAGCACACCTCAATTTCTTATTGGACCTCACAAGGTTCCACCTCTATATCCTATTGGACCTCTTGGAATTCATCAGACAAAAACTTTACACTTGTCTACACTCTAATTAGAAAGTGTTTAGCCTCTTACTCTATTTTGGCTCAATAGTGGCATTACAAGTGGAAATGCATAATTTTGCCATCTATGCCAAATTTATTCCTATCAACATCCTACACCTAGATGCTTGATGTAAAAAACATAAGACCCCTATATCTAACATAGATAATCTTTTTCAATTCTTCACAATATGGACCCAGATTGTTACGGAATTAACAAAGTACTAGCTCAACCGCCGCAAAAATCCGCTATGGCAAAATTTTCAAGGATAGATCCACCAAGGACACCTGTGAACAAGAAGATCTAGTTGACGCAACTCTACAACCAGGTGATCCGATGGAGTGCCCGAAGAAGCTACAGTGGATGTTGATATTCGCAACCATGAGGCGAATGTCACACCAGTTTTGAATAAAGACAACAACAACGAATCCACCCATTTGAAAAAAGGAGGCAAAAAGAAGGTGTTGGATTCCTTGAAGTCAATCAGGATGAAGTCTAATACAGCATCATCCTCTTCTCAGATGATGGAAAATCAAAAGATGACCAGTCGAGTTAAGATCAATATGTTGAAGGAGGAATCTCGACGAGCACCAGTTCACGAGATGCTTGAGACCTTCAAGAATTATACCTTGAACGACGTGGTAATTATAATGCCGCAAAAACAGCGAGAACTTGATCAAAGTCAGACACCAGCAGAACAAGTCTTTGAAGGACCTGCGCAAATGCAACCCATGAACCTTGCCGATCCAGGTGAAGAAGAAAAGATCGTATATGTGGGAAAGTAGTTAACGCCCACACAATTCAAAAGACTACGATCATTGTTGGTGGAGTACAAGGATTGTTTTGTCTAGAATTACAGTGATTTGAAGGGCATTCCACCAACAATAGTCCAACACACCATACCCTTGGTGGATGGAGCAGTCCCCAAGGTGAGTCGTTACTACCGCTACAACCCAAACTACAAGGAGCTGATCAAGTAAGAATTGCAGAAGTTGTTCGATGCAGATTTCATATACGAAATTGAACACACTGAATGGGTATCGTCGATAGTTATAGTAACCAATAAGAATGGCAAAACATGGATCTGTGTGAATCTGAAGACGCTAAATGTAGTTACCAAAAATGATCATTTTCCTTTGCTCTTTACGGAAAGTGTCCTTGACAGAGTAGTTGGGGCCGAAGCCTACAATTTTTTAGACGGCTTCAGCGGTTACAACCAAGTGAAGATATCACCCCAAGACCAGCATAAGACAACATTCGCCACAGAATGGGAAACCTATGCCTATAAGGTGATGCCATTCGGACTTTGTAATGCCCCAAGCACTGTCCAGTGAGTCATGTAGGCATTCAAAGAGTATTTGCAAAAAATTTTGAAATTTTTTTTGGACAATCTGTGCATGCATGGACCAAACTCTAAACACTTATCCAATCTGGAGAAGGTACTACAAAAATGTCGCTAATTCCAGATCTCCTTGAATCCAGAAAAATGTCAATTTTGGGTTACACATGGCTTGATTCTTGGCCATATAGTATCTAGACATGGGATCGCCACAGACCTATCAAAAATCAGAATCATTGTTGATCTACCACCACCTAGAACGATCCGCGAGGTCTACATCTTTATGGGTCATGCTAATTATTACAGGATCTTCATTCTAGATTTTGCGGAGTTAGCATGGCCAATTTGCAAACTCACAACGGATCCACATTGGAACGAGGAAGCCCTAAAGGCTTTTCAAAAACTTAAGGATGCATTGGTTTCAGCACCAATCCTACATCTTCCCAATTAATCCATTGAGTTTCAAGTGCATATGGATGCATCGAAGTATGCAGTTGGTGTAGTCTTAACCTAGTTAGGAGAACACAAAAAGAAATTTTCGATCCGATTTGCAAGCCGACAGCTCAGTGATATAGAAATGAATTATTCAACCACAGAGCGGGAAGCACTGGCAATGAAATATGCGGTTAAGAAGTTTCGGCACTACTTGATGGGCACACACTTTGTATTTTATACGGACCATCAACCCTTTCTCGATCTTGTTAACAAAATCTGCAACACAGGGAGAATCACTCAATGGCTACTTCTGTTGTTAGAGTTTGATTTTCGGATAGTAGTTTGCAAGGGAAAACAACACTACATGGCAAATCATGTGTCGCGGATCAAGGGGAAGGAGGTTGCACTCCAACCCGACGATGAGCTGCCTGATGCTACCTTATTTTACGTAGACACAGTACCGGAGTGGGCTGCTAACATAGTTGAATATCTAATGAGGGGCCAACCAGACAAATCACTACCAAAGGCGGATCAACGAAAATTGATCTTGAAAACTAGACATTATCAGCTGATTGCCGACTAACTGTACCGAAGGGGACTAGATGGGATTCTCCGGCGATGTATTCTTCCTCATGAGGCCACCCAGATCATTTCGCTTTCACATGAAGGCATAGGTAGAGGCCATTTTGCATCCGACATTACAGTTCGCAAGATTCTACAATCAGGATGCTGGTGGCCAATGATTCATAAGGATACAGAGGAATACCTAAGAAAATGCGATGTGTGCCAAAGGGCAAGGAGACCGACGAGATTGAATTATGACCTTCTGCACCCGGTCTTAGCCCAAGCACCATTTGAAAAGTGGGGATTGGATTACATTGGTCCAATTCACCCTGCAGCAAAATGTACCTACGCTCGATACATAATCATGGCCACTGACTACCTCACCAAGTGGGTCGAAGCCAAGGCAGTAAGAGTAGCTGATGCTAGGACCACTGTCAAGTTTCTCTATGAAAATATCATTGTGTGCTTTGGGTGCCCAGTGGAGATAGTTAGTGATCGCAGGAGTCATTTCATCAATGAGACCATCAAGGTCCTGTTGGAGGAATTTTTCGTGATCCCAAATATCTATCAGAACTTTCAGAGAGTTACTAACAGTCAGATCTAACATGGATGTAGCAAATTACCGGTTTGCAAAAGTTAAAAATTAGAGAATCTCAAGATCTCATCAAAAAACACTATAAAAAGAGCATTTTTTTCATGATTTTTAGAGATCCCCTGGGAGATAACTCTTGAAACTTGGACAATCCCTAGATCTGACCTAGATGCATCTATGAAAATCTCTGTGAGAGTTACTGATGAAAAAAACATCATTTTTTAGTATGTGCGAGGGTTCTTGGAAGCAGAATCTTCAGAACCCTCGTAGAGCATCAAGATCATCAAACCAACTTCGCAAGGGGCATAAATGGAATCAGAGTAGTGAAATTAGCCTGTCTACATGGTCTGATCTTGAAAATCCTACCACGGGAGCAAGTTGTGTGAACATTTACTCGCTGGTTAATATTATTTCATTTTTTGATATTCAATTTATTGATGTTATTATTATATGACTTTTGTCTTTATTTATTCTTGATTTTATTCTAGTTTTTGTTTTAATTATTGTAGTCTTTAATTTTATTTTTATTTATTTATTATGTTATATTGATATTTTATTAGGTAGTCTATTTTCAAAAAAATTATAGTTTTTTAATTGTCACATTCTATTTTTTGTTATTTTATTACTATTTTAATTCTATTTCTATTTATTCTATTTTATTTTATTTTTTTAAAATGTTATTTATTTATTCTTTTAATTTTTTTCAATTTTGATTTTGATTTTATATTTTTTATTGCAATTTTTGGTTTTTTGTTTAGTTTTATTTTTTGATTTACTCTATTTACTATTGTATATATTTATTTATTTTGTTCTTCTATTTTGTGTGTTTTTATTTTATGATTTTTATTATTATGTGGTAAGCATTTAGTGTTTTTCAGATTTGATTTTACTAATTTTTACTTCTGTGTCCTTAAAAGTTTTTTATGTTTTTATGTTTTGTATGCATCTTTTATGTGTTATGAAAAACATGCAAAGGGAGGAAAGCACAAGAGGAGGAAAACGCAAAGGGAGGAGAAGAGCACGAGTAAAGAAGAACAATAATCCCATAAGTACTTTTGGAAGCACAATAGAATTTACAAATATATATACATTGTAAAATTCGACCATTTCTCACAATTGTGAGTAAAGACTCACATTTGTATTAAGGTTGCATTCCAAAAAACCAAAAAACACTTGTTTTTGGTTTTTTGAGAATTCAACACAGTGTTGACACATGGCATATGATTTATCCCACAATCAAAATGGGAATTTGACCACAAGGATATATAAACAAAAGAGCCCAACCATCACAATTAATCCTTAAAAATTCAGAATTGGGATGAATCTCCCGCCATAGCGGAAGGTTCAACTAAGACTTTGTGGTTTTAAAAAACACAAATGAGTTTTAGTTTTGATCTTTGAAGAGACCCTCGCTGAACCTGTGACATGTGGCAGTGAATTTATCCCATAAACAAAATGGGCAACTGACCACTAAAATAAGTATACATAAAGGGTCCCACCCTTAACAATTCACCTCAGTTTTCACATTTAGAGCTTTCTTTTTGTCTTCAAGCTTTCAAATTTTCAGCTATCGAATTTCAGACACATAGTATGTTTAGGTTAAGCTTTGAAATGTTTCTTCTGAGCTTTTTTTTATTGAAAAAAAAAATTTCTTTCTAGACCTCCCATCGCGGCGAGAGATCTAGAGCATTTTTTTTTTTTATTATTGAGAAATAAATCCTCTATGGACCTCCCGCCGCGACGGGAGGTCCAGAAAGGATTTGGCTTATTGAAAAAAAAAAATCCCCTCTAGACCTCCCATCGCGGCGGGAGGTCCAGAGCCTTTTTTTTAATGAAAAAAAATTCTTTCTGGACCTCCGGAGTCGGGAGGTTTCGAGGGCTCTAAAAATAAAAAAAATTAATCCTGATCCTCCCATTGCGGCAGGAGGTTCAGTCGAAACTTTTATATAAAGAAAAACATCGGTCCTGAACATTTTTAAAAAAAACTTTGGTCCTCACGGTCGGTCTTGTCCCTCTCATAAATCTTGATGGTTTATGAGAGGGATCTAGGGTCGCCTAAAAAAATCTCAAACAAAAGCAGATGGTTATGATCTTATTTGATATGCTCAACAAAAGAGCGAATGACATATTCATTAAGCTGTACGTTCGATTTACCAGTAAATACTTTCTGTTAAGAAATATAGATCTTCATAACATGCAAAGTAGTGAATGGACTTTGCATATTCAATGCATCACAAAAAAAGTTTATGCTTGTCTTGACAAGCATGGAATGAATATTATAATCAAGACTGTCCTTGCGTTCAAAAACAATCAGTCAAAACTTTTTTTCTTACATAAAAGAAAAAGATAAAAAAGTTTCAAGACAAAGTATTTACAATGAATATTACCATATAATATTAAGAATATGTTAACATAGATAATCTACAGTACTCTCAAAAAGATGTTCTCAAAAAGTTATTAGGAATAACTTGCTTACTTTTGAAAGGGAGTATGAGTGAACGTCACTAAAAGTTTGAAAACTAGAATGACTCTGAAGAGCACGTCTTTATGAACGACCAAACTTAGCTTGCTTTTGAAGAGAAATGTGAGTGACTATAGCGACTAAACTTTTATAAACTTGACCGAACCTCTTTATATATACTATTGTCGAGCTTCGTCCATGTCATCAATCCACGTGCTCTCTTCTAAATGACACCTCAACAATCTGCGTTTTTTGCTTATTGTTAAGTCCACTCATTGCCCCAAGTTTACGATTCAAATATGTTGTTATTTTGAAACTTGTTTTTGCCATGTCACTGATCCAAACTGTTTTTTCTTTGAGATTGCATTTTCCGTGCCAAAATTCTGCAAAGAAATAAACAGATACTTTATCTTTCGTACGAATGTGGTCAGGTCTTTGTCGTCCCATTGTAGATAAGTTAATTGGTCTTCCAAGAACATGATTTGAATACGAGATCTAGTCTCATTTTTGGTTTGCAATTTTTCCCATAAATCTTTTGCGTCGATGTAAGATCTAGCCTTATGTTGTAATGCATTGATGACGCAATAATTGCTATAGATTTGTCATTTCTCAAACTCCATTCTCGAAGTTTTTTGCTAGGAGTAGTTATTGGCTTCTCCTCTACTGGTTCTATCCATTGTCATAGACCTTCGCCCTTCAGTATGAGTGAAGTCTTTAATTTCCTGATCAAATAGTTTGAACCTTCTGGATCCAAGAGCGTACTGATCTTAGACTGAATGTTGCTGATTGATGACATCTTCTATTCTTCTGAATAAATTCCAGATGCGGTTGTTGATGGATGTATGAAGAATGTTGAGAGAGATGCGAGGATACCACTGTATTGACTCTGATTTGCTCTGATACCACTGTAGGAAAAATAGTAATAATTCTTCCTCAGAGAACATGATGAAAGTTTGAATAAATCAAACTAATATTAGTGTCTTCAATCGAGTCTATTTCTGATCTATGTACTAATAAAACAGTTTTTACCTTGATGGAATAAGCATGCGGAATTAAGAGACAACTTTAGATAGACAATTTTAGACAATCAGAAATAGAGAAACTTTGATCAAAAATGAATTTTATAATTCTAAATCTAAATCATCAGTACACATCTTTTGCTATCTTATTTCGCTGTTGTGTCTTTGATTGAGTTAGTTGATAGGAGTAGTGCACATGTATTTATATTGTTACAGGACAGGTCCTTTGGCCTTCTACTTCTATAATAGTAGATATAACCATTACGACGGTTGATATTCAAATAAACATTCTGTTTTCAGGCTCAAATCATTTTTGTTCACGAATTGTTCACGACAGTTTATCTCTTTGTCTAAGCTTCGTGTTTCGCGAATTGTTCGTGACACTTTGTCTCTTCGCGACATCTTCGTGCTTCGCGAATTATTCGTGATAGTTGACAGTTTTGAGCTTGACGAAGAATCAAGAATATTTCGTGAATTGTTTGCGACGGACGACAGTTTTGCGACATGTGAAATTTGAACAATAAACAAAATATTTCGTGACAAGATATTGTTCGCGAATCTTTTGAGTCACCACAATAAATCTGTTCACGAATCTTTTGAGTTACCACAAGAATATTTCGCAAATTTTTCGAGGTTGAACATGAATAAAAATATTTCAAGTTCGAGTTCGCTTCTCATCCTTTGTCAATTAAATTGTGCACTTTGTTAGTAGAACTGATATTTGTCTAATTAGGTGTTCTACATCCCTCAACATTAAAGAATTCTCACTTTCACTGTTAAACACACCACCTGCCACCACCACACCATTTCCTACACCCACTACTATCGCTACTGCCAACACTTCCACAATACTTTTCATTTTTTCGATCACAACTATCGACACATCTCCAATCCCTATCACCATCACTCAAACATCACAACCTCCATCTGCTCAATCCATCTATCATGAACAATACACCACATTGTATCAAAACACACAAAAAAATCCCCCACCATCCTACGCATTTGCCTCTCAACAGTATCCTCCTATTGGGGAGTGGCAGTGAAAAATGTGCGACAGGCCATCAATGCTCAAAGTAATGCCATGCATTACCTCTACTCTTCAATCAATGAGTATCAGAATTGGTGCAACTTCTTGCAAGAGGAAAATGTGCAGCTGACAAACAATGTACAAGAATGGCAGATTTATTCCACGAAATCAAAACAAGAGGTCACTCAATTAAAAAACAAAGAAAGAAAACTCATGGCTGACCTCAATGAGCTGCACCGAAATAACAAGGATGTTCATGCACGCTTACAACGTAGGGATGATCTCATCAAGACTCTAGAAACATAGTTAGAAGGTGAACGACGAAGCCACAAGAACTTACAGGCCGCTATGATGGGAAATATTCAATGGATTGATTTCAACCAGTTCCAAGTGCCACCAATCCCGGAGAGCATCATAATACCTCTCACTTCCTATCAGAACTTAACTCAGGTACTAATGGCGAACCAAATGCAAGCACAACAATTGTAATAGGCCACTCTAGCAAATAAAACTGCACTCAATGTGCAAATCGAGGAGCTAGAAGGATAGCTAAAAACATTACGCTAGCAGCTACCAATATTATACACAAAACATGAAGAAACACACGCCAAACACCATAGACAACAGGAGGCAAGAAATGATGGTCCTGGACCTTCGCGCTACATAGGTCAACAACGGGATAATCCAGGGTATCACTCAGCAATGGTGGAACCTCACAGCACACAAGGGGTACTACCACGAACCACGAACAAGGCATCTCAACTGAAGAGCCTAATCCCACTGCCACTCAACCTGACACCACCTATCAAGTCTCATCAGCCCCACTCGATGACGCACCCCTCTCCCCACCACATGAACAATCACCTCACCACCTCGACACTCAACCTTATTTACCATCCACTGCTTATCTACTCCACAAATACCCAACCCTCCCCTGTGAAGTTTTCACAACCATACCTAACCCTCCAGTGTGGAAATATGCAAAATTGGAGCAAAAATGGATTCTTAAATGATCCATAAGAGTGATTGGATGTTAGATACAATTGATTTATCAATCTACACAAGATTTAGATCAATCTAGATCAAATTTAGATGAGAAAATCTAACAAGAACAATCATAAATGAAAGGGCATTGTACTTGCTGGTTTCACACGTGTGAGTACGGACTCCAGCCTGAACTCAAAGTACAATATGACAGGAACTCAAAACTATAAAAAAATATAAGACAAATGATGAAATTGACAAGAATTGCCTCCAAAACCAGTCTTGGTGTTGCTTGTTGATTATGGCCAAATGTGGCTCTATATACACAAAAAGTGGGAGTTCGTGGTACTGATCATCCCTCTAATCTCACATGTGTCAAGACTGTAAGGAAGATAGTCACGGACATAGAGTGAATTTACAGATTAGTAGTAGCTAGTCGTACTTCATGTGAGAGAACATCTTTCTCGTGCCAACTCGCTAATCTGGGAAATAGACAACGCTCAAGAAAGAAATTGTAAATTCAGTTCTGATATAGAAGAGATTTTTTTCAATGCTCTGTTCTGTGATATGTATGATCTGTAATATTGGAATGCATGCTATCAGTAGATAGATTTTTGCTGTTTTTTGTACAACATTATCTATTGTTTTACAAGTTTGAATTTTACAACAGATCTGCAGTAGCGATCTGGGGCTTAGAAGAGAATTGGACCGCAGTGAGAAGTAGTAGCTATTCCTACCCAGTCGGCTCTATTCGGCCTTCATCGCAAATTGATTTTGCTTCATTTTTGTTTTGTTTCAAGCTATTTCGTTAGACAAGACAACATGCAGCGACAATTGGCGTGGGGCCACCAATCTTTTGATGGAGAGGATCATGTAGGTTGATATTCCAAGGAATATTCAAGCCATCTTGAAAAGGATACAAACTTAAGCTTAGAACTAGATTAGTCAAGTTTAGGCCTTTACGCCATGTTGTAATGGCTTAAAGTTATTTAGTTCTAAGCCTAAGTCTAGAACATTGGAAATTAAGCTAGTTTAAATAAGTTCAACTTAAGCTAGTCTAAATAAAGTTCAACTTAAGATAGTCTAAATAAGTTAAACTTAAGTTAGTTCAGTTGTTTATGGTCCATTGGGGGTTTGTCCCATGGCACCAATTTAATCAAGTTAAGCCTATGTGGTCTATTTGTCCCATAGTGCCTTTTTGTAAGTGACCACCTTGCATAATAGAGCTTTATCTTCTTCCATTGAGAGTTCTCCTCTGTGACAATTTTATTGTTGTTACACTATGTATTATAATCTCTCCCTATTAACCAAGTTAATAAGTTTTATTCTATCGTTGGGCCTTTCACAAGTAGGTTAAGCCTTTGTGAAGTTGGGTTTTAGGTGAAGCCATCATTTGAGTTAGGTTAAGCCATCGTTTGAGTCAGTTCCTAAGTAGAGAAACGAGAGAAGAGCGTATCTTACCCTCCAAATACTCATCCTATGCTTGAACTGTCTTTCTAGTATCCATATCCAAGCTAGCAAGCCTTAGTGAGGGTTAGTTGGGAGAAGCCATAACCCGCACTAGATGGAGCCATAGCCGGTGTGGATGCAGGAGACCTAACAATAGGCTCAAGGTTTGCCATGTGGCAAACGATGGAGACCTACCATAGGCTTGTATGACAAGCCAACTGGGCTCTACCACGTAGGCTTGAGTGGATCTAGAGAGAGATATATATAGGTGGGCTCAGAAGTTGCCACGTGGCAAGCCATGCAGGCCTGCCATAGGCTTGCATGGCAGGCCACATAGGCATGGCATAGGTTTGATGTCTGCCACACAAGCATGTTGCAAGCTACCAAATAGGCTTTCCATAGGCTTGTGTGGCAACCCAACTAAGCAGTGGACCTAGAGAGAGAGGTGTGGGGCTCACAAGTTGCCATGTGGCAAGCCATGTACGCATGTCATGAGACAAACCATGCAGGCTTGGGACTTGCCATGTGGCAAGCCACGTAGGCCTATCATAGGCTTGTGTGGCAGGTCCTATAGACATGACATAAACTTGATGTCTGCCATGCAGACATGTTGCAGTCTGTCACATAGGTTTGACATAGGCTTGTGTGGCAAGCCAACTAAGTTATGTGACATATACTGGTAAAGAGTGCCCATCGTAGACTGGCAATTGAGGCCGATCTAGGTGGTGGCCGATGATTTTGGATGGTGGCCGATCTCGCACATCTTGCATCTCGAATAGCTAAGATATCTCACACATCTCAGCCTTAGTAGGGGTCAAAATTTAACTATGTTCAATAGTAGCATAGGGAGGAATTCGAACATTTTGCGAGTAAATAAAATACAAGTTTTGCGAATTTTTGTTTGTGTATTTCAATGATTGTCAAGACCAATGTTTGTGGCAAAAAATCCGCACTCTTCCAACAAATCCTAATATTTTCTCTGTCTCGAAAAATTACTCGGTATGAAAAAATATAAAGTGGGTCGGAAAAATACATTGGGTCGAAAAATTATAAAATGGGTCGGAAAAATACACTGGGTCAGAAAAGTACACTGGGTTAGAAAAACTACTCTAGGTCAGACTTTTTCGACCCTGGTCATCCTTTGTCAAAAATCTGACCCAATGGTAAAAATTCGACCCAGGGTTGGGTCGAATCGGGTCTGACTTTTTCGACCCTAGTCATCCTTGTCAAAAAAATCCGACCGAATGGTAAAAATTTGACCCAATGATAAAAATCTGACCCAATGGTAGAAATCCGACCCAATGTCATCCTTGTCAAAAAAAAAGTTTTCCGACCCTGGATCGGATCGGATCGAGAAAAAAATTATTCGGGCGTGTTCGACCTAGGGTCGAGTTGAATCAGGTCTGACTTTTTTGACCCTAGTCATCCCTATAAAAAAATCTGACCTAATGGTAAGAATTTGACCCAATGTCATCCTTGTTGAAAAGAGATTTTCTGACCATGAATCGGATCAAATCGAGGCAAAAATTATCCGAGTGTGTTCGACCCTGGGTCGGGTCTCTGACTTTTTGACCTTGGTCATCCTCGTCAAAAAATCCGGACGTGTTCGACCCAGGGTCGGGTCAGAGTTTTTTGACCATGGTCATCCTTGTCAAAAACTCTGACCCAATGGTGAAAATCAATGGTAAAAATCCGACCCAATGTCATCCTTGTCACAAAACCGACACAATGTTGACAGGCGACCAATGGTTTGGGTGGCAGCCATTAATGGTCGAAACGTGAGAACGATGCTCAGAGCGGCGAGCGGCCAAGAGTCTGCAGCCAAAAGTCTTCTCACATGACCAAACATCACATTGAATCGAGTCTGACTTTTTCGACTCTGGTCATCCTTGTCAAAAAATCCAACCCAATGGTGAAAATCCGACCCAATGGTAAAAATCCAACCCAATGGTGAAAATTCGACCCAATTTCATCCTTGTCAAAAAGAGATTTTCTGACCTCGGATTGAATCGAGGCGAAAATTATCCGGGCATGTTCGATCGTAGATCAGGTCAAATCGCGAGTCTGATTTATCTAACCCTATGCATATTTTCATCCCCGTATAAATTTTTGACCCTTTGTATATCTTTTGATACTACGTTACTTTTCGACCGTGTATAAAATCTGATCCATTGTAAAATCCGATACTATTAAAATAGGAGGCTTGAGTTTTTCAAAAGGTCGAAAAATCCAGTATCGGATATTTCCAACCCACTGTAACTCTTATCAAAGAGAAAAATTTTGACCCTGGGTTGGGTCGAATCAGGTCTAACTTTTTCGACCCTAGTATAACCATCGAAAGAATCCCATAACATTTTTGGTTAAGAGACATTTCAAATAGTTCGAATATAGATTTTCAACCAATTTCAAAACATCGTAAATGTCATTACTTAAATCTAATACCATTACCTGGCTATACACCAAGGTATCTAACATTGCCTCAAAAATAGATGCACTAAAAGTGCTGCCATTTCTATAAACATTTGATTTTTGTTTGCTCTCTTGGACGCCAATAAGCTGCTTTGCTATTAAACTTATTGTATGGAGCCATTTTATTTGACAATGCACATGTCAAAGGATGACATTTTGATTTTTGTTCGCTCTCTTGGATGCCAATAAGCTGCTTTGCTATTACAACTTGTTGTATAGAGCCATGTTATTTGACAATCATTTGATGCACATGTCAAAGGATGTCAAAAATAGAGCAAGTTAATTTTTATTTTAATTGTGGCTTGTTCCACCTTTTTCTTAATAAAACATGTTGAGGCTTTTGAATGGACTAATCTACAAGTCTTAACTTTGTGTGCCTCTCTAACTTGTTATGCTTGGAGCTAAATGCATAACATGAGCTTTTGTTTTCTGTTGCTATTTTGCACTCCAACTGATGTGCTTTGTTTATAGATGGATCGGAACTATCAGTTTCCTATGTAGGCTCAAATGCTTTCTGCTCATCTGTTCTGTGTTGCTTTTCACATCTATCACGACTGGGTTGAGGAGCAGCTGATATGACTAGTGTTGATGTAGTTTTTTGAAGTTCTGAAAATAAAAACGAATGACTTCTTTTGGTATTTTCAAGCTCCCATTCATTGACTTAGGTGCTAGCTAAGATTTTATTTTGCTTGATGCTTTGGTTGGGGCTATTTTGCTTGTAGGCATAGCTGTTGGTTTTATATGAGATGTCTGCTAGCACCATGCATGATTGCTTCACATTGTTTCACTCTTTTTTTAAGGCCATGTGTAAAGAGATGATATTTAAGATTGCAACTTTTTGTTGGTCTCCATTTACTGTTCAAATACTTTTCATTTTTTCTATTTTGGCTCTACTGTAAACCTTCTCAACACTGTATGATGTCCTTCTATATTGCTTCTGCTCTCAACAAAGTGATGAAAATGGATTATTTGTTAATTGTCACTATCTTATTGTCATTACTCATACCTCTTCGGAGATATTGACATCCTTTCATGCACTAGTATTCTCATGTTTTCTCAATATTTTTGTTGGTGCTCCTCTGTATCTAACAACTTCTTATCTGAGGTATGTCGATTGATTTCATGAGACAGATCTTGTCCTGTCTTGCGCTTGCTAATAGGGAGATGCTATAGACATTTTCTAATGCAAAGTTTCGGTTTTTCTGAGGCTTGAAATGAAAAAGAACTTGTTGTGTCATGTTTATGGCTGTAATCAATAGCTTAACTACATGTGTTTTGTTTTCTTACTTGTAGTTTCAAGCGCAGGAGCTTTTCTCATCCCAATAATATTAGGACTTCCCATGAGCTGATTTGTGTTGAACCCATCTTCAGATTGTAAAATATTGGACTTTGCCACAGATATGGGGACAAGGATGAGAGGCGTTCTTGGGCTTTCCTTGTCTGAGAAATCGGATGCCAACAAAGAACCATTTTCACCTATCTCACCACAGAAGTTAACAATTGTGTAAGGGCATTCAAATTTCAAAGCATACAGTTCTTCGATGCAGACATCATTTTAGAAGTAGAAGCAGAGGAAGAAAATTCTGTTATCTAACACACCTCCGACGGGACGCAAGTTTTGCAGCAGTATCGTCATTGAAAGTGAAATTATTCCTTGGTCCTCCAGAAGTGTGCAGCTGGTCTTTTCTGCTTTCTATTAAGATGTCAATGATAAGAGTTCATCGTGCCCTGCCAACATTGCATGTATCTATCATTCCTCACAAAAGAGAGCAACCATAGTGCAGTAGCGGATCGGGCCAGCAGACGGCAGAAGAAGAGCGCAGCCCAAAGAGAGAAAGATCAGATCAAAGACGAAGCAGGAGAGTGAATTGTGAGAGTGCGGCCAGCAGGCCAGTAGGGCTAATCTAGGATCGGATTCTCTAGGGGGTGCTCATCCTACATGCTACTCAAGGTGAAGATCAATCTCTAGAACGCATAGTTTCTCTCACTAAAAAGATAGGAGAATACAATGCCACTTCATTTGATCCCCCATTCAAGTACAATTATCTCTATTGTGGTGAATCTCTCTATGGAAACATAAGCCCTCAGAGGCTGACGGAATGGCTAGCATACCATGCAGGGACCTTTGGCTCCAGCTCTCACTTTACATTCTATGATGCAGGTGTTATTGCTTTTGATGTACAAATAGTTTTACATATCAAGATTCATTAAAGAGACTATGCTCAGACAACTAAGATTTAGTTCAAAAAATTGTATGCATGGGTGAGAGGAGGAGGATGCATGGGTGCACCCATACACATGTGCACCACATGCGCACAAATAGTTCTATATATATAGATATATAGCCAAAATAAAAATAGCTCAATAATTACTATTTCAATTAGTACATTTTAAAATATCTCTTCTCAATCATTTAACAATGCCATTTATATACAAGACACGTATTGGATGTGAAAAACCATAATCCAAAACAAATCCAAACACTAGATCTAGGCCAAGAGTGAATGCACAAGCGTCCACAATTCAAGAGCTAGACAAAACAATCATAAACTTTTAAATCGATTAACGATCATACACAATTGAAATGACAATAATAGAAGTTTATGGACATTTTCATTAGATATGAATTTTTTTGTAAAGAATGTAGAGATAAGAGCAAAATCAAGATAGTATTCCATTAGAGTGATCTCCACTACAATGATCAACCACTCACCCTACATGTATTCCTTGCTACTTAATAAGTGCGACAGATGAATCCCTCTCCTAGCCCTAAAATAGAAATACAAGTTCTACATTCCCAAGTTTGGTCCTTATGGCCAAATTACATCAAACAAAGACCATTTTGTGGGACTTACGATCTACCACTTCCAAGAAAATTTTATAAGTAGTAAATAATATCATCTTAACCACCTACACACATGTGAAAAGTTTGATGTACTATATGTACTTGTTGACTTCCGTTTGACCAAAAATAGGCAAGCAAATTAATTGACAATTTTGCACATTGGATGTAGATGTCAAGAGCTATTTATGAGTAGACATTCTCTTCCATATACCCATCATTACATAATTAAGCAAGAGAGGAGATTTTCGTGTTCAAACTAGTCACTTCAATTATTTTCATTTATATTAGACTTTCTAGGGTGAAAGAAAGCTACGAATACATTTTCACAATGTGTTTAGCAATGTGAGAAGCTTTATTATTTTCCAAACATATTTTATTTTTTCAAGTATGGCCTATGATGGTGGAATATAGGCGTGTGATCTATTGATATCATTAAGGCCATCTCTATAACTACAACAATTAGATATTCTAAAATATAGACAATTATCTTGATTTGTTTATGTGATAGATGTTGTAGGCCATTTTGAAATACATAATCTTTCTATTGTATTCATTAAATAGTTGTAATAGAAATCAAGCATATAGATATGTTTTTAACTAAATCTAAGATTCTAGCCAATTAATGATATAGAGATAAAATTTGTTCACAAGGGTCAAGTACTTCACATCAACAAGTTGAAACAACTTCACAACTAGAAAATAACTCTTACTAAATGTAGACATGCATATCTTAAATCAACACGCGATTTGTAGGACAAGAAAAAAAAATAGCTCAACCAAGAAGCTACATATTACAGACAAACCCATATGATTTTGATAAAAAAAGTATATTTTGTGATTGCAAAACATATGTCCAGGACTTTTTTTCTCTCTCAAAAAGATTAACTATAGATGGGAGAAATAGAAAACCCACCATCCCCAACTTTCCTACAATCTCTACCTTGCCAAATCTATATCTAGGCTTTAATGAGAATATCAAAATAAGATATTGAGTGAGGTAGGTTGATCACTTGTTGGTATTAATCTAATCATACAAGTCTCCATACTAATGTACTAAAATGAAAAAGCGATATATGCTTAGCATAATGCAACCATCACATGTGATTTTCATGATACATATAGATTATAAGATTTAGACTAGATTGCATTACCTAATCTTTGGATATAATGATGTAGAAATAGATTCTAGAAAGAAATATTCGCAGATATACTATGTAAACTATTCTTTTATTTATTTCCAATGAAATCAAAAGTACCAATGCAATCAAAATTCCACCAATTTCATAGAACTTTGGAATTTTCATTCTAAACAATCTATTTACAACCATTTCCTATGAGAACATGATATGTGTGTTATGCCATTTGAGCCATCTTATAATATAGAAACTACATAAAAGATCATGGGGGCTTACATCAATAGGTATGCCTTAGGTGTTTCCTTTCTGCATTGAGGCCCCATTTATGCACCCCATTTAAGATTATTATCCTTAGAAACTGAGTGATAGATTAGTTTTTTAAATTTAAATTTGAATAGCATTATCCACACAATGTTTGGCGTTTGTGAGCATCGTATGGAACTAAATTCTTGTTTTTTTATGATGTTTTGTGATGTCATGTACTTTCATTTGATAATATCCTATGACATCAAACATGTAATGTTGTGCGATATTGAAAATTTTGAAAGAATCACATATTTATTCAATGACAAATATGTACAAAGAGAAAGAAAGATCTAGATTGTTAGTTGTCAAAATTAGCTTTTAGTTACGATTGTCTTGAAAACAAAAAAAAAATGTATATGAATTAAAGTTATGCTTATGCTTTAAAAATGGAACATTACTTTGATATCTCCCAAGTAGAAGCTTCAAATGATGAGGTAAAGAACCATTGACAAGACGCACTTGAGGAATATATAACTAGACATGTTTTGGATTCACAAAGAACTATGAAGTGGCATTATCTTAAAACTTTAAATAAATCTGAAAAGAAATCATTGTATTCTATGAAATAAAAATGTTGAGTCTTTTAGAAGACTATGGATAAAAGTCCATAACTTTCATGTTAATTCATATAGAATCTCCATAGTGTTTAAGCATAAAATAGTAGTGAAATGGTCTTGTGTGTGTGTGTGTGTGTGTGTGTGTGTGTTTCTCTCAAAAGATTGGTCTTATAATAAGAGTTTTTTACAAAAGTACAAGAAAGAAACTAGCTTAAATTGAGCAAAATTTATGAGATTCTTAAAATAAATAGATGGGGGACGAGAAAGCTACCTAGCCCAAATCACTTGTTAAATAAACGAATCAAAAACAAAATCCTATAGAGGTAGATGGCATCAAAGTTACTACATCCATGTCCATTCATTGAGTGTTTAGAATACTTTTGATATGGGATACAAGTGTTGAAAATGTAGCAAAAATACTTTAATAAATGTTTGAAATGATGGAGGAATCGCCTTGAATGGATCCAATTGAGACCCTACAGCAAAAACACCAACCAATTTAGTGTTTCCTAGCTTTTTCTTGGCTTGAACTCCACCACAAGGCTCAAAATTTTGCAATTTCCTTCACATGTGTGAATGTACGGAATGCCACAAGCAAAGTATAGTAATCAATCCCACAATTGAAAAGAACTGAACACAAATAGCAAATACCAAGCATATGGATCACCAACAACATTGATGGAAGGAAAACCAGTATTTTACTCATAATTTTATGAAGAATTCATCATATTTATACATAGGTAGCTCGGATCTGAGCATTTTAGGGCTTCTTTGAACTCAAAATAATCTAACCCTATCATCTAACCTAATTGAGCATTGGATCCACCCTAATTAGGGGTCTAGATCTCAAGATCCAAAAGTAATGAAAGACATGCTATTTCTAGGTCCTACTTTCTCTCTATCCTATCTATGTACTTTTTGGCCTCTTTTCAAAGGTTCCACCACAATGTAACATGTAGAATAAAGCTTTGGAAAAGCATCCTATGCTATTTGGCACATGTGGCATTACATGGCCATCTTGCCAATTACAATACATATGACCAAAATTGGTCCAGACTAGCTTGTGAATCTCAACACTCCTCACAACTAGTTTGGATCTAACATAGATCTACTAATCCCTCCAAGAGAGGTTCTTAACTTATGAATGCTGCTCTTTGAGGAGGTTTAGTGAGTACATCAGCCACACATTCACTACTTGATACATGTTCCAAAGAGAGATCTCTTTTGCTTGAACCTTTCCCTCATGAAGTGATGACAAATCTCTACGTGCTTGGATCTTGCATGGAAGATTGGATTTGATGCAAGATGTTGAGATGAAATGTTGTCATTATGGATGATTGGTACATCATTTGGATCCATAATTTTTAGCTCCACCAATAGTGTCTTGATGCAAAGAACTTCCTTGGTTGTGCTAGTAAGTGCCTTGTACTCGGCCTCGGTTGGAGAGAGTGAGATTGTTTCTTGCTTATTTGATAGCCAAGAAACTACTCCATAACCTATGAAAGTTTCATAGGCACTCGTTGATCTTCTTTCTATCTCTCTTGCCACCTGCAACATTTGAATCAGTCAAGGCATGCAAGTCAATTACATCTCCTCCATAGAGAATACCAAAGTCTAGTGTACCCGAGATGTATCTCAAGATTCTTTTAGCTTTCTTCCAATGAATGTTCAATGGATCTTGCATGTATTGACTCAATCTACATACACTAAAGCTAAGATCAGGCCTAGTAATAGTAATCCACATTAAAGAGCCTATAATTTGTCGATATAAAGTGATGTCTATGAAGGATCTTTCATCATCTTGATTAGGCACTTTTACATCTTGCTCCATAGGAGTTTCTACATACTTGCAATCTTGCATCTTAAACTTCTTTAGCATAGTTTGTTTGACAAATAAAGATAAAATCGGGACCTCTAATGACTTCTATGCCCAAAATATAATGAAGATCAACTACATCTACCATTTTGAACTTTAATGAAAGCTCTAGCTTGATGCTCTTGATTCCAACAATACTATCACCACTAAGGATGATGTCATCAACATAGATTAAAAAAAGTACAATACCATGATCATCAAACTTAATATATAAGCTAGGATGATATCCACTTTGAGACAAACCACGTTAAACAAGATAATCATGTAGTCCTGCGTTCCAAGACCTAGAGGCTTACTTCAAGCCATAGATTCTCCTTTGTAGATGACAAAACCTTGTCCTCCAACCCGAACTTGATGAATCCTTGGGGATGCTCCATGAAGATGTATTCCTCCAAAAATCCATTAAGAAATGCATTTGACACATCCATTGCAAGAGCAAGAATTAACCTTATTGTGACCATCGTGGCTATGGGTGCAAAAGTCTCCACATAATCTATGCCCTCCACTTGGGCATATCCCTTGGCAACTAGCCTTGCTTTGTGTTTGCTTATGCTTCCATCTAAATTTAGCTTCATTTTGAACACCCATTTACGGATATCACATTCTTATAAGGTCT
The DNA here is from genome assembly GCA_029204225.1 of Diphasiastrum complanatum. NCBI lineage: Eukaryota > Viridiplantae > Streptophyta > Lycopodiopsida > Lycopodiales > Lycopodiaceae > Diphasiastrum > Diphasiastrum complanatum. The sequence continues at coordinate 1,846,753 of CM055100.1, forward strand.
ATCAACAAGGATCCCATCAAAGCATTATACTCATCTAGCATAGTTTGGTACCATGCTTTTGAGCTTAAAGCATCTTCTACTTTTGAAGGTTCATCAAAACTTGACATAAGAGCAAAAGAAGTGGATGGATTAACCTCGGCTTGCTGCCCCTTTCCTTGATATGTGAGCCTTTTTGGCTCCATTCTTACCCTTGATGATCTTCTAGGTGTGGTAGGTTAACTTGGTTCAAGCTCCTCCTTAGGCTCCTCCTCAAAAGCAAGATCATCTTGATTCTTAGCCACTATCCTCTTGATTTTTGAGATGGTTGAGCCATCATCAAGTTTTTGCATCTTTTATTCATCAAAGATTACATCTCTAGGCATCACAAACTTATCCAAGGATAAAAGATATACCTTGTATCCCTTACTTGAGTTGCCATACCCGAGCATGATCCCCTTAGTTGATGATGGATCTTCCTTTGTCCTTGTCTCAAAAGGTTCATGCACATAACAATTGCATCCAAAGACTTTTAAGTGCTTGAGGTCAGGCTTTCTTCCATACAAAACTTCGGAAGAAGTTTTACCATCAATAGAATTGCATGACAAACTCTATTGATCAAATAATTGGCACAAGTGAGTGATCACCCCAAAATGACTTTGGCAAGCATGCATCTAATCTCAAGGCTTTAGAACATTCACATAACGGTCTATTTTGTTGAGGGGTGTAGGGACAAGATATCTCCTTCTTGATTCCCTCTTCCTCACAAAGATCTTTGAACTTATTGGAGATATACTCTCCTCCATTATCACTTCTAAAGATCTTTATGATTTGATTATGATGCCTCTCAACAAAGTTTTGAACTTGACAAAAGTTTAAAACACGTGAGCCTTGGAAAAAAGCAAGAAAACCCAACAATATCTTGAAAAGTCATCTTTGAATGTTAAACACATTGAAGCTCCACCATTTCACTTAGTGCTAGCAAAGGGAACATCCGAATGTATTAGCTCAAGAGGATGAGATGTTTTTGTGATAGAACTTGGAAAAGCCTTATTATGTGCCTTGGATAGTGATAGTGCACATGCTTCACAAAAAATTTTCTCCTTTGCTAAGGACCTTGGAAGGCCTAAAGCAAGCTCCTCCTTGCACATAGCCTCCATGGAACTTGTATTGATGTGTCCAAATCTTTTGAGCTTGATCAAAAACCATGTAGAATAGTGTAAATTGTGTACACAAGTGGGTCCCACACATGTCAGGCCACATGGGAAACCCATCCTAATGTAGGTTAGGTCAAGTCAAGAGAGTTGGTCATGTCTATTTGGTGGTCATCCCTACTTTATAGGACCTACACCTAAGTTTAAGGTGAAAATTTGACCAACTAGCTACCTACCAAGCATAACTCTAGGAAATAGAGTCAAGGAGAGTGAGTTAACTTCCTTATTACATGCTGGAAATCCACCTAACTTCAAGAAGGAAGTCGAATTTGCTATGTATTCCCTCTCTCCATAGTGAGAAGAAGAAAATTTTTGGAGCTCATTGGCAATCTTAAGCTAGTTCACTATGTACATTGAGTTTTTGTGATCCAAATGAGACCAAATCGATTTCTAGTTGTTTCTCAGGTTGAAGGCCGTAATAAAGCCTGTAGTACACACGTGTGGGCTCGGATTTCAATGTTGATCAATGCTTTTGATTGTTAATGCTTGTTGTTTGTCAAACTGCCAATCTAGATCAACTTTTTTGTGTCTAGTTTTTTGATAGATTGTTAAGCAAGCATCCAATCACTCTTGTGGATCTTTTGTAGATCCATTTATGGTCCTAAAGTACAGTACTTTCACACTTTTTGATGATGTAATCCTCAAGATGGTTCTATGACGTTGTTGCTCTTGGTTATGGGGAGCCCCTTCCTCCACCTAATCCTTTTGTTCAGACTGTTATATTTTGCTTGAATAAAGTTGTTGATGTTCACAAACTTATTACTTCTTATGATAAAGATACTTGTGATGCTACTAGTGATGATGATAAAATCTTTGGGCCTTGTTGACTTTATGACTACGATGGATTGGATCAAAATATATATGGATTTCATTAAGAAGAAGAAAACCCTAAGCATGGTTGAAAAAATCTATATAGACCTTTCTAACTATGTTGAACATGATTGCTACTAAAGAAAAATTCTACAATTTACATATTCAAAAGATATTTGTCTATTTGGAAAAAGAAAATGGTGACTTTATTGCTGATACTCGTACCCTTACTGAACCTCCTACCTCACCGCACCCTTTGATCTTTACCGAAGACCTTGATGAAGATAGTGCGTCCCAATTTAAATCCTTCTCTCAAGAAATTTGTGAAATTAACAACCAATCAGTCTTTGAATTCTGCCAATCCAAAATTTGCCCAGTACCTTGGTATCGAATCGTACTATTCAATTTGCGTTTAAATCTGCCAAGACTGCCTACAAGCTTTGGAGCCTTCCTTTTGTGAAATTTTTGGCACCCATCTCTATTGAACTTCAAATTGCTCTTACCCATCTTATTGATGCAGAATTTCAAGTCTTCAAGCTTGTCTCTTTGCATAAAAATCCTTCCTTTGATACACCTATTACCTTTGACACCGTCATTAAGATGAGCAAATTTGAACCTACAAGTTGTCCTTCTGAGAAAACGTTGGAGGCCATTTTAAGATTGGCTTTAACAAGATGAACCATCAAGCTAGAATCTGGAACTGGAAAAGACCCTTCTTTAAATGCGCGACAAATGTAAAAACAATTCTTCTATCATTTGATTTGATCATGCTATCTGGTATATGATGAACAACCTTGCCAAGTTCTTTTCCTGGTGCATCTCTACAAAACCAACTAAACACCTTCTTTCTTTGGCTTCTCTTTGGAACTTTACCATGGTTGGTTTGAATTGGCTAATTTTTTACCTTGTTATCAGAATATGGATCATGATAGTATTGTGGAACATGCCCTAATTTGCAAGCTTGTTGTTACAAACTTTTTAAAGAAGACTAGATGGCTTCATGGTAAAAGCACCACTAGAAAAGTTTGAAAGAATGCTACTGATGAGCGTGACTGGATTACTGCCTATCTGTATGTGAATGGCATAGATAAGTCCCATCATAATCCTTGTTTCGTGTGCATATACTTTGTTAGAAACTCGGCATTGCAAAGATTATCTAGTCTGGATTTTGCTCCTTTTCGAGAGGATAGCAACAATAACATTGATAATGCTATGACAATTATTAAGCATACCTTTTCTAGTATATTTCCAAATTACCTTTTAGGGAAAGAAGAATTATCTTTTCTACTTTGTACCTTTAAAGCATAAAAATACCTTCAAATGGATAACAAATGCACATGACTATTTCTTTTCAAAGGTGGCCACATTTCATTCTGGGGCTCTTGGTATTTTGTCTCCGCTCCTCATGGAGGGGATAGGCCAGGAGGCAAATTCATACCGGAGTTATCTAAATGTGGATACCAACCTATTTTGATAGTGCAATTCATCCATTGAATTCTATCTTAATGTGCCAAGTAAAATCACTTCTATGTGGTCTACCGACATCTCTAAATGTTATGAAAACATCCCTCTTAATGGCCCAAATGGACTTAAGACTATTATACGTAAGTTGATCTTGTATGCTTTCAAATTCAACAAGAACAAAATTCTTGCCTATAAATGGAAACCTGACCATGAGGAATGTAAGGGAGTGGGTAAACAAAGCAATTGAAAAATGGACTCATATGGACAAATTACTACTTTGTCAATGGAATGACTTACTGATTGACCACTGCATTGTGAGACTTAGAAACAAATGGTTGGAGACAAGTTTGTGGTATACCTATGGGCTTTGCTTGTTCCCCTACTTGGTGTAACTAGTATCTGTCATTTTATGAATTACATTTGCCAGATTGGAAAAATTGAGTACCTACGGGCATTCAAGAATACCTTTCGATATATAGATGACATCTGTTTTATTAATAAACTAGTTGTGCTTTTATTTATGGATAAAGAACAACCTCGTACTCTTAATAGATTTATCCTCTGGAGTACTTGACCATCAAAAATGTGGAATTTCTAATGACAATACGGTGAACTTTTGAATATTACTACTACCTTTGATTCTGAGTCAAGTGTCTTTTACATGAAAAAGTTTGATAAAAAAAGGAACTACCGTTTTCCTTTTTCAAGTTCATACACCTATCTTGAACTCTTATTAAGTACTCATTGCACATAATATTGCTGCTATGTATTGTTGTAGCGATCAAACTACTTTTATTAATAAAGTCAATGACATTGTTATTGTCAGAAATGGTGAACTCCTGCAATTTTGTCGCAGCACGAACAAGACACAAAGGTTGAACGAGAACAATTCGCGACAGTCAATGTGTCTTTGATCGAAGCACGAACGATTTGCGAATCAATCGCGAATCGTAAACACACCTCCAGGACCACAAAGCGCAAAATGGATGCAAAACAAAAACTACGAAAAGAAAGGAAAAGAACAAAAACACACGAAGAGAAATCTTTCGTGCTGTCAGCTGGCAGCTCAACGGGCTTCATGCGCAGCTGAAACGAATAGCAACGACGGAGACTAACTAACTAGTTGATTAGCATTAACTAGTCTTGTGATTCTACGTTTAGCTATCTTGTAAACTCCACACAGTGGAGGTATAAATGATCCTCTCTGGATCATAACCAAAAAAGAGAAAAAAAAATTAATAAGAATTTTACAGAGATCTGTAAGAAATAGAGAGAGACGTAGCGAATAGAGTAAGAAAGCAAAAATACCATAGCTGTGCATGAAAGTCTGCCAATGAGCAGAAGACAGTGAAAGAGTAGAGAGTCAATCTGCCAACGAGCGAGACACTGACGATCTCGCTCTAAAACCAAACTGACAATATAGTCGCTCTATTTCGTGTATCTCTTGGCCTTGTGCTGTGTCTCTTGATTGCTAGAATAAAATATGTTCTGTGATGCATAGTTGAGTGTCTGGGATCCCGTAAGAGCTTCCGCACAAAAAGAAAATTCAAAGACAGAAAATTGTTTGCGAATGAGAAGAGAGAGGATGAACACGAAACGAAAGAGCTTCCGCAATAGTTATGGCGTTTCAAAGGAATGGCTTTCTGAAAGGAAGATTATATGGGATAGTCAACAAAATATTCTTACACAATATGTTTCTTGGTTTGATGTTTACACTACAAAAAAATGTGGATTTTCTCTTGGTGGGCAGTTGGCACTCCATTTTAATGGTGCTAACTGCCCCCTAAGATACCTTGCCAACCGTGGGCACGGTTGGTGGGTTTTCTCTCTCTCTCTCTCTCTCTCTCTCTCTCTCTCTCTCTCTCTCTCTCTCTCTCTCTCTCTCTCTCTCTCTCTCTCTCTCTCTCTCTCTCTCTCTCTCTCTCTCTCTCTCTCTCTCTCTCTCTATCATGGAATCTACCATATGGCTACTATGCTCTACTTGCTCTTCGAAATGTTATAAAAAAGTTCTTTTTGCTTATGGTACCAAACCATCTTAAATGCCTTACTTGGCCCCTAAAAGGTTTTTTAAAAATTTCTAATCCTTTGGTGGGAAATTTGGTTTTCATCGAACGACTATGATTTGTGCACATGATAGGGATTCAATCTAATGGTGAGCATCTTCAACCATTCGGTACACTTAGAGGTACTGAAATTTCTATATAAGGGAAGATGACTGCAACCCTAAGTTTTACTCTTCCTGTTATCTCCCTCTCTCTTTTGCCTTTGTTTGCTTGGTTTGCTTCTCTACTACTGCCATCTTTGCTTGGAGGAGAGGAAATTTTTGTGAAGGCTTGTGGAAGAGTATTCAGGTGGAAGATACTGCAAACTAAGATAACAAATCTATGGTTTGGTTGATTGAATGATCATATACATCTAAGGAAATTCGTTAGCTTGCTATGCTGGAAAGGGAGTGAGCTCACATGATACTTTGATTATCATAGATCAATACTACATTCTTGATTCCGTAATACACAATTGGAAGCATCTATGTGTGGGTGTTGTCTCAAAAGCAATTGTGAACATTACCACATGTATGTTATTCATCTCTTCACATATGATGTTGCTTATGACAGCGAACAGTCACCGAAATGTTTTGTAGCAACGTTCATACATGTTTGATACCGTTTTGCTAAGGATGATGGCCCGCTAACCAACACTTTTTAGAAGTGAGAAGTCCGTGCTTCCTATTGTGGTTTCTTGTGGATTGAATCATGGTAGTGATGTGCTGATGGCTACCATCAGAATTGTGATGGACCTTCTCCACGTGCTACTGGTTTTTGTGATGGACCTTCATTGCTGTCTACTGGAATGTTTGTGGTAATGGATAATGCATGATATTGTCTCTACGTAAACCTCTCGTAGTGAGCCGTCCAACATGATTTTTGCTCATCTCAATACAAGCTTTTGATAGTTATAAAAAACATAATATGTATGTGCTCATTAGATGAATAATGCACACGGCTATCTCTGGATGTAATCACGAGATGTGTTGTGAGGTTTTTTGATAATAGTATCTACTTGAAGGCAATAATAAAGTAAATGCTCTACTGCTTGTCATATTTGCTAAACATTCAAACTATGAACTATCAAAATGATGACTCTATCACCCTTTGATACATGAGTATTGGCTTATGATAAAAAAGTGCCATGTTGCAAGATCACGATACTACTTGAAAGAGGTTGCACTACCATTAATCCATCACTTTCGGTTTTGAATCGGTAGTACGTAAGCAGGGTTTTTCTGAAGCAGTGCGAGATGGGTAGCTTGCAAGAATATAATCTGCCCCACATTTAGGTATAAAGGTTTATGATATTATATGGAAGGTAGGATCATGGAACACTACAATAACAGTTCATTTATACATATGGAACTTCACGAGCTATGTAAATTGAATGTCTTTTGAAGTTATGATCTTGCAAAATAAGCTTGGTTTGTTTACACAACAAGAGCCAACACCTACAATGTCTATGCCTTGTTCTCAATTGGTAAGATTGATTGTCGAGGAAAGCCTTCAGGTTAAAAAATACCATGAAAACCTAGAAGACTCAGCAGTCAAGCAAGCACATCCTATCCACATTACGAATTGAGAGAGACCATGACAATACCATTGGGAGAAGTAGCGCCGATATATCAGGATCAATATCAACCAGGCTTATCATGGGATCCTATGATGGATGGTGTCAACTATCCATTTGTCGATAAACAAGGTTATCAAGAATGGTCACAATACTCATATGGTTATTATTGAAAATCTTAAGTCCATGTTCTTACTGATCGTCAGAAGTAGCGCCAATATATCAGGATCAATATCAACCAGGCTTATCATGGGATCCTATGATGGATGGTGTCAACTACCCATTTGTCGATAAACAAGGTTATCAAGAATGGTCACAATACTCATATGGTTATTATTGAAAATCTTAAGTCCATGTTCTTACTGATCGTCATTAAATAAAGCCTCAAGATTTTACGTAAGCAAACTCATATCTACGTTTTTCCTAGAGCACAACAAAAATATATATCTATACATATGCTCTCTACAGACTTTGACAATGTGACTCGTCATCATCCCAAGGACCAGTCAGAGGCGAAGTGCCATGGGACTGACACTCGTTTGGCAGCAAGAGCATGTTGTCCGATTTTGGGTATGACATGGAATAAGCAATAAACACTATACAATAGAAGTAGAGAGTCAGAAGTACAATAAGCCCAAACACTATACAACAGAAGTAGAGAGTTAGAAGTATTAGATATAGGCTACCAGTTGGCATCTTGCATGTGTGAGTCCAACATTGGGCCTTAGGCTAATAAGTGCCATGGAAAATGATTATTATCAACAATCTCTTAATCAACTAATGAAGCTTCTTATTAAAATCAATCAGCTTATCTTCATCTGCATCATCATCTAATGCTGACAAGAAATCTTGTAAGTCAACTTTCTTTTGTTGTATGAGGATGGTGGATGTTGTCCACTTGCCCAAGTCGTTCTTTTAAAAGAAATACAATTGATATTAATAAACGATTTGTCATTGTCGTTTCAAAATAAAAAAACTAACACATCCACATCTTCTAGTTTAAATCGTCAACCTTCATTGATTGTTCTATAGTCATTTTTTCGCTTGCCTTTCCGATCTATCTGCAACATTTTCAACTTTTACCTTCCTAAATAAAACATTATTTAAAATGGTGCGCAACAAATGGACCTATAATATTCTCAAAGAGCACTTTTGCAATCCAAAATTGATGTCTTTAGTTGGTTTTTTAAAGGCAAAAATGCAACAAGACACCTAGCTTGAATCTTGTTAAGATCACCACGCCAGTTTATTCTACAATTTGTCAGTTTTTTTAACCCAAATAAATGTGACATTTTTCGCCTCGTGCAAGTTGTAAAAGAGCATCTAAAATTTTTGACAATTGTTGTGGTGTTGTTGACATGAAAGACTAATAAAACCTCTCAATTGAAGAATCATCTCCTAGATTGACCAAACAAATTTTTTGTTAAATTACAGGTTTGTACAAAAGAAACGAGTTTTCCCTTTGATGGAAAGGATTTTACGTAGAGTTTGACTAAATAATATAATTATTTTTAGTTAGCATTTTGAAGTGGCCAAGTATAATTTTATTTATTAATTTTTGTTCTTAGCATAACAATTTGTTTCCTAAAATGAACATTAAACTACTTAAAAATTTGTCCTATTGCATGTTGATTATAAATAGTTACATTGGTTTTGACAACTTTTTCATAAATGAGAATAAATTTGAAATAAGAGAAGAACTTGTTCAAGGATTGACAAAATCCAAAAAGAAGTTATCCTAGACGACTATTAATTTTATATAGATTCCCACATACATGGGAATATCAGAATGGGAAAACATGCAAGAGAAAAACTGAGTTAATAATAAGTGTGGTCTATAGAGTTGTCAATGGATAACTCTCAAAGCCAAAAATTAAAAAAACAGTTTAAAAGGAGAAAAAAATTTCTCCACTTCAACAAGTATATATATTTTCGAATTATATTTATAATTAACATATCTCTTAGTTTTCAAACACAAATTTCTCATAAAAGTATAAGAGGCTATGGTCTTTGGTTTAAATTGGAAAAATTTGAAGTGTACATTATTTTTATTTATTGAGCTTCAAACTAAATCCTTACACCATTTTGTTTATTTATTTAAAGTCATAATGAGTTTTCATGCTAAACATAGATAATTGTTATATAAAAGGTTTAAGTGTTTTGTGATTGTTGAAAATGATTGATTTTCTTAAAACTATGGGTTGGAGCTAAATTCAATCTTCACTTTTTTTGGATAGGTATGTATTTGAGCCTAATCTTATGTCTTTTTTGATAAAATGGAATTCATTAAATGCATTAAGAGTTTCAAATATAATACTCACAAATTTTACATAATTTTCAAAATTTAACATGCATAATAGTAATAATTTTCTAGAATATTAGTAATTCATAAAAATCCTATGTTTATGACTACAATCAACTTGAAGTATTGTAAATTTTGGTTAATTGAGATTAATTTTCAACAAAAATTATATGCACATTTCAAAATTCTACAACAAATAAGATATGTCTAAAACTTTTGTACATGGTAGAACATATAAACATTGTTGTTTATTAAAAAAATAAAATTAAATATTTAAATTTGGTTGAGAATTTTTTATTTGATAAACTTTTTAAATTGAAATTCTTTTTAAATGACAAATTTAAAATTGTAAAAAAACATTTTCACAATATTCTTTTGGTCCTTTCCATAATCATTAACAACATTGAAATTTTTTTCATTTCAATAGCCTCGATCTATTCAAGATTAAGAAATTCTAATGATTTTTTTAATGAAATTAATTACTTTAAAAAAAAGGTGTTTATGTCATTTCGATTTTTTGTTTGGTATGTTTAGGCTAAGTTTTCAGGTTTTGCAATGCTTTTAACACTAGAGTTGTTTTCAACGCACTTTTGCATGTCACAAAAGTGCGCATAAAACCCTTGGTCACTTGAGGAGACATAACATGTCATCAAATGATTGAATTTCAATATTTCAATTGTATGTGGAACTAGACTTGACTCTTCATTGTGTTATCAGAAGACTTAATTTTTTTTTTCTCTCAATTGATGGCAATTTACCCCCAAAAGACTTCAATTTTTAGTACTTTTCAGCATTTCACATGAGTAATTATTAGGTGCATCCTTTCTGAAGGACTAGATGATAATAAAATCTCCTTAAAGGTCCTGTTTCCAATCTTGGAAGTTCTCTCCTTGGTATATATCTCTATGTGACTTTTAATATTTTTTGTTAGACATATTTCTATAGTCATAAAAGATTTTTGAAAGTAGATAGCCAAAGAAAGGGGTTGTAAAAAGCACCTCCAAAAGAGCTGCAACTTTTTAGCACCTTTCAATAATTTTACACACTTTTCAACACTTGACATGGGTAGCTTTAGATGGACATATCTATCTCTACATAACTCCAAATTAAAGAAAAATTGAAAGACATGTTTCTATGTTCATATAATACTTTTTAAAGTAGACCTCCCAAAAAAATATTGTTAAAATCATGGTATTTTACACTCAAATATGAAACTTTTAGTTTTGATATTTTTCATTAGATTTCTTTTTATAGGCAAGTTTCTATAATCATATGAAAATTTTAAGAGCAGACAGGCAAAAAATTGAATGTAAAATTTACAATAATGTAGTCCCATATATGAAAATATTGAAGTCTCATCATTACCCTCACATGTTTGACACATCATATCTTACATATAAGTTGTTCAAAATGAAGGTCTCAAAATTTGTCTCAACTCTACTCTCTTATCATGGTGCTAGGAAGTCAATTTTCACATCAAATGATCAAGAATGTAGCATTGAGAGATTCACACCATTCCTTTATAGGATTTCCATGAAAGTTAAATCTAGACAATGTACTTTATGTACCTTCAATCACCAAGAATCTTTTGAGTGTGGGTCAATTGATGAATAATGATTCTAATTTTCATTTTAAGAAGGATGTTTGCTCTATTCTTAGGAATGAGAAATGTATGGCAAAAGGTTGTAAGCAAGGTAGGATATTAAGCTTGATGCAAATGTTTCTAATGTGGGAATAATGGCACAAGTGGAGCTATGGAATAAGAGTTTAGGCCGTCCCAATTTCAAAAGCATGGAGATAATGAGCAAGAAATTAGGAGTTGATCTTGACTTGCCCAAGTCCTTTACCAAGAGTGGAAAGATATGTAAAACTTGTAGTCTCTCAAACACACACGAGCTTGCCTTTTCAAGGTCTTTCTCTAGATCTCTCACTCCTTTAGAAATTTTTCATTCACATGTGCGTAGTTTTTCTCAAGGATCATATGGTGGTGTAAAGATGTATGTGAATTTCATAGATGATCATTCTAGATTCACTTGGATCTATCTCTTGTTCTTGAAAATCATGGAGTTTGAGAAGTATAAAGCTCTTGTTGAGAGTCAACTTCATATTAGGACCAAAGTGGATCCAAATTCATTGATTGGATATGGTGAGTCAAGCAAGGAGTTTAGAATCTTTGTTCTTTCTTTCGATAAGATTTGAAGGTTTTGAGATGTAATATATGATGGTTCAAATATGTATACGCTTGATCATTCTTCAAATGTTTAATCTATCATGCCAAAGATTGTTGAGATCCAAGGGGAGTCAAGCAAGATGGATGAGGAGCAACCTTCAATCACAAGTGCTTCAAAGAGGTCATCTAGAGCAAGGGCCATGCCTATGAGGCTCACTTATTCTGAGAAGGGAAAGCAAAATTCAAGTGGCATGCAAGATGGCATACAATCCAACACTTTCATTTTTTCTTTCTTTACATCTTTTGAAAAACCATTTATCTTTGAATATGTTTTTGAATCTCGAAATTGGACTAAGATAATTCTATTTGAGTGTGATGCCTTAGTAGATAACAAAAATTGTTTTTTTTGCGATATTTCATTCAATATGAAGTCAAGCAAATCTTAAGGGCTTCATGATGTATGTGCTATTGGATTCTATGAGAGTACTATAATTTTCTGAATATAAAGACATGTTGTAAACTTCTTGTGAAAATAAATGAATCATCCTCTAGTTATCTCCATAAGCAAGTATTTTCCTCATTCATTTCAAAGTTATTTTTGATTACAAGATTAGAGAAATCATCAAAGAAATTACTAGTTTTGAACTCATGATTCTAGATGCATATTTTTTATAATCTTGATGAGTGCATATTTTGTGATCTTGATCTTTGTGATCATTTCCATCAAGGAGGAACAACAACATCAAGGAGGACTAAGTCTCAACATCAAGCATCTTTATCATGTGAAGATTATTAAAATATTATCTTCCTATCTCGAGTTTGGGGTCATGACCATGATAATTTCCACTAGATTTCATGTTGTACATATAAGGAGTGTGAATTGAGCACATATCCTTCTAGTGTAGCTCGGATTTGAGTTAGATAGGTTCAATTGTAATGACATGCAGATGTTTTGATAGCATGCAAAGTCTTACTGTATGCATGCAAGCCACATGCAATCAGTGCATGCAACATGCAAAGTAGTTTCTGTGATCTACACAATTCTAGGCAATTTTATGAGTTGACATGCTATACATGCACCATACATGCATGCAGTTACATATGTGGATCTCTGGTAGGTGAATTAGTTCAGTTAAGTGGACTTTCCATGCAACTCCATTGTAGGAATTCGAGTCTCTCTCATGTAGGGAAAGTTGGGCATGTTTTGCTATATTCTGAATATTGAGATTTTGGTGTTTTGGACTCATTCTCTCTCTACCCAAGTTTTCTATGTATGATTTTCTCTCTCTACTCGAGAGCAGCCTCTTTTTCCCATACTGAACACTTAAAATTATTTCTGACATTCATTTCTCATAGTGAAGAGTTAGTTTTTTTCATCAGACGTATGCCATTGTGCTCTTGCCTTAGAGTTTTCAAGCATACTGTTCTTTGATCAATCTTGTGCAATCACAACACCTCAATAAGATCCTGTAGGTTGTGTGGTGAAGCTCACACGTGCTAAAAACTTCACATGGTATCAGAGCTTCATGCTTTGAAGAGGTGAGGGTGTATACATCAAATCATCAGTGTTTTTGCTTGCAGGAACTCGGATTTTGGAGAAGGATTCAAACTCGTTGAGAAACAAGCAATCTATGGATCATAAGTGGATCAAATCAAGGCTGATTTGATCCAGCGGAGCTCTGTATAGACAGAGAGCTCACGTGTGTGAAATCATCCCTCATAAATGAGTGCTATTTCTCAAGGAATGATCCAAATTTGATGTTCTATAGCTTGTTAGATAGGTATTGGAGAATAGAATGTGTTGCTCTTGTTTCTAAAACAATTTGATTTGTTTTTAGAAGAGTTTTAGGCAATCAGAGAGTTTGAGAGGGTACTCAACTCATGGGATATGCCAAATCAAAGGGTGCTGGATAGGTCTTGCTTGGAGCTTGGATCTAGCTATGGTTGGGTGGTGAATACTTGAGGCCAGCTTGTTATCTATCTTTGTGTTTAAAGAGTAGGGACACAGGTGGAGCGGAAATCCTTTGAGGCTTGTAGATCCTTACTTGTAGGTGGAGGCATCCTAGCTTGGAGTTGGGGAGCATCTTGATTTCTGTCAAAGAGATCTTATCATGGCTATGGTAAGGGTGCTGCTATGATGGATTCTTTGATCATCTTCAATTCAAATCCAAAGCAAAGAATCCACACACAAAAGTTTCTTCATCAACAATTTGACCAACCTTGGAGGATTTTCAAGTTCAAGAATTGAAAGAAAATAGTACAATATCAAAACCAATATAATATCAACTTACCAGATCATAATCATCGAATTCAGCAACATTTTCTTTACTAACATAATGCCTCCGATAACTTCTTCATTGCCAAAGTCATTCTCCAAGAAGATCAAGCCTTGTGAGGCTTGTGCTATTGCTAAATCTCACAAAAAGCCATTTACAAGATCTTCTATCAAAAGCAAGCATCCTTTGGAGTTAATCCACTCGGATGAGCATTTCTCATCAACTACAAGCAAGGGAGGAGCCACTTGTTTTGTTACTTTCATTGATGATTACACAAGATTCACTTGGATATATCTTCTTGCTTCAAAATCTATGGTGTTTGATCATTTCCTTATTTTCAAAGCTTATGTAGAGAAGCAATTCTCATTCAAGATTAAAGCTCTTAGAAGTGATGGAGGTGGTGAATATATCTCCAATAAATTTCAAAATTTTTGTGAGCTTGAAGGCATTAAAAGAGAGTTTTCTTGTGCCTACTCTCCAGCTCAAATGGAGTGGCCGAGAGAAAGAATAGATCTCTATGTGAATGTGCAAAATCTATGAGAATTGAGGCATCTTTGCCCAAAGATTTTTGGGGAGAAGCCATTAATTGTGCAGCTTATCTTTGCAATAGGCTCCCACATATAGCTCTTGGAGGAAAGTCACCATATGAAATCTTATTTTTGAAGAAGCCTAAGGTTGATCACCTTAGAGGTTTTGGATGCTTATGCTTTGTCCATATTCCCTTGGAAACAAGGAAGAAGGAAGATCCTAGTGCATGCAAAGGGATCATGGTGGATACTCATCCACCAAGAAGGCCTATAGAGTCTTTATACTCTCTACTTCTCAAGTTATTGAAAGTAGAGATGTTGTCTTTCATGAAGATCAACACTCATCATTTGAAGAGGCCGAGATCAAGAAATCTATGTATGCATCATCAATTATTGATTTTGAAGACAATCATGATGTGATGGGGTCGAGATTTGAAGAAGACTCTCCTCGGATTTTTTCACCAAGAAGATCCATGAGAGATAGATCCGAGCCTAAGAGGCTCTCATATGTTGACAAAGGCAAACAAGTGGATCTTGATTCCACTAATTATGTTTTTTATGTCTTTCATGAAGAGCCAAAGAATGTACAAGAGGCACTCAATAGCAAGGAGTGGTATGATGCCATGAAGCAAGAGTATGATGCATTGATCACCAACAATACTTGGGAGCTTGTGGATCCTCCTTCAAACAAGAATGTGATTGGTTGCAAGTGGGTATTTCGGATCAAGTTCAATCATGATGGCACCATCAACAAGCATAAAGCAAGATTATGTGCCAAAGGATTTGCTCAAATCCATGGTCTTGATTATGAGGAGACCTTTGCACCCGTTGCAAAGATGGTGACAGTAAGAATTTTTATTTCTCTTGCTTGTTTTTTCAAGTGGAAGGTGTTCCAATTAGATGTATCCAATGCTTTTCTAAATGGTTATCTTGAGGAGGAGATCTATATGGAACAACCTCAAGGATTCATCAAGGATGAGTCCAAAGTGTGCTTGCTCTTCAAAAGTCTTTATGGACTCAAGCAAGCACCAAGATCATGGTATTCAAGACTTAACTCTTTTCTTATCTCACTAGGATTTACTCTTAGTGACTATGATCCTTCCATGTATCTAAAGTTTGTTGATAGCAATATTGTCATTCTTCTAATTTATGTTGATGACATTATTCTTTGTGGAAGTTGTATCAAGCTAGTTGATGAAACCAAGCTAGCACTTGGATGTGAGTTTAAAATGCAAGATCTAGGAGAGATACATTACATCCTAGGCCTAGAAATTGATTTTTATGAAAATCATGTCTTTATATGCCAATCTAGATATGGTCACTCTATGTTGAAAAAATTCCATATGGAAAATTCTAAGAGCATAGATACTCCAATGGAGCAAATTGTAAAAGATCCTAACAAAGGTGATGAAAGATCCTTTGAGGACATCACACTTTTTAGGAGTCTTGTAGGCTCCTTGATTTGGCTTACCATTACTAGGCCCGATCTTAGTTTTTGTGTGCACAAATTGAGTCAATTTATGCAAGAACCTAAGATCCATCATTGGAAGATGGCCAAGAGGATTCTAAGATATGTATCTTCATCTTGTGATTATGGTCTACTCTATAAAAGTGAAGATCTATCCATTATTGGCTACTCGGATTCGGACTTTGCAAGTGACAAGATGGATCGAAAGTCTATTAGTGCATACACTATCTTTCTTGGAGGCAATCTAATATCTTGGCTTTCCAAAAAGCAAGATACTATATCTCTCTCTTCATGTGAGGCCGAGTACAAAGCACTCACTACAACTACCAAAGAAGTGCTTTGGATCAAGAGGTTACTAATGGAACTAAAGTGCATCGAGGAGGATGATCTACCAATGATCAAGTGTGATAACATCTCGGCCCAAGCTCTTGCCAATAATCCCATATTTCATGCAAGAAGCAAGCACATAGAAGTGGCACACCATTTTGTGAGAGAAAAGCTTATTGGAGGAGAAATCTATTTGAAGCATGTCAACTCGTCCTCTTGTATTGCCGATCTACTCACCAAGCCTTTGAGCAAAAGTGCTTTCATCAAGCATAGATCTAATCTTGGAGTTATATCAAGATCAATGCTCAAATCTTCATAGATAATTTTTTAGGAAGAGTGTGAAGAATTGAAAAAGATTATCTATGTTAGATATAGGGGTCTTATGTTTTTTACATCAAGCATCTAGGTGTAGGATGTTGATAGGAATAAATTTGGCATAGATGGCAAATTATGCTTTTCCACTTGTAATGCCACTATTGAGCCAAAATAGAGTAAGAGGCTAAACACTTGCTAATTAGAGTGTAGACAAGTGTAAAGTTTTTTTTTGATGAATTCCAAGAGGTCCAATAGGATATAGAGGTGGAACCTTGTGAGGTCCAATAGGAAATTGAGGTGTGCTTGAATATAGCCCAATAGAATTAAGAGGTGCATAGATCAATGATCCAATAGGATCAAGAGGTGACAAAATGTGGTCCAATCATAGTTAAGCATAGTGGTAGCTCGTGGACCTACTAGTATCATTGTACTCCTCATTTTGAAGTCAATTGATTTGGTGATTTCATGGATTTTGTGAGTTATTGGATTTCTAGCTTTATCTCTCTACCCGAGAGCTCTTGATGCATTTTCTCTCTCTACCCGAGGAGAGCAGCTTGTTTTTACTTAGATTATTTTTTGAATACTTCCCACACGTGTGAGTGAGAGTTGGAAGTGATTGAATGCATGTAGTAGTGTGTTTTTGCCATAGGATTCAAGATTGATCTTGAATCTCAATCTAGTCTTGATCTTGGTGCATCTACACACCTTAGGAGATCACAAGTACATGTAGTGGACAGTCCACACGTGTGAAATTCAACAGAAACTAGTTGAATCTTTCACAGTTCACACGTGCTAAAATCTTTACATATCAAACATGGAAGGAATCATGTCTAGGTCGACAACATTTCAAAACATAATTCTAGTTAGTATTGATATCCCACATCAAGTACAAAGTCGTCACACACCATGAACTACTCCACATGTCACTATTAAAGTTCCTAGGTCATCTCAAGATCATGGATTATGAAACTGGCCTTGAATGGAATTTTGAGGCATAACTAACAATCTCGATTGAGGAGTCCTTGTTGTTAAAATTCTCAAGCTAGTTTGGACCAATTTTGGTCATATGTATTGTAATTGGCAAGATGGCCATGTAACTGGATGCGTGCCAAATAGCATAGGAGGAATTTCCAAAGCTTTATTCGACATATTACATTGTGGTGGCACTTTTGAAAAGAGGTCAAAAAGTGCATAGATAGGGTAGAGAGAAAATAGGACCCAAAAATAGCATGTTTTTCATTGTTTTTGGATCTCGAGATCTAGACCCCTAATTAGGGTGAATCCGATGATCAATTAGGTTAGATGTTAGGGTTACGTTATGTTGAATTTAGAGAATCCCTAAATGCTCAGATCCGAGCTATCTATGCATAAACATTGTTGGACCGTTTCTGTGCCTCCCTAATTAGTGTGACCAAGAGGGTAAAGAAGGGGCTTGGATCTCCAATTGGACCATTTCTGTTCCTTCCTAATCGGTGCGACCAAGAGGGCAAAGAAGGGGCTTGGATCTCCAACTGGGTGAGTAGTCGTGTAGTAATGGGCTTCGATCCAATGGGGAGAGGGTAAGCACGGTTATAGGAGTGGGAATCTAAGCTTGCTAAGGTTGTCAATCTTAGCTTTGAATCTACTCATGGAATAGCCTAGATTCGTGCATGGTTCATATTTGATAATTTTTCTCTTTTTGATTTTTTTCATGGTTTCGTTTACTGGTTTTTATCTAGGCGTCCTTGGCTCTAGATCTTCTCCTCAACAGGTTGGTCTTCTCAAGGGAGGGGGAGGTGAACAATGAAATAAATCATGTCTACAGATCTTAATGATCGCTCCATGGTTTTCTGAGAGAGAGAGAGAGAGAGAGAGAGAGAGAGAGAGAGAGAGAGAGAGAGAGAGAGAGAGAGAGAGAGAGAGAGAGAGAGAGAGAGAGAGAGAGAGAGAGAGAGAGAGAGAGAGAGAGAGAGAGAGAGAGAGAGAGAGAGAGAGAGAGAGAGAGAGAGAGAGAGAGAGAGAGAGAGAGAGAGAGAGACTTAGAAGTAAAACTGATAAGAGTGTTATTAGGAAGAGTAGAAGGAGCGCGAATACAAAGGAAATGGTTCCCTCTTATAAATTTGAGAGATGAGCCTATTTCACTTTGGTTGGCTACTGAAGTTCCTATTGAGATTGAAAAATAATCTATCTTGACTTTAGGCTTGCTACAAACTTTGTACTATGCAAGTATGTTGTTTCATAAATGTAAATGCCAAATTTGGCCTAGATAGAACTCGAGCTATATGGATTTGTCATATCTAGTTGATTGAATACAACTTGCATATGGATTGTAGACTTAGAAATAGCATTAATATGCTTGTAGAAACTCATGGCATATCACATGCATTTATTGTAAGTGATCCATAGTGACATGCAAGGCATGCACAAAGTGAAATGGACACATGCATGATGATTTGTACAATTCTAGTTAGAACTAGGACACTTGGTAAAAGTAGGTAGAGATACATGCATGAGATGTGACAAATGTCACTTAGACTCTAGTTTTCACTTTATATGTGATTGAAAGGTGGATGGATGTGGTTCTATGTTGAGCTACCTCAAACTCCATAAATATGTGTAGCTATTCTCATAATTTTTTATGAAGAACCAAAGCTTTGTAGCTATTCCATGCCATTTTGGATCTACACTAGTTTTGCTTGAATATCTCACTCTTTCTCTCTCTAACTCGTGTTGAGGCTAATGCTCATACACGAAACTCTTGTACTTTTGCTCATTTGTAATTTAATGTTATCATTCTCTGATTCTTAGCATGCTAGATTGTGGTTAAGCCATAAGTTCTGTACTAGACCTTGCTATTCAATCTAGAATCAGATTATTGTGCTAATCATAAAGCTTAATAAGATCTATCATACTTGTGGATCATCCCCACACATGTGAGAATTCTGAAAATTTTGTCATGGTATCAGAGCCAAATTGAGCTTTGCATGCTAACATCTCTGATTGTACAAGAATTTGAGAGCTAATTCAAGCAAAAAAGTAGTTATACACTTTTTCTTATCTTTCTATGAAGAGTGTTTGGATCAAATTGGATTGAAACTGAATTTTCAGGTCTGAAAAGTGATAGTGCGGAATTCTGGAATTTCGCACATGTGAAAATGAGAGCTTTTTAGTCCCTTCTATTTCCTTGCTTGTTGATCCAAAGATAGTGGCGTTATAGCTTGATGGAAAGCTTATGAATGTACTTTCTATAGAAATTGATACCAAATCAATCTAATGTGTCTATCAAGAGTTATAAGCTCTTAAAGAGGATAGGAAGAGGTCCAAAATCCGAGTGACCACTTTTTGATTTGATTCAACCTTGCTTTGTTCTGAGTCCATTGTTTTGAGCATCCTACACAAGAAACTGAAGGTCAAGACTAAGTTTGAAGTAATTGAACACCTTTTGAGCCTTCTGAGTATCAATAGTATTTTCTTTTGAAGCATTTCACACGTGCCAAAAGTAGGATTCAAACTTGTTAAAGTGCCTTAAACCATTTTGAGTGTCTGATCTAGATAATCTTGTTTTGTGAAATATTTGAGATCCACTGGATTGGAACAAGTTCAAACATATTGTTGTCCAATAACTAAGAAGTCTTCACATAATGGCACCTCTGGGAGGATATCTTCTAGAAGCAAATGAAAGACTAAATACTTCTAATTACTCAATTTGGAAGCTTAGATTGGAGTCTATTTTAATACTCCAGGATGTTATGGACATTGTGCTTGGTATGGAGGAGGAGCCTCAAGCACAACTTGAAATACCAAAGTACAGGAAGAGAGCTAGAATGGCTCTACATTTCATTAAGATGAATGTATCTAATGAAATTTTGAGAGAGATAGGATCTTGCACCACAACTAAAGATGCTTGGGATGCACTTAAATCCATCTATGAAGCAAAGAATACTTCTAGAATACTCACTCTTAGAAATCAGATTTTCCAAAGTTTTCAAAGAAGTGAGGAGATCTTCATAGAGAGCTTTCTTGTGTTGGTGTTACAATTAACCAAGATGAGCTAGTACAAGTCATTCTAAATGGCTTGAAAGATGACTATGATAATCTTGTTTAGTCCTTTTCCATTAAGGAGAAGTTGCCTAATTTAGAAACTCTCCAAGGAATTCTTATCTCTAAAGAAGCTAGGCAAAGTTATAAACTTTCTAGGATGAACAAACTCCAACATGTTGGAAGTGACAAAGCCCTCTTTGTCAAGGACAAGCATAAAGGAAGGGCAAGAACCGGTTTTCTCAACCATCCAACAAAGACAAAGCCAAGGATCGAGACAAAGGTGGGGAAGAGGATGATTCATGTGAAAAATACAGATCCTAAGTGGATCTAAACTCCAAGATCATTGGCTTGAATGCTTGCACTCCAAACTACATAAGCTAGGAATTGGCAACACATTCTATGCTACCTAGAATGCAAAGAACTTGATCAAAAAGCATTTATCACAAATGGAAACTTCCATAAACATCAAGTGCGGCCCAAAATAGCATTATACAGTCCATAATACATCAGCCTATCACTTTTGGAAAGCACCTAAGATCATACACAATAGCTTGAAGACAATACACACAACAATGCTCTCAATGGAGGAAGAAACAATGACAATGATCTATTGATCTCAATGAAGCATACAAAAGGTTTCTCCAACCTGTTCTCCACGACTTCCCTACTATTTATGGATGAGGAAGATGACTCTCTCTCCTCTCTCTAGAAGGTACTTGACCCTAGATATTCCCTATATAGGAAAAATAGCTAAAAATGGCTTATATGACCAAAATACATCAAAATGGTCTCATTTTGAAGGGTATGAAGTTTGACACTTCATCATACTGAAAAAATACAGTAAATAAAAACATTGTGGCCTGTTTCACACGTGTGAAACTCCAGAACCAAAACTATTTACAATTTTAGCCAATTTAGGCCTCAAACTAGCTAGGAAATGTTGACAATTTTCACACTCCCTCTTCAACATTGGATGCTAGTTTCAACATAGTCTTTGAGCACATTCCAAGATTAGATCTATGCATTAAATATAGGTCCTTTCCCAATGGTTTGGTGAAGATATCAGCCACACACTCCTTTGAAGAGACATGTTGAAGCTCCACCTCTTTGGCAATGACTTGATCTCTCACAAAATGGTGAGCAATCTCAATGTGCTTGCTCCTTGCATGAAAAACAGGATTGCTTGCCAAGCTTTGGGCTGAAAGGTTATCACAAAGTATGATTGGAGTCTTCTCTGGTTCCAGCAAGTGAAGATCCAATAACATCCTCTTGATCCAAAGAATCTCCTTGGTGCATGTTGTTAATGCCTTGTACTCGGCTTCGGTGGAAGATAGAGAGATAGTTGGTTGCTTCTTTGATAGCCATGAGACCACTCCATCTCCAAGATAGATTGCAAAGGCACTTGTTGAATTCCTATCCATTTGATCACCTGCAAAATCTGAATCTGAAAATCCACAAAGGTTAGGTGTAGTACCTCCATACAAGATGCCAAAATCTCTAGATCCCGAGATGTATCTAAGTACTCTCTTTCCTAGCTTCCAATGAGCCTCACTAGGATCTTGCATAAATTGACTTAGTTTACCAACCACAAAGCTTAGATCAGGTCTTGTGATGGTTAACCATATAAGAGATCCTATTAGCTTTCTATAGAGAGTAATGTCCTTGAAGGATCTTTCATTACTTCTTGTAGTTAGCTTTACATTTGATTCCATAGGAGTAGAAACAACTTTACAATCTTCCATATGAAACCTTTTTAGAATAGAGTTAACATACTTTTCTTGACATATGAATGTAGATTTAGAAGTTCTAATAATCTCTATTCCTAAGATATAATGAAGTTTACCAAGATCTTGAATTTCAAACTCTCTTTTGAGTGCCATCTTGATTTCATCTATATCTAGATTGTTACCACCACTTAAGATAATGTCATCAACATAGATCAAAAGTAAAGTGATATCATTTTCATTCAATCTAAAGTAGAGAGAATGATCATACTCACTCATAACAAAGTTTTGAGAAAGTAAGAAGGAATTGAGCTTAGCATACCAACTCCTTGGTGCTTGCTTTAGCCCATACAAACTCTTTTGGAGATAGCACACATGATTAGGCTCATCATGTGAAACATAGCCCTCGGGTTGCTCCATGTAAATATCTTCTTCAAGATCACCATTCAAGAAGGCATTAGTAACATCCATTTGCCACATATCCCAATCATAAAGAGTTGCAAGAGAGATTAGGATTCGAATAGTTACCATCTTTGCCACGGGTGCAAAGGTCTCATCATAGTCAATACCATATTCTTGAGCATACCCCTTTGCCACCAACCTTGCCTTGTACTTGTTGATTGATCCATCTTGATTTGTCTTGATCTTGAAGATCCACTTACAACCAATTGCCTTCTTGTCCTTTGGAAGCTTTACCAACCTCCATGTGTTGCTTTTGATGAGTGCTTGATGCTCATGATCCATGGCTTGGATCCATTCCTTCTTTTGAATTGCTTCACCTACACAAGTTGGTTCATCAAAAGAGGTAAGAAAAGCAAAGTTAGAGTTGTCCACCACTTGCTTTCCTTTTTCATCATAGGTTAGCCTTGATGGCTTAGCCCTTTGCCTTTGAGTCTTCCTTGAAGTTTGCTTTGGAGTGGCATCTCCATCTTCATCCAAGACATCTTGCACATCATGATGATTAGTAGGCACATCAACATCAACATCAACAACATTGGAAACATTCTCTTCATGAAAGATGACATCCCTACTTATGACAACTTTCTTTGTAGAAGGAATGTACACTTTGTAAGCCTTGCTTACTTCACTATAGCCAACAAACACACCCTTCTTTGATGAAGGATCTTCTTTAGTTCTATCATCAAGTGTGATATTGACAAAACATGTACATCCAAAGATCCTACAATGCTTGACACTCGGCCTTCTACCATAAAGAACCTCATGAGGAGTTTTACCATCCAAGGAAGCACTTGTCCATCTATTACATAGATAGTTAGCACATGCTAAAGCTTCCCCCCAAAAAGACTTAGCAAGATTAGCATGTAGTCTCATTGCCTTGGCACATTCACAAAGGGTTCTATTCTTCCTCTCGGCCACTCCATTCTGTTGTGGAGTCCTAGGACTAGACATCTCCCTCTTAATCCCATGTGCTATACAAAAGTCTTTGAACCTATTTGAGGTGTATTCCCCTCCATTATCAGATCTTAAGCATTTGATCTTTGTATTGAATTGGTTTTCCATTTCATTCTTGAACTTGACAAATGCAGCAAACACTTCATCCTTACTTTTAAGAAGATAGATCCAAGTATACCTACTAAAGTCATCAATGAAAGTTGCATACATCTTTGCCCCACCATTGCTAGTTGTACTAGAAGAATGAATATCAGAATGCACAAGTTGAAAAGCTTCTTTAGATCTAGAAGTAGATCTAGAATAAGCAAGTCTATGAGATTTGGACAAGGCACAATGTTCACAAACACTATTGTTTGCAACAAGACTTTTAGGGAGACCAAGAACAAGCTCTTTCTTTGCCATTACCTCCAAAGATTTGAAGTTGGGATGGCCCAACCTCTTGTGCCAAACTTCTTGGTTTGTCAATTGCTCCCTAGCCATACATCCTTCATGATTAGAGATCACACATGCATCAAGCTTGAAAAGTTTACCATGCCTCCTACCTTGAGCAATCAAGGATCCACATTTACTTATCAAACATGCATCTCCAATGAACTCCACATCAAGTCCTTTGTCAATCATTTGACTTACACTAAGCAAATTCTTAGTGATTGAAGGAATGTACAAAACATTTTCAAGATTTGCTTTCCTATTTGTTGAAAGGGAAATAGGAATAGCGCCTATGCCTTTGATGTCACATTGACCATCATTTGCAGTGTAGATGATGTTACCTTCTCCCTCATAAGACAATAAGGATGTAAAGTATTCCTTATGTCTTGTCATGTGAGATGAGGCTCCACTATCAATCCACCAAGGATCATTATCATCTATGTTGGCTAACAAACTTGAAGTCATAACAAGTGATTCACATGTGTTATGTTCTTCCTCATCTATTGTAAGATTTCCTTGCCTCTCTCCTTGCTCTCTTTTCTTCTTATAACATTCATTTGCAAAATGACCTTTTATCCCACAATAAAAGCACTTGAACTTTGACTTATTGTTCTTAGTAGAAGAGGAAGAGGAAGAGTGATCATCATGATCAAAGTTACCACCTTTGGACCATTTCCCTTTGCCTTTACCTTTGCCCTTGAATTTGCCTTTTGTGAAGAAAGCCTCTTCACCTCCACCTTGCAAGGATGCACCATCAAGCTTTGATTGCAACCTATGTTCTTCAGCCAATAAGATTTCTTGCAAGTCAACCACACTTGGCAAGACTCTTTGAATGGCAAAACTTTGCACAAGGTTAGCATGTTCATTTAGCAAACCATTCAACATAACTTGGACTATTTCACCATCTTTTATGTTCTCATCAATGCATGCTAAATCATCACTTAGGGACTTAACTCTCAAGATAAATGCATGAGCACTTTCACCCTCTCTTTGCCTACTAGAAAATATTTGTCTCCTTAGGGTCAATACCCTAGATGTGGACTTTGATTCAAAGAGCTTCTTTAAGGCATTCCATGCCTCACTTGCACTTTGACACTTTCCAACTTCCTTGAGAAGTTCATTTGTAACATTCATTTTAATGATATGAAGAGCCCTTTTGGCCTTCTTATCAAACCTTTGTTGCTCTTGAAGTGTGAGAGGTCTCTCTTCAATTTCTGCAACTATGTCCATGAGTTCATTCAACTCAAGTAAGGACTCCATCCTCACTTTCCAAGTAGAGTAGTTTGATGAACTCAACCTTTCACTAGACTCTAGCATGATCCCACCATTGGAAGCCATGATTCTAATGTTTCTTCAACTTTTAGGTTCTGTCCTAAAGCACTTAGCACTCACTTTTCTCTCAACAAATGATAGATAAAGAGATCTATGAAGATTTAGGACCCTAAAACACTTCTATCTTGAACCTAGATGGTTTCCAAGCATAGAAAGGAAGATTGAAACACATGCAACACTTTGCACACACTAAGAATGGATTACAAAATCAAACCAACCTGAACACACTCTTGCTTAAGCTCTCAAACTTTCCAGCAAGTGACCAAATCAAGTTATGGTGTGAAGAGTTACTTGCATTCTTAGAAAATACCCAAAACTAGGATGCCAAGATTACCTAGTAATGAACAAACTTGATCAACATATGATCAACACACTAAGATATTGATTCAACCTGTAAAACCACATGTAAACCACACTTCTAAAAGTTTATAAACTCCAGCAAGTGATAAATACAAGATTTAGAGGTGAATGAATGAGCACACTTAGTGAATCACAAGACTAGCTTCACTATCTTGTCAAATCTTGGTGTTTAGATGTAGATCTAAGATCACTTCACATGAGAATGTTCCTCAACCTGTTAAGAACCTGAAAACACATTTTCATAATGGTTAACACCTTCCAGCAAATGCTCCAATCAAATTACATAAGGAGAGTTACTTACATGCTCAACAAAGTACACCAAAATTTATGCCAAAATTGATGACAATCTTTACAATATGCTCTTCACAATGGAGCTTACAATATGTTCACCCAAAAAAGGGGATCTTTCATCCAAATGGGAGCTTTGCTCAGCCTTTAGGAGAATTACAACTCACTCAAAAGAGCATTTGTCATCCACTTAAGGAGAAGTTTCATCCACTTAAGGAGAGTGTTCATCCAAGAATGGAGATTGTCAACAATAGGATTGAAAAGAACATTGTTAGTATTGAATATGCACAAGCCTCACAATCACAAATGATTAGGTGTTATGATCTGATCCAAAATAGTTTCTTTTCAGCCTCTGATCTTCAATAGACCTGAAATATGCTTTTGATCCACAAGTTCAACTCACAAAACAAAGGTTAGTAAGATTTGATCAACAAAGCAATGCAAAATCATGCTAGAACTTGATCAAACATCCAAATATCACCAAAAATGGAATACTTACTGTAAATAGAAGCCAACCAGCTCTGATACCATGTGAAAAAATACAGATCCTAAGTGGATCTAAACTCCAAGATCATTGGCTTGAATGCTTGCACTCCAAACTACATAAGCTAGGAATTGGCAACACATTCTATGCTACCTAGAATGCAAAGAACTTGATCAAAAAGCATTTATCACAAATGGAAACTTCCATAAACATCAAGTGCGGCCCAAAATAGCATTATACAGTCCATAATACATCAGCCTATCACTTTTGGAAAGCACCTAAGATCATACACAATAGCTTGAAGACAATACACACAACAATGCTCTCAATGGAGGAAGAAACAATGACAATGATCTATTGATCTCAATGAAGCATACAAAAGGTTTCTCCAACCTGTTCTCCACGACTTCCCTACTATTTATGGATGAGGAAGATGACTCTCTCTCCTCTCTCTAGAAGGTACTTGACCCTAGATATTCCCTATATAGGAAAAATAGCTAAAAATGGCTTATATGACCAAAATACATCAAAATGGTCTCATTTTGAAGGGTATGAAGTTTGACACTTCATCATACTGAAAAAATACAGTAAATAAAAACATTGTGGCCTGGTTCACACGTGTGAAACTCCAGAACCAAAACTATTTACAATTTTAGCCAATTTAGGCCTCAAACTAGCTAGGAAATGTTGACAATTTTCACAATTCATCTCATCCTTCTACTTCAAAGACCAAGAAGAAGAAAGTGAAGTGTTTCTTCTGTGGCAAGAAGAGGCACTATGTTGCCTATTGAATATTGGGGTGAAGCAATAAATTGTGCAAACTACTTGTGCAATACATTACCTCATAATGCAGTTGCTGGAAAATCACCATATGAAGTCTTGTTTAAGAAGAAACCTAAGGTGGATCACCTTAGAGTTTTTGGATGTGCTTGCTTTGTTCATGTACCCTTGGAAACAAGGAGAAGAGATGATCCTAATTCTATCAAAGGGATCATGTTTGGATATTCATCCAACAAGAAAGCTTATAGAATCTATGCTCCCTCTACCTCAACTACAATTGAGAGTAGAGATGTTATATTTCATGAGGATCAAAAATACATTCTTGAGGAGGCCGAGTTCAAATATTCTCAAAAAGATACTCCAATCGTCACCCTTGAAGACTATCATGGAGAGATGGGGCCGAGAATTGAGGAGGAGTCACCTCGAATCTTTTCACCAAAGAGGTCTCAAAGAGAAAGATCCGAGCCTAGGAGGATTACATATGAAGATAAAGGCAAGCAAGTGGAACTCAACTCCACTAATTGTGCTTATTTTATTTCACATGAGGAGCCAAAGGATGTATATGATGCACTCAATTTGAAGGAATGGTTTCTTGCCATGAAGGAGGAATATGATGCTTTGATGGCCAACAAGACATGGGAGCTTGTGGATCTTCCATCCAACAAGCACACCATTGGTTGCAAGTGGGTTTTTCGAGTCAAGTATAATCAAGATGGCACAATCAACAAGTACAAGGCTAGGCTTTGTGCAAAGGGTTTTGCTCAAGTTTATGGACTTGATTATGAGGAGACTTTTGCTCCAGTTGCAAAGATGGTATCAATTAGAATCATAATTTCTATTGCATGTTTTTTCAATTGGCAAGTTTTTCAACTAGATGTCTCTAATGCATTTTTAAATGGATATCTAGAAGAAGAGATTTATATGGATCAGCCTATTGGGTTCATCCATGACAAAGACAAAGTTTCCTTGCTCTTCAAAAGTCTACATGGACTAAAGCAAGCTCCAAGGTCGTGGTATTCTCGACTTAACACCTTTCTTGAGTCACCAAGTTTTTAAACTTAGTAACTATGATCCTTCCTTGTATGTCAAGTTTTATGATAGAGATATTGTCATCCTTCTTATTTATGTTGATGATATCATTCTAACAGGAAGTTGTATGAAGTTAGTTGAGGAGACCAAGGTTGCACTTGGAAAAGAGTTCAAGATGCAAGATCTTGGAAAGATTCACTACATATTAGGATTAGACATTGACTTTCTTAATGATAAAGCTTTTGTATGTCAATCCAAGTATGCTCTTTCAATGTTAAAATAGTTCAATATGTTAGATTGTAAGAGTATAGAAACTCCTATGGAGCAAATTGTAAAAGACCCTAACAAAGGTGATGAAAGATCCTCGTGGACATCACTCTTTTTAGGAGTCTTATAAGCTCCCTAATTTGGCTCACAATAACTAGACCTGACATAAGTTTTAGTGTTCATAAGTTGAGCCAAGCTATGCAAAATCCTACTATTCATCATTGGAAAATGGCCAAGAGAGTGCTTAGATACATATCTTCAACTTTTGATTATGGTTTGTTGTATAAAAGTGAAGATCTTTCTATAGTTGGATATTCTGACTCAGATTTTGCAAGTGATAGAGTAGATCGAAAATCTACAAGTGCTTATGTCATATATCTTGGAGGAAACTTGATATCTTGGCTTTCCAAAAAGCAAGATATTGTATCACTCTCATCTTATGAAGCTGAGTATAAAGCACTCACTAATACAACAAAGGAAGTGCTTTTTGCTAGTGGAGCTAAAGATAATCATGGAAGTGATCTACCTATGATCATGTGTGACAACATTTCGGCACAAGCCCTTGCCAACAATCCGATATTCCATGCAAAGAGCAAACACATCGAAGTTGCACATCACTTCGTGAGAGAGAAGCTCATTGGAGGGAAAATCTACTTGAAGCACATCGACACTTCATCTTGTATTGCAAATTTGCTCACCAAACCTTTGAGCAAGAGTTCCTTCATTAAGCATAGAGCCAATCTTGGAGTAATACCAAGATCCATGTTCAAGTCAACATAGATTGTTTTTAGGAGGAGTGTTGAAATTGAAAAATAGTCTATCTTGACTTTAGGCTTGCTACAAACTTTGTACTATGCAAATATGTTGTTTCATAAATGTAAATGCCAAATTTGGCCTAGATAGAACTCGAGCTATATGGATTTGTCATATCTAGTTGATTGAATACAACTTGCATATAGATTATAGACTTAGAAATAGCATTAATATGGTTGTAGAAACTCGTGGCATATCGCATGCATTTATTGTAAGTGATCCATAGTGACATGCAAGGCATGCACAAAGTGAAATGGACACATGCATGATGATTTGTACAATTCTAGTTAGAACTAGGACACTTGGTAAAAGTAGGTAGAGATACATGCATGAGATGTGACAAATGTCACTTAGACTCTAGTTTTCACTTTAGATGTGATTGAAAGGTGGATGGATGTGGTTCTACGTTGAGCTACCTCAAACTCCATAAATATGTGTAGCTATTCTCATAATTTTTTATGAAGAACCAAAGATTTGTAGCTATTCCATGCCATTTTGGATCTACACCATTTTTGCTTGAATATCTCACTCTCTTTCTCTCTCTAACTCGTGTTGAGGCTAATGCTCATACACTAAACTCTTGTACTTTTGCTCATTTGTAATTCAATGCTATCATTCTCTGATTCTTAGCATGCTAGATTGTGGTTAAGCCATAAGTTCTGTACTAGATCTTGCTATTCAATCTAGAATCAGATTATTGTGCTAATCATAAAGCTTAATAAGATCCATCATACTTGTGAGAATTCTGAAAATTTTGTCAGTTTCATCAAGATCACTATATTGACCGTCAAGATCACTTTGTGTTTCTTGAGGTCAAGTTGTGTTTCCCAACTTAGGAACTTTACAAAAGCTAAGTTTAAAATTAAATTGAGAGGCATTTTGTATTTTTACAATCTTACTATTTTTTAAAATCTTATAAAATGTAACCATATGTCTATTGAATAATTGTAATTGTTTTGAGTTTTTATGTTTTTTAGATTTTACTTTGATTTTTAGAAACTTCTTAAATTATAAATAATTCAACACAAAAACTATTTTGAATGGTTTTGTATTTTTCTGAATTTCACACAACCAGAATGTCTTTTATGTGTTTTTTTTTATAATGTTGTTTTAGATTATTAAAGCTAGATATTTTTGTGAAATTATATTGATTTATTATTTGAGTGGTTTTTATTAAAAAGTCAAAAAAAAAAAATTCTAGCATGCTGGATTGATTTTTGGGGCAAAAGGCATGTTATTTTTTTTGTTTTGCAAAAACACATTTTTGAACAAAGTTTGAAAAATCGCTAAATAGTTATTCCTTTTTAGGATTTTGACTTGTTTCAAATTTTTTTGCATTTTTTAGTTTTTAATTTCGAATTGATAAGTTCTATTGTGTCATTCTATTGCTTTCATTAAAGTGTTGTTGGTTTTCTATAAGGTTGGCTTGAAAGATTTTCATGAGATTGATCACAACGGGTTGAGTTGTTTAGTGTGGCCAAGAAGGTGCAAGTTCAATCGTGTGCTCCAAAATCTAAGGACTTGGCTTGGCCATATTTTTATGGAGTATCGCATATGACTACTTTTGTTGAGAACCCTTAACAGATTCTAGAAGAAATTAGCTCCGATGCTCTTGCAGTACCATGAGTTAATTGAGGCCCCATGGTTTAAAAAAAGATTAGTTTTTCATGAGCAGGCTTTTGAGCTCAAGACAGAAACGAAAGGCAGCTACCCAGTGGTCTTAGACTCTAGCTTAGAGACTCTAGTCTTTGGATAGTCAAATCACAGATGGCACATTGCCAAGTGCATGGCTCTAGTTTCAAAACGTATTTTGTCTTTCCTCTTGCTTCTTCTGAAGATTTACCAAGCTCCGAGTTCCCACTTTGAAGCAGATCACACTATTGTGTAACGTCTATCATCAAACCAACCTGATCATTGATGGCTGGTGAATCGTGATAGCCCATGGCCCCATTGCCCATGGCCCATGAACTACTGTACTGTCCCTTTGAAGTTTGAACAAATGCTGCATTGTCTAATTCTGTAGGGATGTGCAGGTCTAAGTGCTACCAGACAGTGGAGTCCACATCTTGATTGATTTTGTTAGCTTTGGTGAGAAAGTAGCTGTGTCGTGAATCGGTGATCCTCAGGAGTCAGTAGCAGGACTTTAAAAAGGAACCTTATTACTGCTCACTGACTAATTCTCAGGCAGCAAACAAGCTTATTCAAATTTACTGGTACTCAGTTTTAATCTGGTAGATTTCTTCAGGGTAATCCCAGACTCTATTTCGGTTCAAGACACTCCTGGTGCAAAATTGACATAGACATTGAAGTTGGAAAAATGAAACTTGTGCTCAGGTTTCTAGGGTAAAGAATCAAGATCCTCCATCATCTATAACTTTCAAAATATATTCCATATGAATTGTGGGTGATGTACTATGTTATATATACTATCATCTATGTACTACAATTTATAAACAAGTGTCCAAGAGTCAACTGTGGATCTGTAGCCTAACAACCCCACCGTGAACTTGAATTGCGCCCTGCATCTCAGATCTGTGACGACGATGGCTGACTTTGTCTAGTACCTTCTAGGGATGATTCCATGATCCATCCCTGTATGACCTAAGGTGGAGACGGACGATACAATATACTTATTGAGTCAAGCAAATACTTCGGCTCCTAGTACCTACTACCTAGTGATATACATTGTACAACGTAATTTGTAAAACACATAATTTCAACTTAGTACATTCTACTGCTTCCGGAATCGGGAGCGTGGATGTCTCCTCCTCCTTTCTCGATAAGTGATGTGCTTGCTGACTCTACTGAGAATGTGTTTGGTATGCTATTTAGCAGACAGCATGTATGCGATTTGTCTCACTTGTCACATGATTGTTTCAGTTTAGACTTTAGCATACCGAAGAAGCTACATTCTACCTTACACAGTTCTATCAGCTATTATCTATACATAATAGTATTATTATATATCTATATAGTCTCTTTAACAGCCGGGCATGACTGCTCGGCTAAATTCTGGGTTGAACCCAAAAACTCATGCTTGAGAGAATCTAGCTATCTTTCTTAAGGTTGGCTTAAACTATAAGGTTTCTCTCTCTCTCTCTCTCTCTCTCTCTCTCTCTCTCTCTCTCTGTCTCTCAAGCATGAAGCAAGACATGGAAACATTTCTGGTGTGATCAAATCGGAACGGGATCTCCCTCTCGAATGTTCAAGATCGTTGAAGTGCGATTTATCCTCTCTCTCTGGTCAATCGCTGAACCCAAAATAGTACATCACATATGGTCGAAAAACTATTCTTGTATGGATCAAAGATCTAGCCCCAGCGTAAGTGCCTATCTTGAAACGCCATACTCAAATGTGGACGTAGACGTCGAAGGAAGCTGCAGCTGAGTCGAAGTCATGGTTCAGAAAGCTGGGGCAAGGATTCTTCTGCTCCTTGTGCTGCTTACTGCATCGGCTCTGGTAGGCGTTTGCCTGCTCTTAAGAAACAAGACATCCATCCAACTCTCACAAGGTATTCTCCCTAATAACGATTTAGCGATAGCCAGCAGAGCATGCGTTTTGTTCATGCTGATTTTTGGAGGCAACCCATATAGATTAACAGCATACTTGCTTTTCAGGAATATCAGATCATTCTTCTGAAGACATCAACATGAAACTGCAAGGTGACCATTTAGCTCAGTTTGAGCTGAATAACGGAGTTTTTGCTCCAAGAAAGGTAGGCTTCTCACCCATATACCGTGCAATTAAGTAATTTGCAGTGCTAGCTAGCTCGTCTGTGTGTGCGCGTGATTGCGTGCGAGAGAGAGAGAGAGCATTACTAAATGAATAAATTTGACAGATCTCATACCAACACAGGCAGAACTTACCACGGAACTCTTTTAGACTGAGGAGCTTTTTGTGGGAAATAGTCACAAAGAGGAGATCAGTTCATCAGGCAGCAACCAGAAGACATGGAAGCAAGCAGATCATCTGGGCCCCAAGGCTTCTGCTTTCTGAAACTGCCGAAAGCTCAACTGGAGTTCCTCACTCGTCTACACCTATAAAATCAGAAAAGCTATCTTCTACCATTAAGCATGACATGAGAACCAAATTCAGGGGTTATCGTCAGAGGCCAGATACTGGAATAAATGATCCACTGTTTCATGTAGACTACTCAGACCCTACACCACACCCTCCCCGCAGCCATTAGCTGCCTATCTGCTGATTCAATGAGCTTTGGATGCTTGTTTAGTAAGCGGGAAAGTTGTAGCTACGTTGACCAGAAATTAACCAAGTTTTCCTCATGACTAATACTTCACAGATCTTGCAACCGATATGGCTGGTGTGCTTTACTGGGAGGAAAGATGATCATTTAAGGGCAAGCCTGCTGCTTGCTAACTAGTCTTCACAAACATGCATGAAGCAAACAAACTGCAAACAGACCAGAAATGCATGGGTAATCAACCTTGGTTTTGTACAAGTTATACAAATGTTTGTGGCTACTCCATTCATAACGAAAGATCATCAGATCAGTGTCCGTAAGTAAATCCATCACAGTTTTGATTAACCAAACTTTGAACATTTCTTCTTGCGAAGGTTAGATCTTAATGTGTTCTCTTGCTTTAAGAGTTGCCACTGAACAAGCTCAACTACCTGGAAAAGATATAGACAAAGTGACAAGATCCTACTTCATGATGTAGGATTCTTGTGAGTGTGTAAGAGATAGGAGAAAGAGCTCCACTTTTAGTCATTCGTGATGCTCAAGTATGCTAATGCTTGAGACTTGTCATATTTTGTTTTCTTCTGAAGGAAATTATCGCATGTGAGGATTTTTACCATGGTTGCCAAATGTGTTTGGATTGTCAGACAAGCAAGTTTACTGTTTTTTGATGCGCTTTATACATTGGTGGTTTCTATCCTTTTAATAACCTTTCATGTCTGATTGTGCTTGAGTGAAATTTAAACACCAAACTCCGAGGTGAGGAAAAGAGTCTACAACTAAAAAAAATTTCAATGGGTAATCTCTATCTTGACTTGGAGTTTGTTAAATCTTGAATAGAGTTTTTATCTTGAAAAGGGACTATATGTATACATACTCTTTAGTCAATACACATATTCTGCTTTCCAAGCATGCCAAGTTTAATATTCAAAGGTGTCTTTCCAAGCAATCTCACATTTACATTTCAATTTGTTGTTTTGGTATCACGTACAAGCATTCAAAATTCATCTACCATTAGGTTTTATGACCTAACACTGTTGGCTCAGTTGGTTAGCTTGACATCCAACGTTTCTTTGGTCCTAGGTTTTGAGCCTCCCCTTGGAAACCAAGAAGCATTAGGTTTTATGAAAGACTATGAGCACATATTACTATGGCAAATTCTAGTGAAAAAATTTACTCTATTTTTGGACTGTGATTTCAAAATGTTTCCCAGTCTAGTAAGCTTTGTTTATAAGTTGGAAGGTTTCTTAGGAAATTCTTTAAACCCTGAGATGAGGAACGAAGCAGCGATCAACAAGCACTTATCTGCTCAATGATAGTTTTTACCTTTTTCATTTTGAAAAAATCCTCAACATTACGCAGTCTTATATAATAAAGTTCTACAAATATGAACAACTAATGATTGTATGCAATAGACCTTCAAAAAGTTTATCAACTCATAATAGAAAATTCCTAAAGTGTCTCTTATCTTTCCTAGATATATTCATGTTTTTGTATTAAACTTCTTCAAAATTGAGTATAAATGCCATTACCTATCCACCTCAACTAAGAGTGAGTGGTCTACAATCACATTAGTTTTCAAGTTTCCTTTTATATATATTCTTGTTTAAGTTTTTGTACATGTCATGTTTGAGATTAACAAAAACGTTTTATCTTTCAACAACTTATCTTTGTAAATAACATCCTAAGAATTAACTGCTTGTATGTTTGGTTGATCATGATTTATGAACAAGCATCACTACTTTGATCGATACTTCGTCCTACTTGCCTATTTCTACAATATTTCACTTTGTTGCTTTCACTATTTCCCTCTTGGTTGTCCTTCCTACCTCATCAATTTCACACGCTATTTCAAAATGATAAGCAACTTTGTTTCTTACACCACAAAAAGCAACTGTAGTCATTATTCACGTCCACCCAACACTTAGTTAATTTTTTAAAAAGAAAAGCCTTGTGTAGAGCTTCTACGCAAACTAAACTTTAGAAGCACCAGAATCCCAACAACTACGTTCGATAGAGAAGAAACTAATTTTTGTCTCAATTCCAAGCCAAAAGAGATTTTTTATTCTAAAAACTTCTACTAGGACAGTTTAAAGGGAAATTGTAAAAATTCTGTAAGTTGCACAACATAGATTTGGTCATTTTTCACTTATGTTAATGAGTCTAAACTTGAACTTGGGGCCAAGTTACATGCCCAAAAGGTTATTTTATTCAAAATGGAATACTTCCTTCACCTTTTGGCCTGGTTCCAAGGCAAAACTTGCTATCTATCGTAGGTCACATTTGCATATTTGACTTAGAGTAGATCTACTTTATTGATGAATATCAATGGTCGGGATTGGTTGATGTACATGCCACTGGAGTGGCTAGGACACTAAAAGTAGAGGTTTTCCAATGCTACTTTGGAGCATTTTCAGAAAAGATAGCCAAAAAAAAGAATGTGAGGGTGGTTAGCAATGCTAGGCAATTGTGCATTGATTCATGACCACGATACCCTCAAAAATATTTTTGGTATAATCCTTGTAATTAGCATCTTTTGCCAATGAAAATTCCAGTATATACCATCATTGCTTAAAAAAATGCACCCCTTGATATAAGTCTTGGTATACTACAAAATAGATTTTTATCAACACATGGAATTTGATTCTATCTCAACAATATAGGCCATTTGCACAAGTGAAAGCCAAATGTAGTAATATACTACATAACAATATCATGATCAAATGTGTACTCATCACCAGTTATAGCATATTCTTGTGTCATGCCAATCAATAAACTATATAAGTAAAGCGATTTATATAATTAGTAGTATAGTAAGTTGCTCTACATTATTTTTTATAATTTGATCACCATCTACTATTGCACATCTATATAATTGATATCATTTCTTACAATATGATCATGCGACAAATTTGAAAACTTAACGAGTCTATCTGATCTAATTCTCCCTGGATATCTCCTATGACAACATTATTGATAAGATGCTCTTCATTAGCTAATGGCAATGATGACAACAAGATCAATGATCGATCAGAACGTCATGTATCATGCGCACTACAACAAGATATGCAATTTCCAATGCTTTTGACAATTTTGTCCTATGTAGAAGTTGAAACTGTTTGCTCAAAGACACTATCCACATGGCATATTGTGAACCATACATGTGGATTACATCGAGGATTAAGATTAGATTAGTGAAAGGGAAACAATCTGTAGTTTGACTTGGAAATATGTTTGTCTCGGTCATTCGACTTGATATTTGAAAACACTTCCTCTTGTTCCTCTTGCTCCTTGAGATTGTGCATGAGGCGGTGTGGGAGAGTTGGCGCTTATTTGCACAAGTCCAGGGTAACGAGCGGGCCTGTGCGCTTTGGACGCATGGACAGGCCCGCCCTTGCAATATAAGGGTAGAGGGTGCCGGTGCCCCGAGTCTCGGTGCCAGCGGGCGCAGGTCATTGGCGCCGGTGCTCCGGGGCGCTAACGTGGCACCGGCCGACCACTGGGTTCCGGGCGCCGGCTCCACCTGCAACGGGTCGCGCATGCCGGGACCCAGTGGCGCCGGCGCCAGGGTCCCGATCACCCACGCCGGTGCTCGGGAGCTCACCCGGGAGCACCGGCGCCCGGGACCGCCGGCTCCAATGTCCCGGGACCACTGGGTTTCTGGCGCTGGCGTCGGGCGCCACCCGCGACGCCGACGGTCCAGCGTCGGCACCGTGTGGTCCCGG
Organism: Diphasiastrum complanatum; assembly: GCA_029204225.1. Lineage (NCBI taxonomy): Eukaryota > Viridiplantae > Streptophyta > Lycopodiopsida > Lycopodiales > Lycopodiaceae > Diphasiastrum > Diphasiastrum complanatum. Next base: position 1,884,082 of record CM055100.1, read on the forward strand.
GCGGCGCCACCAGCTGCAGCCTCACACTGGCGCGTGCCCTCGCTCACGTACGTTCAGCCCCATGAAAAATCCCGGGCAGCCACAGAGAATACTTGAAAACACGTGGCTGCCCAAGATTTGCTCGCCCGTCATCGGTATCATGGTATCGTGCTAGTAAGAGACGGGGGTGTGGGAGGTGGTGCCCGGGCAGTTGAGGCAGTGGGAGGCAGTGGAGAAAGACTTAAGTCAGATGCGCAGCATGACATATATGCCTCGGCATGGCGATGGCTCCTCACGCAGTCACATTTATTCTAGGTGATGGAATCGGCCCTCTGGTGACTGGAGCGGTTGTACAAGGTGATGAAGGAAATGCACGCCCTGCTCTACTTCGAGACCTGTGAGGTGAGTGGGAGGATGGACAAAGTGCCGAATGAGTGGGAAGATGGACAAAGTGCCCACTGAGGTGATCGATTCGAAGAGAGAGAGAGAGAGAGAGAGAGAGAGAGAGAGAGAGAGAGAGAGAGAGAGAGAGAGAGAGAGAGAGAGAGTGTGTGTTTTTGTTTAATTGTTGTAGAGAGTGTGCCTGCATTTTGAATCTTGGTAGCGATGGCGATGCTGCTCAATCGATGCTCAATCGATCTAGCAGGCTAAGGCACTCATTATTAAGCAAGGTAATTCACACAGGCTTTTCTCTCTCTCTCTCTCTCTCTCTCTCTCATCTTTTGGGAGAATAACGTTGGAGGACATAAAGCAGCGAGCTCAAAGATACGTCACACAATTCTCGCTCCTTCCTTCCTGTTAAGAATGTGGGCCAAGGGGCCACTCACACACACAACCCGCGTATTGGGATCTCATGGGATCTCACGCCAGACACCCAACCACCCGCCATTTGTTTAACACCCAAAAGGGCTGGTATCACGGGATAGAGGATATAGAGAATCCCCAACTTATATATGGAAGAGTTCAAGGCAAGCATTTACTTATGGGACAATGAGGAGAACAACCGTGCACTCAGGCACCTTCACGGAGGCAGGCGCACACAACCTCTGTGTGGCTTGAACATGTTGTTCTCCTCATTGTCCCATAAGTAAATGCTTGTATTAAACTCTCTCATATATAAGTTGGAGTGTCTCTATATCTTGTATCTCCCTTTTGAGGGTTAAAATATATCCCATTTTGAGGGTTAGTAGACTGATGGCGAGTGGCTAGGCGTCACTGAGTGGGTGGGATCTGAGTACGCGGCTCCCATAGGTACTTGTGTGTGCAGGGCCCACATTCTTAACACTTCCTTTCATTTAATCTCTCCTCTTAGTTGAGAGCTCTGCTTGATGCTGCAATTGCAACACGTACCAGGTCTTATCAGTTGTCTTCACTTGGATGCTTGCTTTTTGAGTCTTGGATGCTTGCTTTTTCAGTCCTGCATCGGGATTTTATGGCCTTATTTACAGTGGCGATTATATCAAACAGTGCACAATTGGAAGCGATTTATATGATAATCAGCAATGTTGTCAGCCCTGTTTCTATGCTTCTCTTGGTTGTTAGTCTGAGACAGGCTACTCATCTGTGCGTGTTAGGACATTTTGGATTCCGATTTTCGCATTGGTTCACATTGATTCAGGTCCTGCACGCAATCATCTGGATCCTCGTTTATTGTAGATGTTCTTTGTCTGGTCTCCTTTATGATGTTATGTAGGCATGCTGAGCAAAATCCGCTTTTGAAGTAACAAGTTCGTGTACATTTATCAATCACATTCTTGTTTGTCAAACAGATCTTGTCTTTAGAATATTGCCTCCCGAGAGTTTCTTTAGAATCTCAAGACCATTTAAAGCCCGTAGTTCTGAATTTCTGATATAGCGCAAGAACACAGTCAACTTAAAAGCCAGACATTTTCTGAGACAGATCTGTAGGAAATGGATAAATACTTGAAGAAATTATCTGGATTTTGCAATTCATGCTCGTTGATGAAGCCTTTGGATGAAATCATGTTCAATGGCTCCCGACAAGATTACAGAAGGAGATTCAGAACAGCTTCTCTGATCAAGGAATTGAAGGGAGCCTCTGTACAAGGCTCAACCCCGAAATTTTTCGAAGGAGTTTCCAGTAAATGCTTGTCAATCTTCAAAAGATAAAGGTAGGGGTATCTATTATTTCGAAATGGCGCTACGTATTTTTCAGCCAAAAATGTATAATATGCGTATTTTATGGCAACATATTATACGCTTGTATTATACCGTGCAATTATGATCCGTATCCTAGGAATTTGAAAGATACATGGTTGGATTCTGATGGTAGAGTATCTCAAGATTAAAGAGAAACTAGACAATTAGAAGAATATGACAAAGAAAAAACTGTTGCTTCTAATACACTTGAATTGTGTGTGATGAAAGATTTTGCCCAAGGGGAGGACTTTGCAGGACCTAATCCGAGAGGGATTAGTAAATAACTTCGGAATACTAGTACAACCACCACAGCCATCTCCTATTTTCAATTATATAGGAAAAGATTCAATAATTAGAAAAACAGATTAACAATTTCTTTTATAGCTTTTCTTTTTTCATGTAATTTACAAAGTAGAGTTATAAATCCTTTTCGAAATACATCACTTTTTTATATTTGTAAGAACATGACAAAAGAATTATATTAAATTATAAGAAATTTTAATTGAATGTAAAATTACATTGGCTATTGTCATGAGAACATGCTGATAATTATTTTGATGCTCATAATTAATCAATTATATATTGTAAATTGTAACCATGAATTTGAAAATTTGAATTCCAAACGCTAATGTGACAAAATCTGTTTTCATGATTCAGATTCCAAAAATATTAAATAAGGAACCATTGTTTGAAAGAATATTGAGCGAGCTTTGTATACTATTTGATATGTTTCATGGCAATTTGCATTCTCATTCGAGATAAAGGCAGAGGAAAATCGCCATCTCTTCTTTTGCCATCTTACATTTGATCAAAAAGATGGCTCTCTAACAACTGACTTTTCTTAACAAACACTACATTGTGAAAAGATCTCAAATATTCTACAAAGCTTGCTCAATGTTCTTTCAAATGATAATTTTATTCTATGAAAAGAATAATTTCCTATTCTGGTTTCAAATTTAGTAGGGCAATTTTCAAAGTAAGAAATAGTCCTTTCCAACAAAACAAAACAAAACAAAGCAATCACAACTATTTCAAGGGATTCTTCCTTTGTGTCATTTGAATCATCGAGCTAGCTCCCAAAAAAGCTTTGTTTATGCATATCAGTTTCTCAGTCGCAAATGAAAAACCCTGATCATTAGCGGTTTCTAAACTGTCTTTGACAAAAAAGAAAAGATCACATTGAAAATAGAGCGGATTTCCAATTAGCTTGAAAGTAGAAATGGAAACCTTCAATTTTTTTGTTAGCTATTTGCTTTTCTTGCTTATGACTATTTTGATTGTTGTGCCTACTATGTTTGTGTTGTTGGAGCAAAACAAGCCTAAACTACCCCCAAACCCACCTAAACACAATAAAATAAACAAAACAACTAAAAAGACAACTAAAACTAGTTAGTGATGGCCTATCCCCGGCATCGGCGCCATTGTAGGGTGTAGGAAGTCGATGGTGAGCAGTCCTCGACCTGTCAAAAGGGTTAGAACACAAGGATAGGAACCTAACTTAGTTTAGTTGCTAGTCTAGATGCTTTTCTAACTCTACACTAACTCTACCCCCCTTTAACTCTAACTTCCACTAACACTAACCACATATATTCATCATGAGAATAGGTGAAGGAAGATGAGAGAGAGTTTTAGAGAGAGGTATCTCATGTGCTCATTAATTCATACTAATGGAAAAGCTCTTAAGAATACTAAACCAACAACAATGCAAAATGGAGAACAAGTAAAAAGCATAAGGATGAACACAATAGGATGCTTGGCTCTCAAAAGTAGTAGAGTTTCCTCCTCTCTATTAGCATGTAAAATGGTATACAAGAGGTGCCAGTTTATCTTTGGGGAGGCCATTGCCCCTTCCTATTGGCTACTTGCAAAAAGGTAGGATAGAAATCCTAACCCTTCAAAGGAAACACAATCTAATCCACGATGCACAAAGAAGCACACCCCACCTACCACCACTTTGACTTTTGACTAATTACAAAACTTAGCAAACTTAAGTTGCCATTGAGAAATGTTGTCTTGACATCCATTTGGTGTATTTTGAGGTCTTATGCGGCTGCTAACTCAATCAGAGTCCTGATTGACTGCATTTTGACGACAGGACTGAAAATTTCTTGATAATCCACTCCTTGGACATGAGTGAATTCTTTGGCCACCAGTCGTGCTTTCAATTTAGCAATGGAACCATCAGAGTTGATCTTCTTCTTGAAGATCCACTTGTTGTCTATAACTCTCTTGTGAGTGGGGAAGTCGACCAGTGTCCAGGTCTGGTTCGTCAAAAGTGAGTTGTACTCGCTTTCCATAACTTCTTGCCACTTCACAACATCCTTGGAGTTAATTGCTTCGGCTAGGCTCTGTGGTTCTTCTTATGAAGTCAAGAATGATTGAGGTGTATATCTCTTAAGAACTATCCGAGTCCGTGAGGTTTTGCGGATGTTTTGTTGATCAGGATGCGATGATGCTTCTTCTTGAATTTCTCCAGATCTACTCGAGCTGGCTTGGTCTGGTCTGATGACAGGTACTGTCGGCTGCTCGGCTTCTGTAGCTGTAGCTGCGGGTTTTGTAGAAGGAACATTAACGTTGGAAGAATCCATGCTACGTAAAATAGGATGAAATGACATAGCATCATTTAGCGATGGCTGTTTGAAATCATAATATGCATGTTCTTGAAATATTACATCCCTAGAGACAAATACTACATTGGTAAATGGATCATAAACTTTATAAGCTTTATGGTCATTAGGATAGCCAATGAAAATACATTTATTTGTCCTATGATCCAGTTTCTTTCTAAGCTATCTAGGAATGTGAACAAAACATATACAACCAAAGATTTTTAAATGGCTGACACTAGGCTTGTGTCCATGCCAAACTTTATAAGGATTTTTGTTGACAGCTTTGGTGTTGGATCTGTTCTGCAAGTAACAGACTGTGGCAATAGTTTCTGCCCAAAACTTTGCAGGTAGGTGTGCTTGATGTAGCATGGATCTAGCTCTGTTCAAAGTGGGGAGGGTTCTTTCTCAGGGATCTGAAAGTTATTAATGTTTGAGGATTCAAAACCACTTTTTTTGCTCATTGACCATTCAATATCTCAAACTAACTCTCACACACTTCTTCACTGATGGAAAATGACATTCTGAAGACAATGGGATAGTCTGCGAAGGTTACTTTTGTGAGGATTTGTGGAAATCTGCAAAATTGGACCAAGAATGGATCCTAAAATGATCCACAAGAATGATTGGATGTTAGATACAATTGATCTATCAATCTACACAAGATTTAGATCAATCTAGATCAATTTAGATGAGAAAATCTAACAAGAACAATCATAAATGAAAGGGAATTGTACTTGATGGTTTCACACGTGTGAAAACCTGTCAGAGTACGGAACTCCAGCCTGAAATCAAAGTACAATATGATAGGAGCCCAAAACTATCAAGAAAAAGCAAGACAAATGATGAAATTGACAAGAATTGCCTCCAAAACCAAGATTGGTGTTTCTTCTTTATTATGGCCAAATGTGGCTCTATATATACAAAAAGTGGGAGCTCGTGGTACTGATCATCCCTTTGCTCTCACATGTGTGAGGGTGCCTTGTCATGTGATGATTCATCATGCAAAATGGACACTTGGACAAAACCTTCTATTTTGAGCACTTTGGTTCCATTTTTCTTCTATGTAGAGAACTAGAAAAAATTCTTCTAGAAGAGCAAATTCGACTTCCTCAGCTTATTCCACACGTGTGAGCAAATTTCTACACATGGGTTTTGACACCTAATCTCATGATGTGGCTTCATGCAATCTCTAGATTGATGCCATGTGGCATATGGCTAAAACACATGATTTTGGCTTTTTTAGCCAATAGAACTTGACTTAAACTATATGTACAGACTATATGATTGTACTACATGAAAAGTACATTTATTTCACATGTGGGAACAGGCTCCACACATGTGTAATCATCCTATATACATAGATTTGGCCTTGGCCAAGCATAATTTTTTGCATTTTTCACACTCCTCAAAAATCTAGCTTGGTAAATCTAGCTGCTTGATGAAAGCATGATGATCTTGAACTTGACTCCATGGGCTGAATTGGTCTTTGCTGGTCCAAAAGGTGTGAAGATCAGCCAATGAGCTTGATGTTGATCCGAAATCACCATATCCATGATAGTGCTTCTTTGATGGTGACATCTTTGATGAACTTGAGAGCTTTGCACCATCCTAGCACCTCCAAAATTGATTTCTTCCAATTTCATGTAGATGCTTGACCTTGAGGCTTGTTCCTTCTTCATGTGCATGCTCCTTCATGAAGAAATAAAGATTTCTTCTTGACTTATTAGGATCACAAAGATCCAACATCATGTTACCACGATCTAAAGAATTAGACTCATCCAAATTGGCAAGACTATGCATGCTATAATAACAAAGTGTTTGCATCATATCTTCATGCTTGTTTACCATGCTAATCTCAGATCCAATGAGGGTAAATACTTCATTATGTAGATAAGTGTCTTTAGAAATTGGTTCAGCAAATGACATAAGAGAAGTAAGTATGAGATGTATACCACATGAGATATGCTCCTCTTTCCCTTGAAATGTGAGCCACATGGACTCAACCATATTTCTTGAGTTTCTTTTTAATCACAACTTGAGAAGGTCTCTCCTCCTCAATCCTTGGCACATTTGAACCTTGAGAAGGACTCTCCCCCTCAATCCTTGGCACACTTGAACCTTGAGATGATTCTTTAAGATCCTCTTCATGGTGCTCCTTCTTGATAGAAATCCGAGACCTCCATGTCTCATAATGATCACAACAATCATGACCATTCAATATGCACTTCCTATGATTATCAAGATTACTTATGCTAGAAACATAAGTCCAAAAATCACTACAACTTGGCATGATTTTTTTAATATTGAAATCAAATGGTATTTCCATCTCACTAAGGCTAACTACTTGCTTATGGATATAAGTGTCCACTTTGGATGCTTCACTTATTCTCATAAGAAGTTTACAACTTGCCTTTAAGATTGAAAACTTACAATTTTCATCTTTATGAATGATCACATCATTCATGATCTTATTGAAACCAAAAAAATCTACATTATGAAGACATTTCGACTTCATATCCAATGTAAGTTTACAAGGAAAACATGCTTTGCTATACTTTAAGGCATCACACTCAATTAGTATTGCCTTAATCCACCTTTGAGATACAAAAATCCCTTCAAAGTAAAATAGATCTTCATAAGTTGACATGAGAGCATAAATGAAACTATTTTCATTTTGTGATTGCTCCTCCTTATTCTTGATTGATTTCTCTTGGATCATAACAATAAGTTTGAACTTATCCAAAGTTCCAAGCAAAATACTTTCCAAGGACATGAAATAAATCCAAGTTACTTTCATGAAAGTGACATGTATCTTTGCATATTGAACCAAACAATGCACTTCCAAATGAAAAATTTCAAAAGATTTGACATGTGTTGAGATGGACTCTTGAAGACAAATCTTGCAAGTCCTTATGAGACTCCAAGCCTCCTTCACCTTTCCACAAAGGAAACATCTTTCCTTGGATTTGTCCTTCTTGTATTTTCATTGCAAACTTGAAGCTCTATCCTTCACCTGGGCCCCCTTGCTTTGGTTGTTCTTGGATGGATTGGTCTTCTTTTTGTGGCATCTTGAGGAAAAATATCCTCCCACAAAGGTTGCACTTAGGATCTTTACTTTCCTTCAATAGGATGCCAGCTATTGATGCCATGTGAAAAAAAACTTGTGATATGATTCTACAAATGTAATTTGTGACTCTCAAGAGACTAGATTTGAACATATTCAATAATCTAGAAGGATCTACAAAAGATCTAGCTCACAAACCTAAGAATCAATCTTCACACTAATGACTAGTCACTTGGAAACTTTGCTTTGATCACTAAGGCAAAAGCACACAATCTTTGAATCAAATCACAAAAGAAATCAGATCCAAACTCCTATTGGACTCAACAAATATCAATGACTCTTTCTTTTGGGAGTTGAAATGGATATGAAAAGATTTGACACCTAGATTTTCCTTTTCACTTGAATAGTTTTCTCAACACTTGAGATTCTTGAACAAAAGATGGGTTTTGTTTCAAAAACATAAAAATTAAACTTAATCACTTCTTTTGGACTCAATCGACCCAAATAATCTCACTCTTGAGATTTAGAATGAATTTGATTTGATTTGACAACAAACTATACCATCAATTTTCACAAAACATAGGATCTACACTAGATCACTCAAACTTGACATGTACATGTGAAGCAAACACATAAAATTAAGATCCAATCACCCCTTTTGGAATCCCCAATAAATCTCACTTTGGAATGGATTTGTAATAGTTTGCCTATGTCAAGAATTTTTCACAAAGCTTAAAATTTAGACACATAGAGATTCACAAAGATCCCAACCATGCATGAACACTCAAATATGGACTCCTCCTTGTTCTAGACATCCAATGGGATCACAAATTGACCCTCCCACTCTCACAAAGAAAGTTGAATAGAACTAATTTGAGTTTCATACATACTATGTCAATTTTTGCTCAATAAATTGAATTCATTCACCCCTATTGGATTCCACCAATGACTATACCTCTTAAGAGTTGGAATGAAATTCAAAATGAAAAGTTGTGATTCTTCTTTCTCACTAAGATATTGTGCTTCAAAGAGCTAATGTCACTTAGAAAGATTTGATCACTAGGAGAAGACAAATTCTCCACCAATAACAACACAAAATGAGCTTCTAGATCTTGCCCTCTACAAAGGAAGGAACTCTTAGAAAATTGGATTTTTCTCTACACATTTGCCATAGAAAACTTAATGATTCTTTTCAAACCTCACAATCACTCAAACAAATTGAGTAGGGTTGAACAATGTGACTTGGATCTCAATCTCTTTTCTAGAACTCTCAATTGAAGCCAATCTATGTCAAATTCTACAAAAGATTTGCATAGATGCTATATATGCACTAGAACCTCTCAAAGGTTTCACTTGGAGGACAGATCCAAAGATTTTTTCTAGCAAATTGATGCTTCTAAACTTGACTCTATCACTCTTGAACAAATCTAGAGTGATGGTACAATGGATTTCAACCTCTCACCTTGCATATCACTCCTTAATCTATGATTTTTGGCAATATCTCTCTCAACTCTGACATGTACTCAAAAAATCAGAGAAACACTTGAATCAAGCTTCAAATTAAATTATTTGAATGATCTAATCCAAGAACAAATCATAGAAATAGAATCTCTATAGAAAAAGATGGAATTTGCACTAAAAATCTCTAAATTTGGGTGTATGAGTCAAATTATGCATCAATTTGAATTTTCTCAACCAAAACAGGTTCAGTATGGCCCCACACGTGTGGAAGGTACACCTACAGCCTACAACAAGTTTTGGTACAAAAAAATTGAATCTAGCTATCAATTCAAACTCTCTACCTCAAAATTAGCTAGTTTTCATGAACTTGCTAATTTGGGAGATTTAGCATCAAACTGAAACATAAGGCTCCAAAACTGGTACTGTACATTCTAGCACGTGTGAAAAGTACCCCTGCAGCCCACAACAAGTTTTTCTTCATAAATTTTGAGTATACCTATCCTATCCAACTCGCCACATCAAAATTAGCTAGTTTCAAAAACTTGCTAATTTGGGCTTAGTTTTGGATCAACCCCATCAAATCTTCATAAATCCTCTTGTACTTGGCTCTGATACCATGTGAAAATATGCAAAATTGGACCAAGAATGGATCCTAAAATGATCCACAAGAGTGATTGGATGTTAGATACAATTGATCTATCAATCTACACAAGATTTAGATCAATCTAGATCAAATTTAGATGAGAAAATCTAACAAGAACAATCATAAATGAAAGGGAATTGTACTTGATGGTTTCACACGTATAAAAACCTGTCAGAGTACGGAATCCAGTCTGAAATCAAAGTACAATATGATAGGAACCCAAAACTATCAAAAAAAATCAAGACAAATGATGAAATTGACAAGAATTGCCTCCAAAACCAAGATTGGTGTTTCTTCTTTATTATGGCCAAATGTGGCTCTATATATACAAAAAGTGAGAGCTCATGGTACTGATCATCCCTTTGCTCTCACATGTGTGAGGGTGCTTTGTCATGTGATGATTCATCATGCAAAATTGACACTTGGACAAAACCTTCTATTTTGAACACTTTTGATCCATTTTTCTTCTATGTGGAGAACTAGGACAAATTCTTCTAGAAGTGCAAATTCGACTTCCTCAGCTTATTCCACACGTGTGAGCAAACCTCTACACATGGGTTTTGACACCTAATCTCATGATGTGGCTTCATGCAATCTCTAGATTGATGCCATGTGGCATATGGCTAAAAAACATGACTTTGGCCTTTTTAGCCAATAGAACTTGACTTAAACTATATGTACAAGCTATATGATTGTACTACATGAAAAGTACATTTATTTCACATGTGGGAACAGGCTCCACACATGTGTAATCATCCTATATACATAGATTTGGCCTTGGCCAAGCATAATTTTGCAATCAAGTGTATCTTTGTCGGTTATGATGAGAGGACGAAGGCGTATATGTGTTTTGATCCTATAATGAACAAGACTCACATAAGCAAAGATGTGATCTTTGATGAGATGCATAGGTATGAAGATGAAGACCATGCAATTGGTGAAAGCATCAAAAGACTTCCCACAATTTTGGAAGAAGAAGATGAAGAAGATGCTCCACAAGATGATGCACGTGAAGATGAGAGTCGAAAGGGCGAGTATGAGAAGACACCTCCTATTCAAGAGCCTAGGGGAAGGTACTTGCCAATAGGAGCAACAAAGGAGAAACCGGTTGGAAGTAAGAGACATCACTTGGACAAGCCTTGGGATACATACTCTCCACATAGTGTATCACCTGAATCTAAGATACCAAAATGGTATGAAAAGATCATGAAAGATGCAAAGCTAAATCAACCAGGATCTAGCACACAAGGAGAAGTGAGAAGATCAACGTGGGAAAGGAAGTCTCTTGATCGTTAGCATGTGAACTATGCCCTAATGAGTGACATTTTGAAGTGTCGAGAGCCATATCAAAAACTAAAGGCCTTGCAGGGAGCTGTAGCACCAATTCCAAATCTACCAGAATAAAACCAACTGTAGTATCTCCGTCGAGAAAATGCATGGTGCTTAGTTTGCACTCAGAACCATACAACTAACGAGTGTCCTATACCAAAGCAGAACCTAAAATTGACACAAAGGCTTTGCCATCTGTGCAACACATCATCGCACGAGACGACATTTTGCCCATTTAACCCCCGTATCATACAGCAAAAGAGGAGTCCTTATTAGACCTCCTATTCTTATCATCAAGGGGCACCCAATGTGGCACCAAGGTATTATCCAATCTGGAAAAGGTGCTAAAGAAATACCGCGAATATCAAATATCCTTGGACCCAAAAAAGTGCCAATTTTGGGTGACACATGGCCTAATCCTTCACCATATAGTATCCATACATGAGATCGCCATGGACCTGTCAAAGATAAGCATCATTGTCATCTGCCACCACCCGGAATGATCCACGGAGTCTACAATTTCATGGGTCATGCCAACTATTACAGGATCTTCATTTTAGATGTTGCGGAGTTAGCACGGCCAATCTACAAACTCACAATGGAACCACATTGGACTGAGGAAGCCCTACAAGCTTTTCAGAAGCTTAAGATGCATTGGTCTCAGCACCAATATTATGTCCACCCAATTGGTCCATAGAGTTTCATGTGCATACATATGCATCAAAGTATGTAGTACAATGTCTCGGTGTGGGCTATTTGGGATAGAAACAAAACTCAATATCATCACACAATTTTATTAATCTCATATAAATTGAGACCCAAAGAGACCAATGAGAGGGTGATGCCTCATTAAAAAGATGCCTAACCTATATTGCTCAAATTCATTTTCAATTTCATACAAGCAATTTTTATCTAAAATTCTAGAGCTTTACATCTTAAAGTATTTCATTATTATTTTGCTCCTTCAAGGATCATGGGACTATATGGTTATGGTATAAACCTGAATATTAATGGTTACAAGAATATATTCAAAAAAATACAAATAATAGCTTTATTAAGTCATTTGTTTATGAGGATCATATGTTGATTAAGTTTTTTCAAGATCCTATATGCTAGTCAATTAGTTACAAAGAGATTAGTATTGAGAGGTTCTAAATCTATGTAATTTCACTTTATCTTCATTTGTTGAGAGGAGAGTGACATATTAGTGCATTAGAATAGGTCCAAAACAAAGGAATAATCATTTGCATCATGGCTACAAACAATGGAATCATGTTGAAATGCAATTATAGGCTCAACTCGACAAACTTTGCAACTTGGAAAATAAGGATGGAATTGCCTAGGTAGGCTAGTACTTAATCTTATGTCTAGGAGAGGTCATTTGTCGAGTTTCATTAAGATAGAAATCTATCTCCTCAAATCTTGATTTTCTTGAGAGATACAATCAAATTGGACCATAATAGATTAAAATGGATTTTGGAGAGCTAAAGGACTGACCACATGGCACCCTCACATGTGTGAAAATAGCTCAAACCATAATGAGCTTCAAATTTATATGTATATGCTCTTTTTGGAGCTCATTCCGTACTTAGCAAATCAAAGATTCTTTTAGATTTCTTAAGCACAACATAAGTCTCTATTAAAAGGCTCACAAACTCATTTATGCAATTAGAAAGTTTAGACTTGATAGAATGCATGTCAAACTAGAAAAGGATCCAACAATACAAGAGTCTCTACAAGAACAAATTGTGCTTCTAGATGCTTTGAATACAACAACTTGCTTTAAACACTTTTTAAATATGCATGGTGAAAATTTGGCAATTTTTTGTTTCTAGACAAGTTTACAAAATTGAAAATATTCTTGATGTCCAAGAAAATCTCCATAACAAAAAAATGTGGCATCTTTAAACTACTTGTATCTCATCAAGATTTAGATAAAGGATTTTGGTCTAGGAATTTTTTTCAAGAAATCGCAAATGACAATATGTTCTTCTACTAAAGAACTTTTGAAAACTGCCAAATGGGTTGCAAAAATTAAGAATAAAAAAGGTAAGAATCAAATAGGCAAGTGGCTGTAATTTTGAATTATAAAACATATATTTCTTTTTTTGCAATCAATTTCAAATGTTTAAACTAATACTCCTATCTTATTTAAAATAGTTTTGTTTGTTATTTTTAGTGGATGTTGCTAAGGCATTTCAAGTGCATAGAGATCAATAGACTAGCTTTGATTGAACTCAAGAACAATGGAGTCAAAATTGTTGGGAAAACAAAGTGTTGAACAATCGGGTTGCTCTGCGGGGATCCGCGTGTTCTTGATTAGGCGACGTTTCCAGTTGGAGCTCAGATGGAGCCGATCTGTCAGATTAAGGCTACTGCCTCAAGCCGAGATCAATCATCTTCTGAACTACAAATAGATCTTGCTAATTTGACAATGAGTTTACGAAACAGCAGATAATGTCTAATGACAGCGGAAACATATCTACTAAAAAATTGAACAAGCATCACAACATTCAAAGTTTGCACATTGAGCAGAGAAGATGTAACTCGTCCACATTATCAAAAATCGAGTGTATATTAGAAGTTCATTTTTGAGCATTGTCTGTTTTCCAGATCAACGCATCGGTGTGAGCTCACGAATGGAACTAGCTATAAGCAATGTCTGGCCGAGAATTGTCTTACTTTCTTAATACACACCTCATTGAGTGTTGCGTTCAAGATTCTCTATATCTGTGTATATCTTTGTCTCTGATTCAATGCATATGTCATGCTGGAATAGATTACAAGATTGATTAGCTAAGTTTAAGCTAAGCATCCATTTAAATACGTTTTTGTTAACGTTGCATGGTGGTGGTGGATCGTGATCGTCCTCACCCTGGCTTGGACATGATTGACAAATAAGCAAGCAAACCCATTCATAACATACAATCATTCAAATTACAAGTCTCAATATGCCCAAAAATAAATGTAGTTCAAGTCTTCAATTATAGTGGATCACTCTGAATGTGTGGAATGTGATGTGACATGTGTGGAATGCGCATGCTCTATGTAGCCCGTCATTGCATGTACACATGCACATTCCACTATAACAAAGTCCACTAGAAAATTATGATAGAAATGCTTAAAAAAGTTTTTGGTTTTGGTTCTAATTTTACATGACATTACCCTTTTGGAGGTGCTCCAAAATAGAAAGAAAATCTCATGACTTGGCAATAGTGATATATAACTCTTGCATGGAAATGGATATATAAATATGCACGAGAGAGAGAGAGAGAGAGAGAGAGAGAGAGAGAGAGAGAGAGAGAGAGAGAGAGAGAGAGAGAGAGAGAGGACGTTATTGATGGTAGTAGCGAATAAAGCAAATGCTGCAGGAAGTCCGAATTATCAGAATGAAACAAAAGCACACGCTGCAGGAAGTCCGAGAAATGCATATGGGAATTGAGGGGATTGAGCAGATGCGGCAGGAAATCCGAGAAATCCAAGAGTTTGTAAGGCAGGAAATCCGAGAAATCCGGCAAGAGTTTGTAAGGCTGCAGGAGCAGCTACAAAGGGTTGAAGCCACTTACGATCGATTACTGCCGCCAATAGACAGACCTCGGCGCTGGCAGGCATGCATACAAATACATGATGAGCAAACACTTGACATTGAGCAAAACCGAGAGCTCAGTGCTATTGGATTTGAGAGGTAGTGACAGCACTAGTCGTGATCTGCAATCTTGCACCATATCTTCAACCCAAAATAATTTCAGATTGAAAGCTATAGTTTTTATGGATTAATGGCTTCCATATTTTCCGAAAGCTCATGCGCATGCGCTGCATGCACGGAGGAGAGCATGGCTACAAGAGATTGAGTTTTGTGCTGTTATAAGTTTTAATCATTGACTGGATTAGGAAAGCAATCTGCTTATTGCATTGAGCAGCAGGAACTTTTGAAAGGTTTCGTTAAAAGGAGTTTCTGTTTCGGATTTTACATCCATGTGAATCTCTATCTGAATGACGATAGCTTATTTCATGGCTTTTTGTACTTGCGGTAATTGGACACTATCGGTATTTTAGTTTTTATGTGTTTGTTGTAAAGTAATGTTGTTTGTATTTCATTTATGTGGATGGTTAAGACTTAAAAAATTCATGATATGTACAAATACCATCAAATCATAAGTAGCATCAATATGTACTAGCTAGTATAGCAAGTTGGAGGGCCATTACCACAAATAATCAAGGACCTAAGCATCAAGTGGCAGAGGTCAGAGGTCATGAGCTGCCCGGGGACTTAATTATGAGTGGTAATGGCCTGACCAATCGACTATTACGTGACAGAATTGTCGAGAACATATTTTCATGCATCTCATAACTTGATTGGAAATATCACTAGGATGCTACTTTCATGGTGCTCATAGCCATTCACATATTTCTTGTAGTTAATTTCCCAGGTTGATTCTTGTTTCCATGCTTTGCTTTAAATATGAAAATTATTGAGGTATGCTAATTGCAACTTGATTTTGCAAACAAATTTTTATAAATGCATTATCCACAAAAAAAAAAAAAAGGCAAGAATCAATACCCAAAGGTAATTGAAGCATTAGTCGTTTCAAGGTAAATTAGAATAATAATATTATTGTCACTTGTAATGTGTATTCTATAAAAGCAGTAAACATATATTGAGCATAACTAAACAAACAAAAAACATAGTATCAACTGGATCAACTTAATTAACAATGACAGCTTTAATGTGCGATGGTAAAAGCCGATGTACTTGCTGGATTGTGTTATGCTGTATCAAGAAATGGCAATTTATCATACATTTGACTTGCGATTTAGTTCACAAAGAAAGTTACTATACATGTTCTTATCATTTTCCATGCAAATGAAAAATCTATTGCTTTGCATGGATGTCCGTGCTAGATTGTCTGTCCCAATGAAGAGGTCAATAACAACGTTTTCTTGTTTAGGGAAGAGCGTGAGGAGGAATCTGCAATGGATTCATAGTATTTCCTGATTATCTATCATGACAAATGTTCTACATATAGTATCTTGTGTCTAACTCGCCAAGAATGAAATTCATGAAGATTCTATGTACTTGTAAAAATTCATTGACCTCTCAATGGCACCACAACATGCAACACCTTCCAATTTGCTATATGTGGTGGGATTATCTGTGACCCAATTGACATTGGGTCTAGGGTTCGTGTACTTGTTGTTGCTCGTCTATCGAACTACGGGCATTGAAATCCCTTTTGATAAAATAGTCTCATCAAAAGATCGTAGACCTGCAATAAAAAAACGTCATTGAATTTTGGTAAGAGAATATTTTTAAGACATTTGGAACATTACTATGAATTTTATTTTCTTACATCAACATATAAATCAGTCATCATATATCATAGATTGCAAGGAAATGCTCGACTGTAGAGCAAGTAACAAACCAACCTTGATCTGTTGTATACTTTTTCGCAAGTTAGGAGGGTGTATCAAATATAATATTCTTGGGCTAAGATAGTTCCAAAATCTTTTATATCACCAAAGGTTGGACCTTTATTGACAGAGAAATAATAGACTCTTTAATATCTATGATTTTATCTAATTTGTCATACAAAATTGGAAGCAGTTTCATTCACATCTATAAAATGTTATGAGTTTTCTAGGACAACAAATGGATCTTCAAGATCAAATATAAGACATATGCTAGCATCAACAAAAAGAAGGCTCGACTGTTGGCAAGAAAATTTTCACAAATTTTTAACATTGATTATTTTGAAACTTTCATATTAGTAGTCAATCATTCCACAATCAGACTACTACTATCATTTCTTGCTACAATCAGCTTTGAGGTACATTAGATGTACAAACAACATTCCTTGATGGAGTTATTGAAGAAGACATTTATATGATTCAGCCAAAGGGATATGTGATTAATGGCAAAGAAGATCGAGTTTGTAAACTCCACAAGGCATTGTAAGACTTGAAATAGTCTTCAAAAATATGGTTTCATCGAATCAACTCATTTCTATCAAACAAGGATTCAAACCAAACTCTATAGACTGCAACATCTATATTCAAGAATCTTTTATAATCATCACTATATGTGGATGATAAATTGCTATTTAGCAATAATATTGAATTGATCAAGAATGTCAAGATGAAGCTATCTCAAGAATTTGAAATGACTGACCTAGGAGAAGCTAACGATCATCTTGGAATCCAAATCCATAGAGACATAAATAGAAAACTACTCGACATTACTAAAAAGAAATATATCTTTAATATACTTTTAAAATTAAATTTTATGAATTACAAGCTTGTACATTCTCCTATGAATCAAGGTCTCAAGTTATTCAAAGAGAAATGCCCTCAAACCAAAGAGGAGAAGGACAAAATGAAGAAATATCCATTTTAGTCAATTATCGAATTTCTCATGTATGCAATGATTTCCACTAGGCCTAATCTTGTTTATGATGTCAGCACTTTGAGCCAATATATGGCTAATCTTGGAATCATCCACTTGTAGGCTATGTGAGAGTCATTAGATATGTTCGAGCTACTATGGACCTCTACGTCTGCTATGGAAATATAGATCCAAACGATATCCACACATTGCATGGATATATATATGCAAATTGGATAGGTGACATTGACACAAGAAAATCCACTTCTAGATTTGTCTTCTTGCTCAACACTGGTCCAATATCTTGGAATAGTTGAAAGCAAACCTCCATTGCAATGTCCTCGACTGAATCTGATTACATTGTAGTTCCACAGGCTACCCAAGAGGCAGTCTGGTAGAGAAATTTGTTGTTTGACATTGGTCTCGAACAATATGCACCAACAATTATCCAGTGTGATAATCAAAGTGCTAGTGCATTGTTGATGAATCCTCAAATCCATTCAAGAAGTAAGAACATTGAAATTAAGTATCACTATATTAGGAGTAAAATCTCCAATAAGGAGGTATGTCTAGAGTTTTGCAAAACCCAATACATGGTATTTGACATATTTACAAAAGGATTAAATCAGGAGGCACACAAGAATTTTTGTGCAATCTTGAATTTGGCAATTAAGGCTATTGCCCGATTTTGGGAATGACATGAAATATTCTAAAATATGGCAAGAGGATCATGTAATAAGCCCAAACACTACATAAATGAAGTAGATAGACGAATGTCATTAGAGAAAATATGGGCCTGAAGAGGGCCTTTCTAAAAGATGTCTTTTTAATTTTTTTTCTCATTTGTCTTGCCATGTGGACCAATAGAACTACTGAAATCAGGTTTCTACATTACATAGCTTCTCTCAAATTAAAATTAAAAAAATAATTAAATAAATAAATGTTCTATCGGGCAGCTTGTGAAAATGCTATTGGATGTTGAGTCCTGCCCTTCCAACTCATCACTGCCCGATGAGACCCAACCAAATTTTAACTGGATATGCTAAAAGACTATGTAGAGTTGAGATGAGTAAACTGAGGTAGCTTTAATGAGAATACCTTGTCAAATAATGGTATACTAGTTAAGTAGAGTTAATCCATAGTGCCAAAAAGCTCAGTGTTCAAAATTTTGTTTACATAGATTCTCAACAAGCTAGCTTTCTACACATAATGGATGGCGCCATCAAGGACACCATGCTCCTCAATCGACTTTGTGCTACATTTCAATGAGAAAGATGACAATGGATTATGGTTGTCAAGAAAGTATTCAAAAAACTCTTGGGTTTTGTTGCATTCATCATCAAAAGAAAAGTTTTGAATAAGCAAGAAGACAAAACTATCATTTTGATCTTACTAGAAGGCCATAATTATGGATTTCAGAATATCATCGGGAGAGAAATCTATACCTGAAATATTAGCTCAACATGTCTATATGCATTCAAAGTTAAATGTGCACGAACTGAACTCTCATGATCACAAGAAAAGCAATTGTGAGTATCGATATATTATTTAGTATCATAAACATAAAATTCCATCATCATTATGTAATAGTAATCAAGTAAAAATTGTAATACAGTGCTATGACATAGACACAATTTGATTGTAACAATCCATATTCATATCAATGAAAATTCCAAAGATGGTTTGTATACAAGTAATATTGTATCTATATTTTGATGATAATATGAACCTTTGGTAGTTCTACCCTAGTTATATTTTTGTCAAATCTGCCTATTGTTAGATAGACGAAGGTTAGTTTTTTCATATTTGTCAGAAACAGTCAGTTAAGTGATTTTTTACTCAAAATAGTATTGAAAGAATCCTCGTAGAGTTAAACTTTGCCTAGGAAATCTTTGCCAGTAACATTTTTGAGTTTTGTTGATCTAGCTTCTATTAAATTTGTGAAAGATTTTGGGTTGATTTGATACCAGTTCTGAGAAATTTTTATTTTTAGAGTATCGATCGCTTGATCAAGATTTTGTTTTCTCAATTTTAGAATCTGATTATCATCAAGTGATTAAGTTGTTGCAAATCAAATCAGGAAATAGGACTTAATTGAAAGATATAGATCCAATCACTGAAAAATCTGGATCCAATCTTATCCAAATACAGATTTGATAACATTGTGCAAGGATTATCTTATAAAGTTTTCATTTTTTCGAAAGAAATTATTAAAAAATGACTGACTTTGGAGACTTTGATTTTGATGGACCTCAACCCCATCCTATTATGACCTCCTTGTTTAGAGTTGCCTAGGTAAATCTAGTCCTATTTCTTAAAATCTTTATTGAATTTTGCAAAGTCTATGCTGAAGGTAATCCAAAAGACAAACTTGCACTATTTCCTATGACCTTGACTGGTGCCGCTCAAGATTGGTTTTATAATCAAGACTTGATGGAATGATCTGAGTGAGTAGTTAAAGTTGCACTCATTATTAGATTTAAACCCAAAAAATTCTTGGATGATCCTTTCCTACTATTGAGTAAACTAAATAGAAATGAAAGAGATGGTGCTTGATTATATTGAACAAATCAAACATCTTCGCTCTGAATGTGAATCTGATCTTCTAAAAGATGAAGCTCTGATTCTGTGGTTTTTGGCTAGGTTACCAAAATGAATTAGACGTGAGCTTAAGCATCATGAATAGTACTTGATATTGCAACATGTTATGATACTTGCAAAGAAGATGAGGATTCAGATAATAAACCAAATGTGGGAACCCAAAGATCTGCATGAGTTCTCTTTGGATTCATATATCCATTCTTGGGATATATGAACCCAAAGAGAACTCATGTAGATTGCTATTGTAAGTTGAGTAATGGACCACACGTGTGAAATACAGTACCTTACTGTTATTGTATGGACAAAAAATTAAATTTTATCATATATCTGATGTTTGATCAAGATCTTATTGAGTTTACATCTCTTATGTGTAGTTGATGTTAGATTTCAACTTTGTCAATGGTGCTAGATGTGTTGTCATTCATAACCAAAGATCAAAGGGACATATTAGATCTTAGTGATCTGATATTTCCTCACACGGATCATACTTATGACCTGGCATAAAAAGCTTTACATGTTCATTATGATTCTCAAACTGATAATGTTAATTAAATCAAGCACTACATGTGTTGACGTGATGACAAATTAGAATCAAGTGATATTCTTATGGATTTGATCGCACTCTTGATACACCCATAACATTTTCAGTCAATATGATGAACGTAGCATGGATATCAACCAACCCAATTCCGGATCCAATTGAATATGAACTTATTTATATTAGTCATGTTTTATCTTATGATGAGAATCCATAACTTATTGACGAGCAAATCTTAAGCCATATGGATGCTACGATGTTTGGAGTACAAAGTATTCTTGATAAAATGTCAGTGAAATCGACAAAAATAGTTATATTGAAAGAAGGGATGTATGTTGGTGAAACGGGATATGGGTGTGTGCCTAGTCTGTGCGAAAGTGTGCTATACACAATGCATTACATTACAGGACCTAGATACGGTGCTGCCAATCACAAACAGTGCAACAATCAATCACAACAATGGATGTAGTGCCAAAAATAACAATTGGAACAAAAATGTCCTTTGTATTTTTTTTTTCTTTAGAGTGACTTGGTAGTGCATCGCGACATAGTGACCTGATGCTCCTCTTACAATTTTGTATTCTGCTTCTACTATAGTGCACATTATTTATACTGATTTCTGGTCTACACTTATGTCCAACCAGATGAGATTAAAAGATAGATTAACTACTTGTTACTAGAGAGAATTATGCTAAAAAATCTGTTAAGTACATCGCAATTTTGCTTCAACAATCTGGCTCCGGCTATCATCGGTGTCACCTTCTCTTTGCATTCAGTCATCCCATATTCATTTAATACCTTTTTAGCGTACTCTGATTGGTTCAGATGCACGATTGTTCGGTCTCTTTTGATTTGCAAACCCAGACATTTCTCGCTTTTTCTAGATCTATGATCTCATAATTTGCAGATATCTGTCCCTTCGTTTCATTAATCAATTTCAAACAATTTTCTATCATCAGAGAGTCACCCACAAATATTGTCAAAATCACAGCTTCTTTTCTATTCTTTTGATGTAGACATTACAGTCAGGTTGGGTAGGAGTGAACCCTAGAGTCTTCAGAAGATTGTCAAGCTTATTGTACCAAACTCAGGAGGCCTGCTTAAGACCATATATACATCGATGTAGCTGACAGACGTAATCTCGATTGTTTGGGTCTTTGTATCCTTCAGGCTATCTCATGAAGACTTCTTCGTCTAGGTCTTCATGGAGAAATGTACTTCTAGATCGTACTTTGTAGCATAAGCGAGGAGTAGTCGGATGCTCGACATCTTGACCACCAGTGAGTATGTATCGAAGTAGTCATTTCCATACCTCTGAGTGTAGCCTTTAGCGACAAGTCGAGCATTGTATCGTCTTGACACTTCCATTTGATTTTAGTTTCTTCTTGTATACCCATTTGCAGTCGACTTTATTCTTTCCTTTGGAAAGTGGTTCAAGTGTCCATGCCTGATTCTGCTTCATCGACTAGATCTCTTCCAACATTGCTTGCTTCCAAAATTCTCCTTCTGGATTTTAAATTGCTTCTAGATATGTCGTCGGTTCCTCAATGAAGCTACAAAATTCGATGTCTATGTCATCACTCCATGTTGGGAGTATTCCCGTCATGCATGTAAATAAATAAAATGCCGAAATTAGTAGAAATAAGATGCGAGGGTCATGGCATCCGGTGCATAAGCCCATGGCCCGATGAGCACTTGTAAATAAATAATTATGGACATAAACTTGACTTTGGGCCATGTAATTAAAAATAATATTAGAGGCCAAAATCTAAGTTAAGTTTAAGTTACTAAGTTTTTGAGTTAGTCAAAAGTCAAATGGTGGTAGGTGGGGTTGCTTCTTCCTACACCATAGATTAGTTTGTGCTTCTTGTGGATGGTGTGGATTAATCCCATCCTTTGCAAGTATCCAATAGGAAGCAAGGGGCAAGGGCCACTCCAAAGATAAAAAGACACCACCTATAACCATTTTCCATGCTTAATGAGAAGGAGGAAACTCTACCATTTTGGAGAGCAAGCATCCTCATTTGCTATTCAATCTTGCTAATGCTAGTGTGATGTTTTTCCTTTTGTTCTCTATTCTCATTGTTCTTGTTTTCATTAGTTAAAGCTTCTCCATTAGCATGCATAATGAGCACATGAGCTAACCTGCATGTCACCTCTCTCTCTCCCTCTTTCTCTGATTATTCAATTCTCTCTCTCTCTCTCTCTCTCTCTCTCTCTCTCTCTCTCTCTCTCTCTCTCTCTCTCTCTCTCTCTCTCTCTCTCTCTCTCTCTCTCTCTCTCTCTCTCTCTCAATAATGATGTATGGATGTGTTTAGTGTTAAGAAGGGTAGTGTTAGGATAAAGTGGAAAGCATCTAAATCTAGCAACTTGGTTTATCTTTGTGTTCTAACCCTTTTGACAGGTGGAGAGCTACTCACCATCCAACCTACAACACCCTATAGTGACACCGTTGCCGGAGATAGGAATCACTAACTAGTTATAGTTGCATTCTTAGTTGCTTTTGTTTTTTTGCTTGTTTTAGGTGATTTTGGGGTAGATTTAGCTTGTTTGGTGTGCTTTTTCGTGCTTGGACTATTCTCAGCGAGCGGAGGAGATGTGGAACTGTAGTGCAGACCCAAAACAGCCTCTAAGGGCTTGACATCCATTCACAACCTTAAAACCCATAAAAACATACTCAAATATGTTTTTGGAGAGAAAAAGTGGCCAAAAACCACTCCAGTCCTTATTTCAAAATCCAAAAATAACTCACCTTTGCACGACTGGCAACAACTCTAGGGTACTGTCCCAGACCTACATAGAAGACTACGAAGATTACCTCCCAACAAAAGTTGAAAAAACAGAGAAAAACCATAATTTTTTTTTGAAAACCCTTAAAAAATCAAAAAAATTTCAAATCTTCATAAAAACCTTCACATAGCTCTCTGAAGTTCCATCTCAGTGAGACAAGGACACAGAGAAGATTACGAAGGTTAGTTCCCAGGATAAGTGCTCTTGCAAAGGTTTCTAAAATAAAAAAGACAGAAAAATCAGGCTGAACCTTCGCAGACGTCAAAATTTTCAGTTCTAGTGGCAAGTAACCTTCACAGAGGCTTCTAAAGTTCCATCTAAGTGAGACAAGGACACAGAAAAGTCTGCAAAGGCTAGTTTGATTTCAGTGAGCAGAAAAATGGGTTTAAGTGTTTGAAAATCACTAAAATCTAAAGATCCAACAAATCCACTTGGAGGTAACCTTTGCAAACCATCCCATTGTCTTTAAAATGTCATTTTCCATTAGTGATGAGGTCTGCAAACGTTAGTTTCAACTATTGACTGATCTGTGAGCAAAAACGTAATTTTGAACCTTCGTAGACAACAATAACTTCTTGATCTATAAGAAAAAACTCTTCCCCCTTGGAACAAAGTCAGATCCATCTCCTGAGAAGCCTGCGAAGATATGAAGAATATAGGTTTTTCGACTCAAAAATAGTGAAAGAACCTTCACACAGCCAACCCTCACATGAGTAACCTTTGTCGTTGTCACTTTTTTATGATTTTTCTATCTAACTTTCTTGTTCTTTTTTGCATTTCTAGCGTGCTTGTGTGCATGCTTGATTTTTTTTCACACTCCAACACAAGACTTCTCTTTAGGTCCTAAACGAGCTGTTGAGCAACCCATCAAACTGGAGAGAAGCAATAAAAAGTCAACTTGGGCATTTTCTCTGAAAGAAGTGACCCAAGTGACATTTTTGTCAGTTAATCAGGTATATCAGAATTCGCGGAGCTATGTGCAACCATAACAGACACTAATCTTTCATCCTATCAACTCCATGAAATTTGACCCTAATCAGATTTTCTGAAAACACCTTGATATACTATCAAAATTCTTGATTTTCCAACCAAATCTTGGTTTTAAAAATTGCTAGCTTCACTGAGGCTAGATCTACCAAAGATCAGTCCTCCAGCAGTCCCGCAAATTTTATCTCAAAGATTTTCTCTGGTTTCTATAAACAAAAATTATTTTTTCACTATTTATTTTACTTGTTAGACAAACTTTCATATCAGAAATCGCCGACCAGACCACGAAATCGCTCACAGACTGAACGATTTTATTGCACCCTCTACGAATTTCATCCCTTGAAAAAAATTTCAAAAGCCCAACAAAAAATAGTATTTTACAATGTAAAGACCCTGTCAGAATTCGCAGATATTGTAAATTTATTTTTCAGCCTGTCCACGATTTCTACCTTTGTCTGCAAATTCTATTAATACAAGAAACTCTAGTTTTTGCCAAAATCTCCTATTCTGCAAGAAATTGCCTTCTTGACTTTTTTTTGGCCAAGTACAATACTGTACGTATCACATATACTGTTTTTCTACCCCTCATAGTATATCATGTCTCGAGATTGTGTTGAATTTTCAAATCCTGCTCCTCCACGACTAGAACGTAGAATCCCACAAATCAATGCGCCAAAGTACGATAGAGAATCTGACCCAGTTCAATTTCTCCAAGATTTTGATAATGCATGCCGCTTCTATGGAGACACCGCTGAAACTGAAAAGCTCATACTATGCCCTATGGTGCTCAATGGAACTGCCAAAGAGTGGTATCTCAACCTTGAAGCTCCTGATCTTGCTTCTTGGACTACCCTCAAGGACGCTCTCATCAAGCGTTTCAAACCTTCTAAATTGACTCAGAGCCCATTTATCCAAATCATACATATTAAGATGCATCACGAAGAGTCTGCTAGAAGCTACATTGAGCATTTTAAACGTCTCAAGGTAGAATGTATTGATGAAAATATCACCGAAAGAATGGCCATCAAATTTGTTTTTGGTGATGACGACTTTGTTGCGCACACGAGGACGACTATGAGAACTTGAGGCCTGATGTGAAGACTCGGCAGGTGTGTCTTCATACACAGCCAACACGACGTCAGCACAGAATCCATGGACTTTGTTGTCTAAATACGAAACAACAAGGGAGGAGAGAAGAGGACCAGTAGCAAGCTGTTGTTTGGAGTTTCTTTGATGGTTGTCTTCAATCCTCCGAATACCATTTTGTACCAGTTATAAGGCTCTAATGGTGCGGATCCTAACTCGTAGTTGGACTCTACAAGACGAAGCAGGATCTGAGAATAAATGCGTTCATTCTTGAGGTTGCCAACCATCAGGAAATTGTTCAGAAGCTGGGCGGCAGCATGGATAATAGGCTCTCAGATGGATTCAATTCGGTAGCTATCATTAGTCCAATATAATTCATCAATAGTATCAATAAAAGGTTTTATGATACTCTTGGCGTGCTTATAATTTAGTGAGGGCTGTTTGCCAGTTAGTCATGTGCACCTTGTGAGAAGCGATCTGGTAGGTGATATAAAACTTGGACTTGCCCTCAGTCCAGGTGCTAAAAGCCATCGTAATAAAATTAATATTGATTTTTCCAAAAAAGACGTGCTGGTGGAACCCCATTGTCGTGAGCAAAGGCTCAACAAGGTTCATCCATTGAGCCACCATGCTTATGTTAGGGAGTATCATGATGTCCGACAACGCCATGATGAATGACAAAGTGTGGAGACTGACTGGTATCAGAAGACATGATGAGGAAGCAAAAAACTGAAGGAAATGGTGCAAGAGTGTATCAGAAGACATGATGAGAAAAAACAAAAAACTGAAGGAAATAGCGCAAGAGTGTATCAGAAAGCAGTGTAGAAAGTTTGGAAAGTTTTGGTGGCTAGAAAAATTTTCAAGGGCTCCGCTAGCACAAGTGAGAAATGAAATCAAATTTTGCCATAGGTTGATTTGGAGGGTCCATTAGACAATGTACTAGTTTGGCTTCTCAGTTATGTACAAAAATTTGCAGACATGTTCAGTACTATAAAAATAGGTTGTAAAAATCTCGATGAAGGTTTTTGAGAGACTGAACTGAGCCAGTGAAAGTTTTTAAAATATGGCGAAGGTGTGAAAATTGTCAACATTTCCTAGCTAGTTTGAGGCCTAAATTGGCAATTTTTGTACATAGTTTTGGATCTAACCTTTCACACGTGTGAAAGAGACCTAGATACTTTTATTCTAGTATATATTTCATGTTGAAGAAGTCTCAAACTTCGGGACCTTCTAAATGACACTAAAATCATGTTATTTGGACATATAGGCCAAAATTGGCTATTTTAGGTTACTGGTGTCCTAAAATTGGGTCCTAAGTTCTAGAGAGAGGAGAGAGAGTCATCTCTCTCACCTATATTAGGCTGAAATTCGTGGAGAACAGGTTGGAGAAACCTTTTGTATGCTTCATTGAGATCAATAGATCATTGTCATTGTTTCTTCCTCCATTGAGAGCATTGTTGTGTGTATTGTCTTCAAGCTATTGTGTATGATCTTAGGTGCTTTCCAAAAGTGGTAGGCTGATGTATTATGGACTGTATAATGCTATTTTGGGCCGCACTTGATGTTTATGGAAGTTTCCATTTGTGATAAATGCTTTTTGATCAAGTTCTTTGCATTCTAGGTAGCATAGAATGTGTTGCCAATTCCTAGCTTATGTAGTTTGGAGTGCAAGCATTCAAGCCAATGATCTTGGAGTTTAGATCCACTTAGGATCTGTATTTTTCACATGGTATCAGAGCTGGTTGGCTTCTATTTACAGTAAGTATTCCATTTTTGGTGATATTTGGATGTTTGATCAAGTTCTAGCATGATTTTGCATTGCTTTGTTGATCAAATCTTACTAACCTTTGTTTTGTGAGTTGAACTTGTGGATCAAAAGCATATTTCAGGTCTATTGAAGATCAGAGGCTGAAAAGAAACTATTTTGGATCAGATCATAACACCTAATCATTTGTGATTGTGAGGCTTGTGGATATTCAATACTAACAATGTTCTTTTCAATCCTATTGTTGACAATCTCCATTCTTGGATGAACACTCTCCTTAAGTGGATGAAACTTCTCCTTAAGTGGATGACAAATGCTCTTTTGAGTGAGTTGTAATTCTCCTAAAGGCTGAGCAAAGCTCCCATTTGGATGAAAGATCCCCTTTTTTGGGTGAACATATTGTAAGCTCCATTGTGAAGAGCATATTGTAAAGATTGTCATCAATTTTGGCATAAATTTTGGTGTACTTTGTTGAGCATGTAAGTAACTCTCCTTATGTAATTTGATTGGAGCATTTGCTGGAAGGTGTTAACCATTATGCAAGTGTGTTTTCAGGTTCTTAACAGGTTGAGGAACATTCTCATGTGAAGTGATCTTAGATCTACATCTAAACACCAAGATTTGACAAGATAGTGAAGCTAGTCTTGTGATTCACTAAGTGTGCTCATTCATTCACCTCTAAATCTTGTATTTATCACTTGCTGGAGTTTATAAACTTTTAGAAGTGTGGTTTACATGTGGTTTTACAGGTTGAATCAATATCTTAGTGTGTTGATCATATGTTGATCAAGTTTGTTCATTACTAGGTAATCTTGGCATCCTAGTTTTGGGTATTTTCTAAGAATGCAAGTAACTCTTCACACCATAACTTGATTTGGTCACTTGCTGGAAAGTTTGAGAGCTTAAGCAAGAGTGTGTTCAGGTTGGTTTGATTTTGTAATCCATTCTTAGTGTGTGCAAAGTGTTGCATGTGTTTCAATCTTCCTTTCTATGCTTGGAAACCATCTAGGTTCAAGATAGAAGTGTTTTAGGGTCCTAAATCTTCATAGATCTCTTTATCTATCATTTGTTGAGAGAAAAGTGAGTGCTAAGTGCTTTAGGACAGAACCTAAAAGTTGAAGAAACATTAGAATCATGGCTTCCAATGGTGGGATCATGCTAGAGTCTAGTGAAAGGTTGAGTTCATCAAACTACTCTACTTGGAAAGTGAGGATGGAGTCCTTACTTGAGTTGAATGAACTCATGGACATAGTTGCAGAAATTGAAGAGAGACCTCTCACACTTCAAGAGCAACAAAGGTTTGATAAGAAGGCCAAAAGGGCTCTTCATATCATTAAAATGAATGTTACAAATGAACTTCTCAAGGAAGTTGGAAAGTGTCAAAGTGCAAGTGAGGCATGGAATGCCTTAAAGAAGCTCTTTGAATCAAAGTCCACATCTAGGGTATTGACCCTAAGGAGACAAATATTTTCTAGTAGGCAAAGAGAGGGTGAAAGTGCTCATGCATTTATCTTGAGAGTTAAGTCCCTAAGTGATGATTTAGCATGCATTGATGAGAACATAAAAGATGGTGAAATAGTCCAAGTTATGTTGAATGGTTTGCTAAATGAACATGCTAACCTTGTGCAAAGTTTTGCCATTCAAAGAGTCTTGCCAAGTGTGGTTGACTTGCAAGAAATCTTATTGGCTGAAGAACATAGGTTGCAATCAAAGCTTGATGGTGCATCCTTGCAAGGTGGAGGTGAAGAGGCTTTCTTCACAAAAGGCAAATTCAAGGGCAAAGGTAAAGGCAAAGGGAAATGGTCCAAAGGTGGTAACTTTGATCATGATGATCACTCTTCCTCTTCCTCTTCTACTAAGAACAATAAGTCAAAGTTCAAGTGCTTTTATTGTGGGATAAAAGGTCATTTTGCAAATGAATGTTATAAGAAGAAAAGAGAGCAAGGAGAGAGGCAAGGAAATCTTACAATAGATGAGGAAGAACATAACACATGTGAATCACTTGTTATGACTTCAAGTTTGTTAGCCAACATAGATGATAATGATCCTTGGTGGATTGATAGTGGAGCCTCATCTCACATGACAAGACATAAGGAATACTTTACATCCTTATTGTCTTATGAGGGAGAAGGTAACATCATCTACACTGCAAATGATGGTCAATGTGACATCAAAGGCATAGGCACTATTCCTATTTCCCTTTCAACAAATAGGAAAGCAAATCTTGAAAATGTCTTGTACATTCCTTCAATCACTAAGAATTTGCTTAGTGTAAGTCAAATGATTGACAAAGGACTTGATGTGGAGTTCATTGGAGATGCATGTTTGATAAGTAAATGTGGATCCTTGATTGCTCAAGGTAGGAGGCATGGTAAACTTTTCAAGCTTGATGCATGTGTGATCTCTAATCATGAAGGATGTATGGCTAGGGAGCAATTGACAAACCAAGAAGTTTGGCACAAGAGGTTGGGCCATCCCAACTTCAAATCTTTGGAGGTAATGGCAAAGAAAGAGCTTGTTCTTGGTCTCCCTAAAAGTCTTGTTGCAAACAATAGTGTTTGTGAACATTGTGCCTTGTCCAAATCTCATAGACTTGCTTATTCTAGATCTACTTCTAGATCTAAAGAAGCTTTTCAACTTGTGCATTCTGATATTCATTCTTCTAGTACAACAAGCAATGGTGGGGCAAAGATGTATGCAACTTTCATTGATGACTTTAGTAGGTATACTTGGATCTATCTTCTTAAAAGTAAGGATGAAGTGTTTGCTGCATTTGTCAAGTTCAAGAATGAAATGGAAAACCAATTCAATACAAAGATCAAATGCTTAAGATCTGATAATGGAGGGGAATACACCTCAAATAGGTTCAAAGACTTTTGTATAGCACATGGGATTAAGAGGGAGATGTCTAGTCCTAGGACTCCACAACAGAATGGAGTGGCCGAGAGGAAGAATAGAACCCTTTGTGAA
Organism: Diphasiastrum complanatum; assembly: GCA_029204225.1. Classification (NCBI taxonomy): domain Eukaryota; kingdom Viridiplantae; phylum Streptophyta; class Lycopodiopsida; order Lycopodiales; family Lycopodiaceae; genus Diphasiastrum; species Diphasiastrum complanatum. Next base: position 1,914,446 of record CM055100.1, read on the forward strand.
TGTGCCAAGGCAATGAGACTACATGCTAATCTTGCTAAGTCTTTTTGGGGGGAAGCTTTAGCATGTGCTAACTATCTATGTAATAGATGGACAAGTGCTTCCTTGGATGGTAAAACTCCTCATGAGGTTCTTTATGGTAGAAGGCCGAGTGTCAAGCATTGTAGGATCTTTGGATGTACATGTTTTGTCAATATCACACTTGATGATAGAACTAAAGAAGATCCTTCATCAAAGAAGGGTGTGTTTGTTGGCTATAGTGAAGTAAGCAAGGCTTACAAAGTGTACATTCCTTCTACAAAGAAAGTTGTCATAAGTAGGGATGTCATCTTTCATGAAGAGAATGTTTCCAATGTTGTTGATGTTGATGTTGATGTGCCTACTAATCATCATGATGTGCAAGATGTCTTGGATGAAGATGGAGATGCCACTCCAAAGCAAACTTCAAGGAAGACTCAAAGGCAAAGGGCTAAGCCATCAAGGCTAACCTATGATGAAAAAGGAAAGCAAGTGGTGGACAACTCTAACTTTGCTTTTCTTACCTCTTTTGATGAACCAACTTGTGTAGGTGAAGCAATTCAAAAGAAGGAATGGATCCAAGCCATGGATCATGAGCATCAAGCACTCATCAAAAGCAACACATGGAGGTTGGTAAAGCTTCCAAAGGACAAGAAGGCAATTGGTTTTAAGTGGATCTTCAAGATCAAGACAAATCAAGATGGATCAATCAACAAGTACAAGGCAAGGTTGGTGGCAAAGGGGTATGCTCAAGAATATGGTATTGACTATGATGAGACCTTTGCACCCGTGGCAAAGATGGTAACTATTCGAATCCTAATCTCTCTTGCAACTCTTTATGATTGGGATATGTGGCAAATGGATGTTACTAATGCCTTCTTGAATGGTGATCTTGAAGAAGATATTTACATGGAGCAACTCAAGTGGCAATTTCTTCAAGGCAAGGAAGATCTCGTTGAGGTTTGGTTTGAGCTCAAATGGGCTGGTTTTATTAGGTTTGATACTCAACTTCATCTACTCTACTTCATGTTGGATAGAAGTGTAGAAATCTATCTTTTGGTTTATGATGGTGACATTGTTTTCACTAACTATAGTGAAAGGTTGAAATCAAGCAATGATGAGATCTTGTGGGATGTTAATCATGTGTTTGAGAGGGAGTATCTTCAGAGGTTCAGATCTGAAGATGTTTATAAATGCAAAGTCCTTGATGTTTTATTGGAAGATCAAGATGTTGATCTTGAATTGCTTCATCAACACCAAGAGGCAAGTAGCAATTGGAAGCTAGTCAAAAGCATGAAAGGGGAGCCACATGGGCAAAGCATCTTGGATCTGTTTTTACAGGTCCTTGAAGGTTCAAGTAAGGTTCTTGGAGCAGCAAGGAAGTGTCCTTTTACTCTACCTTACTTGTTTAATCTCATGTATGAACATTGTCATGTCAATGTGTTGGAATTGTCAAAATTCAATGAAACTAGTTCCACAGTTTTGCATCTTTTGGATCTTGGAGATGGAATAGTTATCATTGCTAGTTTTTATGATCAAGTACATGCATTCATTCAAATCTCAAAAGATATGGAAGTGGTCAATATGTTTACTTTTGAGCAAAGTTCAAGATCTAGCATCCTAGTGTTGGCAAATTGGCAAATTGTTGACAATGTAGGATCAAGCGTTATATGCAAATCTTGTGGAGATACTTCAAGTATTTCAAGTTCAGGTTTTGCTCATTCAAATGGAACAGAGAACACATCATTTTGGCATTCATTCACTCAAGGGCTTTCGTGGATTGGAGATCTACAAAGGCAAGGTGGTGATGGAGGTTCATTCATGGAGATACATGGTGCATTCACTATGGGCATAGTGGAATGTGGACGAGGCATGCAAACACCTGTTGGTTACTTTCACTTACAGCTTGTTTGCTGCTGTTTTACAGAGAACTCAAAGGTGGATACATGGAGGAATCCTTTCATTGTTATTCTATGTTCTTTTACATGTATCTTGTTCACCATTCTATGTAAAATTGATGTAAGAAATAGTGAAGCATCCTATATGGGCACTATTATCTATATCAATTATGTTGTACTTCATATTGTACATATTAGAACACTTGAAAAGAGATCTATCATCATGATGGAGATCATTCTTAGGTTGGAGCAAAGTAGTGTTGTAAAACTAGCAAGTTAAGTTGAAGAGGGAGTGTGAAAATTGTCAACATTTCCTAGCTAGTTTGAGGCCTAAATTGGCAATTTTTGTACATAGTTTTGGATCTAACCTTTCACACGTGTGAAAGAGACCTAGATACTTTTATTCTAGTATATATTTCATGTTGAAGAAGTCTCAAACTTCGGGACCTTCTAAATGACACTAAAATCATGTTATTTGGACATATAGGCCAAAATTGGCTATTTTAGGTTACTGGTGTCCTAAAATTGGGTCCTAAGTTCTAGAGAGAGGAGAGAGAGTCATCTCTCTCACCTATATTAGGCTGAAATTCGTGGAGAACAGGTTGGAGAAACCTTTTGTATGCTTCATTGAGATCAATAGATCATTGTCATTGTTTCTTCCTCCATTGAGAGCATTGTTGTGTGTATTGTCTTCAAGCTATTGTGTATGATCTTAGGTGCTTTCCAAAAGTGGTAGGCTGATGTATTATGGACTGTATAATGCTATTTTGGGCCGCACTTGATGTTTATGGAAGTTTCCATTTGTGATAAATGCTTTTTGATCAAGTTCTTTGCATTCTAGGTAGCATAGAATGTGTTGCCAATTCCTAGCTTATGTAGTTTGGAGTGCAAGCATTCAAGCCAATGATCTTGGAGTTTAGATCCACTTAGGATCTGTATTTTTCACAGAAGGTTCATCCTTCACCTAAGGACATCATTCGTCTAGGTACTGTAATAAATGCAAAACCTATGGCCAATCTAATTTTGGCATTCTGAATCCATCTGGCAAGTCGGCAAAGGTTCATAATGATGATTTGATGCTCAGCAAAGGTTCCCAAAATGGCATAATATTGATCATTAATCTAAGGTTAAGTTAGGTAGTAACTATAGAAAATAACCTTCACCCAATTCAGTATAGGTATATTTGAGGTGGATGTGTAATCTGACACCTCGACGAAGGTTTCTAAGGTTGCATGTTCGAAATACAAAAAGTGATTTTCTAAGTCATTTTTCATGAATAAAATAATCTCCTGAAAATATTTTCCTTCAACTTTTTCTATTTTGATGACTTTTTTGACTTTTGCTCATCATTTTTTTTCTTCTTATTTTTTTTTTGTCTTTTTCAAAAGAAAAAAATTTTTACTGAAATAATAAAAAAAACAAGAAAATTGTAAAACAAAAAAAATAACACTGACAAGTTGTTGGATCATTCTAGTTGAACTGGCTGATGTGGCTGCCAAAACTTGCGTAGTCAGCTGCCATTCACCGGAGTGTCGAATCTTTTTCCATCCAAATGTTCTAGAATAACCGCTCCATAGTTCAATATTTCTTTCACCTTATACGGTCCCTCACCTGTAAACTTCATTTTGCCTTTGATCAGTTCCGTCTTATACATTAGTGCTAGATCTCCTTCCTTCAGATCTTTTTTGTGTAATCGACGATCGTGCCATGCCTTGCGACAGGCTTTCTCTGTTGCTAATGCTTGAACTGCCATCAATATGGTTTCACAAAGTTTTTGTAAAGCCTCATGACGCATCTGTAAGGATTTTGCACCATCCAATCTTGTCGTTGCTGTTATGTGTAAGGATTGTATCAGGAATTCAATTGGCATAGCTACATCTGACCATAGACAAGCTAGAATGGCGTTTGATTCATACAACCTTTGTAAGTTGTTCTGAATGCCCATAACGCTGCATAAAGCTTATGTTCCCAATCAGAATGACTTGCTTCTACTTTTTTTGTCATAATGTTGTAGAGAATCTTATTGGAAGATTCAACTTGACCATTATCCCTTGGATAATACGGAGTACTAAACCGATGAATAACAAAATAGTCTTCCAACAAACACTTTATTGTTTCATTCACAAAATGTGTTTCACGATCACTTACGATCTCAATAGGACATCCAAACCTAATAATAATATGTTCATAAAGGAACTTAGCCGGAGATTTGCATCTGTAACTCGAACTACTTTTGCTTCAACCCACTTGGTCATATAATCAGTTGCAACGATGATGTATCTGGCCTGAGATCCTCTTGCCGCAAAATGAATATGACCAACATAATCAAGGCCCCATTTCTCGAATGGTGCTTGCGATGAAACTAGATGTAAAGGTTCATAATTCTGTCATGTAGGACGATGTGCTCATTGACAAACATCACATAACTGAATATAATTTTCTATATCTTTATGAAGTGTAGGCCACCAACACCGTGATTGTAAAAGTTTGCAAACAGTGATATCTATTGAAAAATGTCCTCCGCCCATTTCATCATGTGAAAACATGATAAGTTCATGTACTTCATGCGGCAAAACACATCTACGCAAAATGTCATCCATTCCTCAATGATACAATTGTCCAGCAATCAATTGATAAGGTTGTGTCTTAAGAATCAATTGTCTCTTTTGTACTTTTGTCAAGGAATCATTAGGTTGGCTGTCAACAAGCTTATGCTCGCTCTATTAAGTTTCTTGAAAAGGACAAATGTACCTTCTACTTTGGAGATCATCCAAGTACCAGGTGTCCAACCCGCGCTTGTTAAAAGGACAAAATACAGAGCAACAGGCTTGTCGACAACAACCTGGCTGCATCAAAACAATTTCATATCTTGTATAGTTACACAAATGACAAATAGTATTCGTCATTTGTTGTTTCAACGTTGGACATTCATTCATAGTGTGATTGCCCGCACAAATTGAACACCAAATATTTTTCCGGCTAGGAAAAGCCTTTGCAAACTTTTCAGGTTCTTTGTTTTCTTTAACATGGAATTCTTCCAAGGCTTTAATCTTTTCATCGAGTTGAGACTGCATCTTTTCCAGTTGCATCTGCTACTTTTGACCAAGCTTTTTGAACTCGTCGATCATCTTCTTTGTGGTGGCATTGATATTTGTTGATGCAATAGTGGTGGATGTTGTCGTGGTTTGCCCTGCGGTATAGGGCAGCATTCCAACATTTGGTTCATCGTTAGAATCTTCATTCTCTTCATGATTGCATCGTCCATAGCGCTTTGTATCGTAGCATATTCAGTATGGCATTTTAGCTCGCGTCTAATCCGTTTAGGTAGACCTGTTGAAAACCACATCATCAAAGCATCATCATTGATTAGATCAGGATCACACTCAGATCTGAGATGTTTAACTCGTTCAATTTAATCTCATACTACTTCTCTCTTTCCCATTTTAATTTTACTTAAAAAGAGAAAGGGATCTTTCATAAATTTCCTGGGGTCAAATCTTGTAATGAGAGCGGCTTTAACCACGTCCCAATCTTGACGTTGTGCTTCCTCTTGGTTATAAAACCAATCCTAGGCAACTCTAGTTAAGGCCATAGGGAATAACTGAAGTTTATCTTATGGAAATACTTTGTCATAAACCCTATATGATTCAAAAAAGATCTGAGGAAATCTGATGGGATCAGATAACCCATTGTACTTTGGTATATCTAAATGAGGAGACCTTCTAACAATAATTGGTGGTGGGTTCATTGGTCCTCCTTCAGCCGTAATTCCAAATTATGTCAATCGGACAATGAGATTGGATCTAGATTTTTCAACAAAATCCTATCTTAGATCAGATTAGATCATATTATATCTGTAAAATCTCTATCACTTGGAAATAATCGTATTTCTGATTTTTAGAAAAGTAGATCTATGGACAGATGCATTAGCAACGATTGACTGCCAACCATGTCAATATGAATCGGATCTTGAACCCAGCTCGACACTTATCAAATTATAACAAAATGGTTCTAAAATTTGACAGAGGCTCTGGTAGATCAGAACCTAGAAATAGTATAGGTGAAGGTTGACTGGATGAGGGTTGACTCGGAGAAGGTTCTTCACTACTATTTTTGGTAGAAATTATAGATCTGGTTGTTTTTTGACAAATCTGATAAAACTAATCTTCGCCGACCTTACAGTGGATCAATGGTAAAACTGGCGATGACAAAAATTGGGTTTTTGCAGGATGGTGAGGATAAAAATAGACTTTTTCAAGTTCCTAATACATAAAATCTTCACCAAACTCACAATTAATAACTTATTATATTTAGAATCCTCAGACAACTCGGCAAAGTATCTGGCGAAGAATCAAGAGTATTACAAGTATTTTTACAAAAAAAAGGCTTTTTTGACAAAAATATGACAATATGACAACTAATCCTTGGAAAACCTTCACAGAACTTACTGATTATCAAAAATAGTAAGTGGGACTAACACAGACTCTGGCGAAGGTTTAGGCGAAGATTCTTCTCAAAGAACTAATATTTTTACATAAAGTTGTAGATTTTTCACAAAAGTTATCAACAACTAGATGAACGGTCACTTTTGGCCTTCTATTTTTAGTATTAATCTTTGCCGACCTGGCAGTAGATAGATCTGAATCACACCTATGCGTAGTGAATCGAACGAAATTTCTTTTTTGTATTTTGAGAGTTTTGATGGTTTCTGGTGTTTTCTGATGATTTTTCTGATGTTTTAGCAAATCTGCTAGGAATTAATCTTCGCCCTTCAATTGGAGGATTTTGTGAGTGAAACCGAAGGTGTCTGCAACTCGACAAAGGTTTCCTGTAAGAGGATAAAAAGCTATCAGATCTGATGATGATTTTGCCTCCTTTTTGCTCAAATCTGGTAGAAATGACCAATTTTTGTTGTTTTTCCTAATTTCTCAAATCCAAATGGATCTTAAGAATTGTGATCTAAATAGCTTTCCCTAATCAACAATCAGATTAGATTTCAAACAAGAAAATCCACTCAAATTAAGCAAATTCACCCTATAAACTATTCATGCCAAAACAAGATGCCTAATGCAAGCTAACATTCATTGAAACATGCTGCAATTTGAGAAATTGGTGTAGCTCCCAAGCAAAGGCACCAAAATTGTAGTGGCTTTATTTCCTATCTTATCCTCAACCCAAGCTCCAAGCACACAAGCATCAAGGAGATGAAGTTAGTCGTCACGCGGAGGTTTAATCCCATGAGAGCGATAACATAAAACAAATCCAAACTGCATAGATGATCCACGATTAACACTACATCCATTAACCCTGAAAAGGCCCAAGTCCTTTATTCTATTTACAACGTAACTTGCGTGCACATTGGGCCATGGTCTTGTATGCGCAAGATGCCACAACCCTCGCAACACTTTCTACTACTTATTTTTCAATATTATTTATCTACAGTATGTTGGGAATACCCCCAATAGGACCCGCGGCCTAAAGTAGTGTCGGTCCCTCGACACTCTGCCGGTTTAGTACAAGGTTTGTTTGGTGTGCTTCTGGTGGATGAGATATCCAGTGACGTCTTCCATGAAGTCCAATCTGGTGAGACTTTTCTTGGTTTTCTAGGTATGGAAGGATTTATGTACACTGATAAGCCAATCCTAGTTGATCCACTGTTGAAATCTGCTTGGCCAAGGATCGTCGAATTGTGCCACCGCTCTATAATACACTCGCGCCACTGGTAATTGGTCCTCAGCTTTCTCTGAAACTAGGGCGATATTAGGATCAAAATAGATCGTCGAAGCAAAATGTCGTCCTATTTGTGGGGACTCCCATAAAAAATCTCAAGTCCTGGGCATATGTTGCGGCCGCGAGGACTGTCGAATCTGGGCAGGTGAGAAATTGTTGCAAAAAGTGAACGAGGGCCCTCTTGACATCTACGTCCATTTTCCACCCGTACTGTGATTCTATCTTCGGCCAATTCCTTGTGTGGATCGTAATTTTGTCCAGGGGGTGTCACACTCCGCCCATTTAGAGCTACGTGGGTAGGGGAGGTAGTGGTCGTTGACCCGTAATTGCCTGGGACTGGTAACGTATGCCCTGATGGTCACAGGGTCCCATTCAAACAGTCGTTTTCTCCATTCCGGCTGAGCTCCTAAGGTTGGTTGGGATATAGGCCAGCTCATTGCCCTTGATCTCCTTTATTGTCACTGTGATTTGCCAGCCGTAACACGAGCTTTCATGTGGGAATTGCGTGTGAAAATTGTCAACATTTCCTAGCTAGTTTGAGGCCTAAATTGGCAATTTTTGTACATAGTTTTGGATCTAGCCTTTCACACATGTAAAAGAGGCCTAGATACTTTTATTTTAGTGTATATTTTATATTGAATAAGTCTCAAACTTCAGGACCTTCGAAATGACACCAAAATCATGTTATTTGGACATGTAGGCCAAAATTGGCTATTTTAGACTACTAGTGCCCTAAAATTGGGTCCTAAGTTCTAGAGAGAGGAGAGAGAGGCCTCTCACTCACCTATATTAGGCTGAAATTCATGGAGAATAGGTTTGAGAAACTTATTGTATTGTTGAGAGAGATCAATAGATCATTGTCACAGTTTCTTCCTCCATTAAGAGAGATCATTGCTTTGTGTATTGTCTTCAAGCTTTTGTGTATGATCTTAAGAGGTTTCCAAAAGTGGTAGGCTACTGTTGTAGGGATGGTATGCTGTTGTTTTTGGCTGCCATCAGTACCTTTTATTAGTTTCTTTTTTCTCTTGAATGCTTTGTCAAGTTCATGTGTATCAAAGGTAGCATTAAGATGCTTTGCCATTTCTAGCTTTTGTAGCTTGTTGTGCAAAGATCTTAGCCAAGTATTTTGGAGGTTTGGATCCATTCAAGATCCACTTTTTTCACATGGTATCAGAGCTATTTGGTTGTTATTTTTAGTTAGGTTTCCATTTATGGTGATATTTGGATGTTTGATCAAGTTCTAGCATGATTATGCATTGCACTGTTGATCAAATATTACTAACCTTTGTTTTGTGAGTTGAACTTGTGGATAAAAAGCATATTTCAGGTCTATTGAAGATCAGAGGCTGAGAAGAGCTATTTTTGATCAGATCATAGCACCTAATCATTTGCTGATTGTGAGGCTTGTGCATATTCAATACTAACAATGTTCTGTTCAATGTATTGTTGACAATCTCCACTTCTATGGATGAATACTCTCCTTTGTGGATAAACACTCTCCTTAAGTGGATGAACCTTCTCCTTAAGTGGATGACAAATACTCTTTGAGTTATTTTGTATTTCTCCAAAAGGCTGAGCAAAGCTCCCACTTGGATGAAAGATCCCCTTTTGGGTGAACAGATTGTCAACAATCTTTTGCATAAATTTTGGTGTACTTTGTTGAGCATGTAAGTAGCTCTCCCTATGTAATTTGATTGGAGCATTTGCTGGAGGTTTTTAACCATTATGAAAATGTGTTTTCAGGTTCTTAACAGTCTGAGAAACATTCTCATGTGAAGTGATCTTAGATCTACATCTAAACACCAAGATTTGACAAGCTAGTGAAGCTAGTCTTGTGATTCACTAAGTGTGCTTTTCATTCAGCTCTAAAGCTTGTATATATCATATGCTGGAGTTTATAAACTTTTAGAAGTGTGGTTTACATGTGGTTTTACAGGTTGAATCAATATCTTAGTGTGTTGATCATATGTTGATCAAGTTTGTTTAATTTTAGGTATTCTTGGGAGCCTAGTCTTGTGTGTTTTCTAAGAATGCAAGTAACTCTTCACATCATAACTTGATTTGGTCACTTGCTGGAAAGTTTGAGAGCTTAAGCAAGAGTGTGTTCAGGTTGGTTTGAGTTTGTAATCCATTCTTAGTGTGTGCAAAGTGTTGCATGTGTTTCAATCCTCCTTTCTATGCTTAGAAACCAGCCAGGTTCAAGATAGAAGTGTTTTAGGGTCCTAGATCTTCTGAGATCAACTTATCCATCATTTGTTGAGAGAAAAGTGAGTGCTAGGTGCATTAGGACAGAGTCTAAAAGTTGAAGAATCATTATATTCATGGCTTCCAATGGTGGGATCATGTTAGAAACTAATGATAGGTTGAGTTCATCAAACTACTCTACTTGGAAAGTGAGGATGGAGTCCTTACTCGAGTTGAATGAACTCATGGACATAGTTGCAGGAACTGAAGAGAGACCACCCATAGTTCAAGAGCAACAAAGGTTTGATAAGAAGGCTAAAAGGGCTCTTCATATCATTAAAATGAATGTTACCAATGAACTTCTCAAGGAAGTTGGTAAAAGTCAAAGTGCAAGTGAGGCATGGAATGCCTTGAAGAAGCTATTTGAATCAAAGTCCACATCTAGGGTATTGACCCTAAGGAGGCAAATATTTTCTAGTAGACAAGAGAGGGAGAAAGTGCTCATGCATTTGTCTTGAGGGTTAAGTCCTTAAGTGATGATCTAGCATGCATTGATGAAAGCATAAAAGATGGTGAAATAGTCCAGGTTATGTTGAATGGTTTGCTAGATGAACATGCTAACCTTGTGCAAAGTTTTGACATTCAAAGAGTCTTGCCAAGTGTGGTTGACTTGCAAGAAATCTTATTGGCTGAAGAACATAGGCTGCAATCAAAGCTTGATGGTGCATCCTTGCAAGGTGGAGGTGAAGAGGCTTTCTTCACAAAAGGCAAAGTCAAAGGCAAAGGTAAAGGCAAAGGGAAATGGTCCAAAGGTGGTAACTCGGATCATGATGATCACTCTTTCTCCTCCTCTTCTACTTCTTTTAGAAAGAAAGATAAGTCAAAGTTCAAGTGCTTTTATTGTGGGATAAAAGGTCTTTTGCAAATGAATGTCATAAGAAGCAAAGTAATGAAGGTAGCAAGCAAAACAGTTTTTGTACTTCTAATGAGGATCTAGATTCTTGTGATTCTCTCATGATGTGTTCTTCAAGTCTAATGTCAAGTGGAAGTGACAAGGATTCATGGTGGATAGATAGTGGATCTAGTTCACACATGACTAGTCACAAGGAGTTCTTAACTTCTTTGATCTCTTATGTTGGAACCAAGAAAGTGGTTCACATGCCAAATGGTGGTGAGTGTATGATCAAAAGTATTGGCTCAATTCCTATTTGTCTTTCTACTCATAGGAATGCAAGGCTTGATGGTGTTCTTTACATTCCTTCACTTTCTAGGAATTTGCTAAGTGTTGGTCAAATGTTGTTGGTCAAATGTTATAGAAAGGGTACAAGACAAAGTTTGTTGGGGATGTTTGCTTCATTACTAAGGGAGATGTCTTGATTGCTAGGGGCAATAGACAAGGTAGACTTTACAAGCTTGATGCATTTGTTATGTCTAACAAGAGGAATGAAATGGATGTTGGTGGTTCTCTCAACTTTCAAAAGTCAATTCCTAGCATCAATAGGATTGGTATATCTTATGCAAAGTCTAAAGAGCTTCCTTATGCTAGATCTAGGTTGAGATCTAATGAGCTTCTTGGAGATAGTTATTGTTGTGCTAACTTGGCAACATTTGGTGAATCTATGATCAATGTTTTGGATCCACTGGATCTTGAAGATGGACTAGTGCTACCTACCAGTCAAATGGAGTCATGTGCTGCTAATTAGTATCATGTTTGAACTCTTCTACTCATAGATTTTCAAGTCTTGGTGGCTCTTCAATGGAACTACATGGCAAGTGCAAAAATGGAAAAGGTAAGAAGAGAGCTTTGGAAATGGTTGTTGCTAATGACTTATTTACTCATTTGAAAAAAGATGGTGCTTTGAGCATGTTTGAAGAAAAAGGCTCTTTTGAATCTTTATGTGATGAGTCCAAGAAAGTCATTTGTGCAACAAGTGGTGTCACATGTATTCATAAAGAAAGTAGATCAAAAGGTTCTATCATGAGACTTGGTGAGGAAGATCTCAAGTCAAAAGAGAGAGATGAATGTGAAGTGTTCAAAGTAGGATGTACCTTGAATGATGCTTTTGTGAATGATAGTGAGGGTTCATTATCATTACCTATATCATTGACTAGATGTCCAGGTTTGACAAGAAAAAGTACTTCAATCATTCTTATGTTGAAGGTGCTATGTGTTCTTTTCATGGCTTCTAATGTTCGAGATTCTTCCATTTCTTATGATGCAACTATCAAGAGGGATATTGCTAACTTTTGTGGTGTGATCATTAAGAGGGATTCTTGTGAAGGAAAGGGCAAATGAAGAGTGACTCTTGAGAAGATCCAAGGTATGGATCTTAAATCTCTTCATCAACTCAAAGGATGCTATGATTGTGGTGGAGTGTTCATGCATGATCAAGATGGCAAAAGGTTGGATGAAGAAGACTACATGGAGCAACTCAAGTGGCAATTTCTTCAAGGCAAGGAAGATCTCATTAGTGAGCTCATTGAGGTTTGGTTTGAACTCAAATGGGCTGGTTTGATTAGGTTTGATACTCAACTTCATCTACTCTACTTCATGTTGGATAGAATTGTAGAAATCTATCTTTTGGTTTATGATGGTGACATTGTTTTCACTAACTATAGTGAAAGGTTGAAATCAAGCAATGATGAGATCTTGTGGGATGTTGATCATGTGTTTGAGAGGTAGTATCTTCAGAGGTTCATATCTGAAGATGTTTATAAATGCAAAGTCCTTGATGTTTTATTGGAAGATCAAGATGTTGATCTTGAATTGCTTCATCAACACCAAGAGGCAAGTAGCAATTGGAAGCTAGTCAAAAGCATCAAAGGGGGGCCACATGGGCAAAGAATTTTGGATCTGTTTTTACAGGTTCTTGAAGGTTCACGTAAGGTTCTTGGAGCAGCAAGGAAGTGTCCTTTTGCTCTACCTTACTTGTTTAATCTCATGTATGAACATTGTCATGTCAATGTGTTGGAATTGCCAAAATTCAATGAAACTAGTTCCATAGTTTTGCAGTCTCTGTCCTGTAAACTGAGACTCAACGAGTGTGAAGTTTGAGTGAGCTTTGCTGAGTGAGCTTTTTCAAAATTGTGAGCGAGCTTGTGAGGTGGAGATTTCTTTAGAGAATATTGCAAAGTGAAAAACTGATCCCTCATGATATTTTTCTTATGTTGTGATGCTTGTTTCATTATTTTATCTTCATTTTGAATATGTTTCAAGTATTATTCATATATTCCAGGTATATCATTTGATAAAAATTAATATTATTGTGCAATTTTGGCTTTGACTTTGTCAAATAAATGGGAATATATCACAAAATAGAACCAAAACTCTTAAATCCATATTGTTAACAAAAATAACTATATCATATAATAATGTCTTGATGTCATGGAATTATCTAAAATAACCCAACCCAAATATCTTTTTACTCAACACTTAGCTCAACTACATGCGAAGCTACGTTTACAAGAAAGCATGTGCAATAAGTCCTTTTTTTCAAACTGAGCTTGATGAATACACATATTGTGATTCATGTCTAGCCCAAGCACGCGTAAGAGAATGTAGTACATGTGCTTGCATGCAAGGTAAGATTTTCCAGTCCTTTGTCGCCACTGAAAATCTTCACATGTGCAAGAGGGGTGCTCAGATATGCTCACGTTGTAGGCTATGGCTCTTTGGATTGAATTTTTTGTTTCTATTTTAAAAATCTCATGCTCAAACCATTCAATTATGGTGACTAATAGAATTTTGGTAGATCGACTCAAAGCCAAATCTATTTTCTTGAGGGTCAAATTTGATATCCCTGTACGTACACGAGTCCTTCTCTAGCTACTCTCAGGAACATCCTCTCCCTCAGTAGTTGGAATTATATTTTCTGGAACATCAAGTCCTTGAGCATGAGGAAGAACAAATCCAGCTCTTTGTAGCATCTCTTTCTCCTCAGGTTTAAGCTAGTTCCCTTTTGTACAGGCCATATCGTAGGTATTTTAGGACTTTCACACACAGTTGATGTGCATGGTGTCCACGTATGATCCACACTGTCATTACAAAACCACATGAATTGTTTTTTATTTCCACCTATCCATTGTCGCATTCCCAAAAAACAAGGGGTAGGAACTTCCTTTGAGCTATTCTTGATCTGTTTTTTACACTTTCCTAATCCATACCCAAGCCATCCCATACAAGTGACCCTACTGCCTGGTTTGGTTCGACGAATTGCCCAGATGGTGTCATGAATATCGATTTCCTTGACAACACTAGATGCTGCTCTATCAATATGGTCAGCGTGTGTTTCATTACCATGTTTTGTTTCCACATTGACAGTCTCCACATTGGAGAAATTAATGTGTCTACCACCACGTTGTCTAGGTCGATTGACATTTACAAATTCTGGCCTATGTGAGTTGTTTGCCTCAACATCAACAAAAATTGTTGGATTTCTTTTTCATTGACCTGTGATTCGATCACCTTGAGATCCAGGATTATTGTACATAGGTGTGCCTCCCATAGAATCTGACACAACCTTGCCTATCATTAAAGGACTTGGTGTGGCATTGGTTCTACAAGTGGCCCTATCAATGAGTGCCTCCAAGCTAGGGTCACTTCCAATATGTCGTCCTTGTACAAAAGCATGTTGTTTTGTGCTTTGCAACAATGCATTTTCAAGATCTGTGACTGTTGCATCGTATAGGCTTATCTGTGTTTTATTACCTTCGCCTGCCAACCAGCTTGCATGCTTTGCCTCCGCCATATTGGTCTGGGGAGTATTGGCCACCTCGTCAATATTAGTGACCTATAAAACATTCAGAAGTAAGAGCACATGCACAATATAATGTGAAGAGCACGACTAATTTAATGTTGAGTTCTATATTTTAAAAGTTACAAGAAAGAGGTCTTACCCCAACCAACAAATGTCTCCAGTGTGTGTAGCGCACATTCCACCAACTCAACCAACAATCCATTGCCGGCAAATTAGCATCAGCCACCTTTCCACTGGCCCACCATGCCCTTATAAACCTATATTGTGATAAAGCTTCATCTAACGTCGATGCATTCTAAGGCGAAATATAGAGAGAACTAACATTGAACTACAGATTCAAAAAATGTTTTCATTCTCTGGTCGACTATTGTAGATTTGGGGTATTCAGTATAGAGTGGCCATTTCCATTAAGAGCAAAATTTCCCGTCAATTGGACGGTGCATTTACGAATAGCCAGCTAGCAAACTTTTCTGGGCGGCGCATTTACCAAAAACGATTTTTTTTGGTGTAGGATCAATTTATTTTTGGCGGCGCCACGGCGCTTTGTTTTGAAATGGGTCATGTTTCAGCCTTTGTCGTGGCACCGGCACCACGGTGCTCTGTTTTGAAATGGGTCATTTTTTGGGCTTTGTCGTGCCACCGGTGCCACGGCCGACATTATTTTTGAGCCATTGATGTGCAGGTGCGAGAGGCTTTTTTCTCTAAATGCGCATGCAGAGAGCTCTTGAAAGGGGTCATTTACAACTGATGTGCACGCGTTTTGATATCAGAACACACATTATGATCACCAAAACGCCAACATTATGTTTGAGCTGTTAATCCTGCAGGTGCGAGAGGCTCTCTTCTCTGAATGCGCATGCAAAGAGGTCTTGAAAGGGTATGGAGCAAATTGTAAAAGACCCTAACAAAGGTGATGAAAGATTCTCAAAGGTGAGTTTTCTAGTTCCCCAGTTGTGAATCACTCGCGCGACTCTCAACAAAAGCCTCCCTAGTAGAACTCGATAAGCGGAAGGAGACTCTGGCCATGAAGGTGATTACAAACTGCACTCCCGCTATCTTTACTAGGATGTCTTTAGCTACACCTTTAAGTTTCACACTCGCTAATTTGATAACAAATCTTGCTGGCTTTGGTCCTTGCAAACCCCATTTTTGGTATAAAGTAGTGGATATCAAGTTGCCTCCTAATATCAAGTTGCTTCCATCTACCATTGTAGCGTCGTCCTCATATCTCTTGTGCTTGATAGGTTGGGTGATGTTGTGTTGTTTACTCTCCCACGCTGCTTCAATGTTGAGGACATTGCTGCTTCCTTCATAGCCAGCACAATACAAGGGCTCTTTTGTAGTTTGCTCAAATTTCAATTTGATCCAGTCTGCCAAAATGCTCTTAGCTTGTGGTGCCATTTGTAGGAACTCTCCGAGGGATAAGTTCAGTAGTGCACATGTACTTATATTGTTACAGGATAAGTCTTTTGGCCTTTTTCCTTCTGTAACAGAATCTAATCGTTTTGACGGTTGACAGAACACATACTATTCTAGCAATCAAGACACACAGCACAAGACAAGGAGATGTACGAAAATAGAACGACTGTATTATCAGTTTAATTTTAGAGCGAGATTGTCAGTGTCTCGCTCGTTGGCGGAATGACACTCTGCTCTTTTGTTGTGTTCTGCTCGTTGGCAGACTTTCATGCACAGCTCTATTGTTTCTAATATTTTTCTTTTCTGCTCTATTCACTACCTCTCTCTCTGTCTCTTACAGATCTATATTTTTATGATCCAGAAAGGATAGTTTATACCTCCACAGTGTGGAGTTTACAAGATGGCTAAACGCAGAAATCACAAGACTAGTTAACGATAATCAACTAATCAGTTAGTCTTTGTCGTTGCCTCTTATTTCACCTAAGGGTGAAGTCTACGACTCCAAGCCCGTTGAGCTGCCAGTTGGCATCGTGAAAGATTTCTCTTCGTTTGTTTTGTAATCTCTCGTTTGCTTTCATTCTTTTCGTAGTCTTTCGTTTTGCGTCCCTTTGCGGTTTGCGGTCTTGGAGGTGTGTTTACAATTCACGAATGATTCACGAATCGTTCGTGCTTCGAGTCAAGGGATGTTGACTGTTGCGAATTGTTCTCGTTCGACCTTCGTTTCTTGTTTGTGCTACGACAAAGTTGCAGGAGTTCACCATTTCTGACACTCCCTCTTGAACCTTGCAGCTTGTATGTTTAATCCAATTGCCTTTCTTTGCTTATTTAATGACTCCATTGAGATAGGTTGTCTGTACATCGAGTTGATGTACTTTGAGGTTGGCTGCAGCAACATACGATAGGAGAGCTCAGATCGAAAAATGCTTGACTACTGGACTGAAAGTCTCGTTGTAGTTGATGTTGGGAATCTGAGCGAATCCTCGCACTACTAGTCATGCCTTCCTTTGGTCAATACCTTCATTGGCATTGTACTTGATCTTGAAGACCCATTTGCAATCGATAAGATTGTTGCCAATAGGTGGTTCAACTAATGACCATGTCTGGTTCTTGATCAGAGAGGAATACTCTTTGTCCAACGCTTCTCTCCAGAGATCGAAGTCTGGTTAGCTAAGTGCCTCTTCGATAGTCGACATGATTCCTGTATTAAAAGGCAGGAAGACTCAAGAATATACCTCGTGGGTTGTGTGCGCACTCGATTCGATCTTCTTGGAGGTAGCGTCGGCTGATGACCTTGGACTTGTTGTTGGTGAGTTACAGCAACGTCTTCTTCTAACTCGTTGTCGACTATGGGCACACTTGAGCCAGAGGCTCAAATTTTTGTGTCGATGGCAGGCGTCGAAGGTTTGCAAAGAACTTTACCTTTTCCTTTGAAGTCGTTGAACTAATCCTTGATAAAGACTGTATCCCTGCTGAATAAAATTTGTTGGGTATCAGAGGAAGTATATCCGATTAGGATTGTTTTGAGACCTTGGAAGTCGAATTTCTTCCTTGTCTCCTTTGGGATTCGCACGTAGGCGATACATCCAAACACTCGTAGATTCTTCAATGTGGTGGAATTCCATGCATATATAGAGAAATGGCCGGAAGTAGAAAATAAGTTGCGAGGGTCGTGGCATCCTCCTGTGAGCGTAAGCCCATAAGCCAATGAGCACTTGTAAAATAATGTATTCTAAATAAATTAGACTTTGGGCCATTTAATTAAAATAATGTTAAAAAGACCAAAGTTTAAGATAATTAAGTTTCTAAGTTTTTGTTAACTTGCCAAAGTCAAAATGGTGGTAGGTGGGATGTGCTTCTTTGTGCACCATAGATTAGAATGTGTTTCTTTTGAAGGGTTAGGATTTCAATCCTACCTTCTTGAAGTAGCCAATAGAAACCAAGGGGCAAGGGCCTCTCCAAAGATAAAAAGTCACCTCCATTTGACATGCTAATAGAGAGGAGGAAACTCTACCATTTTGGAGATCCAAGCATTCTCATGTGCTAATGCTCTCATGCTTTTCTATTGTTTATGTTTGCTAATTATTTTTCTTTTTTGCATTGTTCTTACTTTATGTTTATAATGGCTTTCCAATAGTATGTAGTGTTGAGCACATGAGCTAACCTCTCTCTCTCTCTCTCTCTCTCTCTCTCTCTCTCTCTCTCTCTCTCTCTCTCCTTTCACCTCTCCTCCTTTCACCTCTACCTATGATGTGTAGGTGGTTAGTGTTAGTTTGAAGTTAGAATTAGTGTGGGCTAGAGTTAGTTTTGTGTAGTAAGCAACTAAATAAGTAACTAATCTAAGTTAGATTACCTATCCTTGTGTTATAACCCTTTTCACAGGCGGAGGGTTGCTCACCATCCATTCACTGCACCCTACAGTGGCACCGATGTCGAGGATAGGCCATTACTAACTAGTTTAGTTGTCAATTTAGTTGTTTTTGTCTATTTTAGAGTGTCTTAGGTGGTTTTGGGATAGTATAGACTTATTTTTGCTTGTTTTTGTGTAATTGAACTGTTGGAAGCTAGCGGAGGAGGTGTGGAGAGATAGTGGAGACCTAAAACAGCCTCTAAGGGCCTGACATTTTATCACAACCATAAAAAACCCAAAATCTGCATTTTTGGAGAGAAAGAGTGAGCTAAAATTACATCAGACTTTATTTCTCCCAAACTAGTGAACAAAAACTCTCGCATGACTGGCAACAGCCTGAGGACACTATCCCAGACCTGCATAGAAGCCTCAAGAGTTAGTTCCCAGCAGATTTAAAAACAACAGAAAAAAACCATAAAAATTCAAAAAACCTTTGTAAAACCAATTTTTTTTTGCAAAACTGCTCAGTAACTTCGCCAGACCTCCTATAGCTAGCTCTCATTGAGACAAGCTCACAAACGAGGCTATGAGAGTTAACTTTCAGTTTAACACCCCCTACGAGAGTTTCCCAAGATCCAGAAGAGCAAAATCAAAGACAGAACCCTCGCAGACATCAATTTTTCAGTTTTTTGTGGCAACTAACTCTCACCGGACCTCCTGCAACTACATCTCACTGAGATAAGCTCACAGACGAGTCTGAAGAGTTACTTTTATTCCAATGAGCTGAAACAGATCCAGATTGTTTTCCACACATCCATCAAGATCTAGCAACCCTGGACCTCTCCGACGAATGAATCTTAGATCAGAACGATCATTACATGGAAGAGCAAAAAACCAAGCACCAAATTATCCCTGAGTTGCAACCGTGCAGATCAGAGCAGAAGCAGGACCATCAGCAATGGATCCAATGGATCAACCCATACCTGTCGTACCCATGCAAGCAATTTGGAGGGCACCTCATTTTGAATTGCCTAAATATGATGGATCAACAAATCCTCTCAGGTTCCTCCAAATCTACGAACAAGTGTGTGAGATGTACGACAAACAGACTCCGACGGAGAAGTTGAAGCTATTCCCAATGTTACTAGTAGCTGTAGTCCAAGACTGGTTCTTCAACCAATCGGCCGAAAAAAAATCCACTTGGAAAGGGGTTAAAGTGGCTCTTATCACCCGCTTTAAACCAAGAAAGTTTTTGGAAGATCAATTTCTCCTGTTGAGCAAAGTCAAAATGGAAAAGTGAGAAAGGGTCTGGAACTATATCGAGTGGATCAAACATCTACGATCCGAATGCAACACAACCCTGACTCTGATCATGCGATGATCATTTGGTTCCTCGCAGGGTTATCAGGAGCATCCGAAGAGAGCTTACACGCCGGGAGCAGTACACCTCATTGTAGGAAGCCATGGAAGATGCTATCAAAGAAGAGGATGAAGGCTCAGATGATGATTCCTATCCAACAGCCCATCATTCGACTCCTTCGGTAGCATCAACCTCCAATGTTTCCAATATATCAACAGATCTGCTGATGGAACAATTGACGAAACTACACAAACAACAAATGGAGCAATTGATAGCCTCGTTTGATAAAAAACTGAACGCCTTACAAGATGTTGTAGCGTCATCCTCTAACACACCAGATCAAAACCAGCTACAATACCTTTGAAGAGAGAATGTAGGGTGTCCGGTTTGTACACAAAACCATATAGCCAACGGGTGTCCGGTTTTGAAACAAGATCTCAAACTAACACAACGATATTGCCACCCGTGCAACGCGTCATCACACGAAACAACGTTTTGCCCATTCAACCCCCGGATTATACAACAAAAGAGGAATCAATACCAGACCTCTTATCCGCACCAAGGGGCACCGAATGCGGCCCGCTGTTTGGAACACAATGAATCAGCAGCGCATGGCTTGCACCACCGAGGCGAACTAAAAACCAAGTGGCCCGTTTAAACTTGACAGGCGCAGAGCATGAGATACCATCCCAACTTGAGCCGCATCAGTGGTATGGTTCGGAGGAGCTATATGTGGATCCAGCTATCACCTAGTATTTTGCGACCTACGATGTCCAGCCTCAACGCCAAGGTGGAAGAATCTAATATTGCTACGGATGCGACGAAGGGCATAGAATTGCAAAATGTCCTCATAAAGGCCATATTCACACCCTTTTGTTGAGAATGCGAATATGGACACTGTTACATTGAGACCTGGGGCAAGTGCACCCTTGAATCTAATCACAATGCAACCAACAGTAGCTCAAGAAGGATGCCACAAAAACTCCAATTTTCCATGTTCCGGTGCTAGCAATTATGTGAGCCTAGAAATGGAAGGGAGTGGCACCATCACCACCCTCCTCAGTGTCAATGGCAAATGATCAACCCTCAACCGCAATGAAGATAAACCCCACTTTGCTTATATTATCATAACATCATTTTCTCACTTGCATCACCATAAATCACATATGGCTATGTAG